>JANAVB010031019.1:15659894-16039894 GCA_029216955.1 Iris pallida | reverse complement strand
CGACAATGTTCCTTAACCACGCTCCTCGCCAACGAGGAACATGACGTGAAGTTGGGACGGGGCATTACAGAACATACTATTGGTTCAATTATTATCATGTAGTTATGTTCATTTTGAACTTTATATGTTTCTGACTTACCTGTTTTATTGGTTCGGAAGAAAAAGTCTAGCAAGCTCAATAGTTATTACAAAGTAGCCAAGGTAAGAAGAATTTACTTCTTCTTAATATTTATGCATTTTATGCTTGATTTTAATTGCATGTATTGTGTGTTGTTCTACCGAAGGATTTTTTAATCCAGGAGAATTCTACGGAGAGTTGCTTCGAGTCATTATATATATAGTTTGTGAATTATAGGAGTTCGAAATACAAAGGAGTCTCTATCAAAAATTATGAGAATTTCAATAGATAACCAAATTTCAAAGACCAATAATTTCTAATCGTATTAAACCCTAACTTATTAGTTAGTCATATATCTATTAGAGATAGACTCTCGATAACTCTGAATATTTTTAGGGGTCGAGCCGTCTAAGATTCAAGTATCATTCTTCTTTTTGGTTTCTATTTCTTGGTTCATGCCTTCATGGCTTGTCTCCACCTTTTATCTTTTGTCACATCTTCAAAGTTTAAGCTTTTATTTCTACAAGAAAACAAAATAAAGTAACCTTAAGCTCGGTTACATCATAAACCTCTTGGAGGTTTTTCGTTCTTTGTGGTCCTTCACTAGACCTTCCTTTAAAAAATTTCTGGTTTCTCATCTTTCATCTTTTATCTTTGCTTTTTATGATTTTACTTTTTTTTTTATTTTTTGATTTTTGATTATACTTTTTATTTTTTGTAAGTTTTATCCAGATTTACTAGCAAATACGATCGAGAGCAAAGGATATAAGGAAAATATAGAACATCCTCAAATCATCCAAAGTTATATTTAAGAATCATATTCCAGTTGTAACATTGATAGATAGATAGACTCCATATTGCTACTGGGGATTGGGAGGCCTGCCGTTGGCAGCACAAACTCTTGAGCCCCACTCGAGCAGCTCTTTGCTAGTATCATCCTTGTGCAAGATAACCTCGATGAAACACAAGCAGTCTTTCTTCGAACCCGTCGCTGTCTCAATTGCTTTCTTGAGCTCTTCCTCGTACTTGACCTGTAGATCATAACAGAAGATCACTCCAAAAGTCGTTTCATACGACAGGCCAAGAATCGTGTGCGTGGGACACACGATTATACTGAGCCCGCACGCGTTGAAAAAGAAAAACTAAATAAATAAATAAAATAAAATCCACGCCGCTTCAAATATATATATATATATATATATATATATATATATATATATATATATATATATATCGAATTACAGTACCTTTGTGGTCCAGCAGTTGCCCTCATTGTTGTGTATTGCGTCCACGAGTGCAGTGTAGTTCCAGTTCTTGATGACGTTGTAAGGCCCGTCGTGGATTTCCACCTCTATGGTGTAGCCTCCGTTGTTGATGAGGAAGATTATGCTATTATGACTGCATCGGAGCATTGTTGATATATCTTGTGCTGTCACCTGAATTTTATTTGTTATATAAAAGTTTTAGAGTCCGCTAGCTGTGTTTGACTGAGTTTTTTTTCTATGGAAAATATTTCCATCACAAAATTTCCACAATTGTAGTGTTTGATAGCATATATTTTTTATTAAATTATTTTCCAAAAATCTATCATTTTTCTCCAAAATGGTAGAAAATAAAATTGGCCCAACCAATAGAAAAATATTAATTTTTATGGAAAATAACTACAATCAAACTCCCTAATTAATTCCTGGAAGAATTTTTTTTTTCTAGTAAAATAATTTAAAATTAATTTATTTTTCACATATTTTCCACCTTCTAATCAAAAATTAAAAAAAAAAAGGAGAAAAAAATTTAATGGCAGTACTAGCTAATTGTCAGATATAGAGTGGAGTTAGTTAACCTGAAAGCTTCCATCACCGATGCATGCAATCACACGCTTGTTCTTTGCTGCTTGTGCGTAACCAAGGGTCGCTCCAACAGACCATCCGATCGATCCATACTGCATTTGGAACTCGTACCTGAATTAATTGAAAGAAGAAACACTCAAGTAAAAAAGAAAATATTCGTGAATGCTGCTTGCATCAACTGAAATGAGATATGGTATATAAGCATTAGAAGAACTAGTTAGATTTTTTTTTTTTTTTTTCCTTTTCTTTTCTGACTCGTGTGTTCGAATTTAATTATTTTTCTTTGAAACAAATATTATATGAAGTTTACAAGGCTACATCCTTGTGCAAAGCCATTGCAAGTATTAGAAACAAATGAAAGTAAGAATAAGCGTACAAAAATGCCATTTGACTCCCAAAAAATTTGGATGATATCATCTCCCATTATGTGGCATATGACATGGCTGATGACATGACAATTGACATGGCAAACTTAAACATTAAAAATAATACTAAAATTAATATTAACATCAAATTAACATGAACATTAATATTAAAATTAAAATAAATATTAAAATTAGCATTAACATTAATATTAACATTAATATTAAATTAAAATTTTATTAACATTAACATTAAAATTAATATTAAATTAGTATTAATAAAATTAACATGAATATTAATATTAACAATAACATTAATTAACATTAACATTAATTTTGACATTAATATTAAAATTAATATTAACATTAAATTAAAATTAGCATTAGCATTAACATTATCAATAAAAAATTTTGGGTAATTAATTTTTTGGTTAAAAAATGATATGTCAGCTGTCATGTCATTTGCCATGTTAGATGCCACATAATGGGAGATGATACCATCCAAAAATTTTGGGAGCCAAATAGCATAATTGATAAACCTATAATGGATCACAATAGGAAAATATTATGTTGCCCTCAATCAGCTTAGACGTGACCACGGGCTACGTGTCTCAACCCCATTAGCGCCCGCCCCCCCCCCCCCCCCCCCCCCCCCCCCTTCCCGTCCCGTCCTTCCAAAAAAAAAAAATTACCTGAGCCCACCTCCGTTAAAAACTAATGAAAGAGTGCCACGTGGACTGCGGGCCAATAGCATCGCCAATCACAATAATCAATGGCCTATGAGCATAAGACGAATAAAATGCCAAAAAAATAAAAAAAAAAAAAAAATCCATAATTTAAGTAAAATAATCATAGATGAAGCATTTAACATTTCCATAAATGTCCGAACAAAGTGACAAAGAACTGCGATTATATACGATCTAATTAATTTAGGGAGAAATGCATGCTCACCCGCAGCCCTCGGGCAGTTTGAGTTTCTGGCAGTTGAACCACGAATCTCCCGTCTCTGCAATAACTGCAGTATTCCCGGATAACATACTCTGGACGTGCTTGAAGAGCACGTTCACCTTCAGGTCCTCGTTGGGCCTGCACTCCGGCGGAACCCCGCCGGGCACGAAGATGCGTTGGTGGTTATCGAACGCAGTCTTGTTCTTCCTGACCCGCTTCGCGAGCGCCGCCAGGAAGTCCCTCATCAAGATGCACCCGAACGCGGGGCCGTTGGAGATCACCACCCTGTCGGGCTGCACGACGATCGACTTCTCCTTCTTCAGCAGGAGGGAGTACCCGACCGAGCTGTAGTCGTTGAATATGGGTCCGATGAAGAGGTAGGCGTCCGCGGACTCCACGATCTCCGCACAGAACGCGGTGCTGACCGCGCCCCAGTACGTGCCTATGAACTGGGGATGGTGCTCCGGAACCAGGCCTTTGCCCGACGGCATCACGGCTATCGGGTAGCCGCAAGCGTCGGCCAACCCTACGAACGCCTCCTTGGCTTTGGCCACACGGATCTTCGGGCCGCCGACCAGTACTGGCTTCACTGCATTGTTCAGGAATCCGGCCGCGGCCTCCACCGCCGCTTCAAGTCCCAATTCGTTGCTCACTCTGATGGGTTTCAGTGTTCAAGTTAGTTCATTAGTTGGACGGAATGAGCAATTCCGTTCCAAGAATCAAGCCATTGCATGTAGAAATTCAATGTTAAAAGTAAGGACAATGCTATTTTGTGCGCGGTTTATGATCGCAGGCTACGTGGCAGCCTTCCATTTGCCTCTTGGTCCGGATTTTAAGGGGACGCAAAGGTCAATAGTTGGCTGCCACGTGGACCTGCGGTCACATCCGCGGTGAAGACAAAATATCATTTTCCTGAAACTAATTAAATAAAGAGAGATGATCAAGTTAGTTTGTTACTTGGGAGAGAGTAGGAATGGAACCGGGTCGCGTGCAAACGTCGGATGAGGAATTGAAGGAAGATTGCAGCTGATGCTAATGTACACAGGCTTGCTCTCCTTCATAGCAGTAGATATTGCAGCGTCGATCAACTCGTGCGCGTTGTCCAAATTATTTACAATGGCCTGTCAATTTGCACCAAGTACGTACTCGCCAATGTCAGTCAATGCACTGCACAATCACAAGTATTGCAAAGAATAATTATCCATTCTATTCTAACTATAACCAACCTGGAAGCAAGTAACAGTCTGGAAACACCTCATCTCCTGCGAGAAATCGCTCAGCCCGATCGTATGATGCAGGACCCGGCTCGTCCCGTAATCGTTCGAATTTGGGCCCCCGACGATACAGATCAAAGGGAGGTTCTCGCTGTAGGCGCCGGCGATGGCATTGATGACCGAGAGGCCGCCGACGGTGAACGTGACGACGCAAGCTCCCACGCCGCGGTTCCTTGCGTAGCCGTCGGCGGCGTAGCCTGCGTTGAGCTCGTTGCAGCAGCCGACATTGGTGAGGCCCGGCTCGGCGATGAGGTGGTCCAGGAGGGTCAGGTTGAAGTCGCCGGGCACGGAGAAGATGTCGCTTACGCCGATCTCGACGAGGCGGCGGGCAAGGTAGCGGCCGAGGGTGGAGTCGGCGAGGGGGAAGAAGGGGGCGGAGGGGGTGATGGTGTTGCACGGAGCAGAGGGGAGGGAGCCAACGCTGTTGCATGAGGGTCTACATGAGAAGTCTAGGGAGCCGATCTGGGTTTCCATTCTAGGAGAGAGAAAAGGTGGTGGTGGTAGTTGTGTGTGAAGCTGAGCGATGCACATGCGATCGATCGAGATACTTATACATAGGAGAGCTGAGAGACAGTTAGTTATGACTTCTCCACCATGACAGGAGAAATAAATTGGAGGCGTGCAACGTGGGATATGATGCGCGTATCTCTAGCAAACCTACATCTTCAATTGCACGTTGCTTAACAAGGTCCATTTCAAGATGTGAGATGGGCCGGCGGCCCGGTTTCCGGCCCGGTCCGGCCTGATCAAATCTGATATGGGCCGGTCCAAGTCCGATCAACGATCTGGACCGGCTCGGCCCGAGCACTCTACGGTCCAAGCTGGGTTCGACTTTTCGACCAGGTAGCCCGCACCGGTCTCATCCGGTTGACCATGCATTCGGACCGGTTAAATCCAGTGGGCCGGCCCGGACCGATCCGGACATGTCCGAATTTTTTATATTGCAGTTTGTAGGCTAAAAAGACTCAAATGCCCTCATTTTGAGGGTTTTTTTTTTTTTTTACCATTTTGGTCATTTTTGCTGAAAATGATCAAAAACATCCTTATAACAACCATATTTTGAGGGTATAATAGCTTATTATGTATACCCAAAAAAATCTATAGTCCAAATTTTATGAAAATTATACACAAACATTTCTTCCCTATCTTACAAAACTTACAAGTTAATTAATTTCTGAATATTGAAGTAACAACTTTCTGAGTTTTGAAGCGCAACTTTCTGGAGGCCTAACAGCAACTTTCTTGGAGGCCTCAACTTGACATTTCAAGTAATTTTAATATTACATAAAAAAATTTATTTTGGATTTTTCTTTCCCCTCTCTCTCCCTTTCTATTTTGTTGGTAGATAAATAAATTTCTCCTCTCTTGTTTTTTTAAAAATAGATTTTTATAATATGGATGCTACTGGTTCTAACAACCCTTATGGAGGTGAATCAGAACAAAATTATGCTGATTTATTTAAAAATAATAATATTTCTAATTCTATGTCACCGACACAAATGTCACCTCATGAAGTTAAAAGTATGGCTACTAATGTTGTAAGGAAAAATCAATTTTATGGCAATATTTTGAGAAAATATATGTCACTGATAATGAGGATGCACCGATTTAGACCCAAAAAATCAAAAACCAAAAGCTAAAGGTGCACAGTGTAAGAAATGTAGAAAAAAAAATTAAATGGAAAAAAATGATGGCACATGCACTTTAAGAAGACACTATGAAAGTTGTTATGGTAAAGACACACTGTATGCTAGATAGACATAGATAAGCACCGGTCATCAAGAATCTTTTATATGTAACTTATTCTGATACTCGTAACAAAACTGAGTTAACCAAATATATTATTTGTGATGAACAACCTTTCACATTTGGTGAGAGTAATTACTATTATGATTGCAAGTACTAATCATTGTTTTAGTAAAGTTCCTAGATCTACTACTAGAGCAGAGGCTATAAAAATATTTCAAAAAGAAAGGATAGCTTTAAAACAAAACTTCGTAAATGTTAGTAAGTTTGCTCTAACTTCTGATATATAGAATACTAAACAAAATTATACTTATATTTGTATCACGACGCATTATATAAATTCAAAGTGGATATTGCAAAAGCGTATTATTTGTCTACGATCTTTAAAATTTCCACATACTAGCTGTGTAATCGGTGGTACTATCATACAATTGTATTAATTGTCTACGACCTTTAGAATTTTCACGTACTAGCTTTGTAATCGGTGGTGCTGTCATACAATTTTTACGTGAATATAATATTCAAAATAAATAATTTCAATTTCTTTGTTAATGCTAGTAATAACACTTGTGTATATTGGTCCTACAAATTCTTGTATCAGACTGCTGAAAGAAATCTCTATATTGAGCCACGAGCAGATGGGCCCATGGAAACTCTTTTATCAGGATTCTTTTTACTAGAGAGAACATAACTCGGATCCCGGAACAGTGACTGAGAAGTGGGTGTCGAACATATCATAACTCGTAAGAATGCGCCAACTGCTACGAATTTTCTGATGCTTCTATGATACAATAACCTGCGTATGCAAATTTACTAGTACAGACTAAAGAGCAACTACAAATTTGTGATTGTCAATCAATCGCACATCGAGTCGTGGTGTACTGGTAACACCATCGTACACCGGAGATGAGGGCCGAGTTCGAGCCCTCCCTTCCACGGAGGTGGCTGGGTGACGATAGCCACAGCCTCCGGGCCAAGGTCGGGTGGAGTCGTCCACCGGCTTTGGTTTTTTTTTTAAAAAAAAAAAAATTGTCAATCAATAACTCTTGGGTTCTGCAGTGTCGTGCAAATATAATTGATTGAATTTCAGGAGATGGGCACGTTAGACGCGAGGAATTCTAGTTCCTTGTTCCAGTTGTATGCCACCTTAATTTCTGAACACTGCACTATACATATTTTTGAGAAACCAAATTCAACATCAAGCAATTTGAGTCTATATCCAAAAACTAGATCGCAATCTCGATGAGGGATCATGATTTAAACACTTCAACTAAAAGTACATCTGAAAAAGGAAAAAGAAACTATATTCAGACTACACGATGAAACGAAGGGCAAAAAGATGCCCGTTCTTCACTGAGGAGCCCTCATCAGTACAATACAAATTTCTAACCGAATATATAGAACACTAGCACAAGAGTTGCGGATCAAAATTCAGCTTCAAAGGGTGGAGGTGCGGGGAGTCTATGAGGATTCAACATCTGAGAGATCCAACCCTTCTCTGTACACTTCAAAGTCATCTGGAGTCCAACGACAAACAAGGTGGAGTCGGAACGGAGCCATCTTGATTCCAAGCAAGCGCTGCAAAAATGACAAAACAGTGACTTCGTTATCCAAGCATATCAAATATAGTAGCATCACAGTGCCATGAGGCACCCGCTTATGCAAAGTTTGGGGAGGGTCAAGATATATGCAGCCTTCCCCCAATCTATATATGAAAAGGCTGTTTGGGTAAACTGCAAAAAACTCCTCGTTAAATATGTTACTTTTGCACTAAAAGACCTTTTAGAATTTTTTGTCAGTTTACCCCTCCTTAAATTATATATCCGCTCGATTAGGCCCCTCCAGCCAAATTTTAAAAAATTTATACCGAAAATACCCCTCTCCACCCTCTGGCGGCGCCGGCGCCGGCGAGCCCCCCCCCCTCCCAACGCCGGCGATCCCCCCGCCCCCCCGCCACCCGCCCCCCTCCACCCCCCCCCCCGCCGCCGGCGATCCCCCCGCCCCCCCCCCGACCCCCTCGCCCCCCCCCCCCCCCCCCCCGCCGCCGGCGATCCCCCAGCCCCCCCGACCCCCCCTCCCATCGCCGGCGATCCCCCCCCCCCCCCCCCCCCGACCCCCTCGCCCCCCCCCCCCCCCCCCCGCCGCCGGCGATCCCCCAGCCCCCCCACCCCCTCCCATCGCCGGCGATCCCCCCGCCCCCCCCCCCTACCCCCCCCCCCCCCCCCCGCCGGCGATCCCCCAGCCGCCCCAACCCCCTCCTCCTCCTTCGCCGGCCCCGACCCCCCCGCTCCCTCGTCGGCCCCGACCTCCGACTCCCTCGCCAGCGAGCGACCACCCCCCCCCCCCCCCCCCGCCCCCCCTCCCCCCGCCCGACCCCCCCCCCCCCTCCGCCTCCGTCGCCGCCGGCGAACACAGCCGAAGAAGGAGGGGGGGAGGGAGGGGTAAAATTGTCACTTGGGGGCAAAATGAGCATATTTCAAACTTTTGGGAATTTTAAGAGCATGGGGTCTTTTAGTGCAAAAGTAACATATTTAACGAGGAGTTTTTTGCACTTTACCCTATAACATTATATGATGTTTACTTTATTAGTAGTCTTTTACAAGCATATATATATTCAAGCATATATATATATATATATATATATATATATATATATATATAATGTTTAAAGCAACAAGCCGAAAACTAAACTCAAGCCAGTGCCCAGAAGGATTTCATGCACAACAGAATTGGTTTGTACAAGGAAAACACTTTTTTCAAGCATCTTAGGGAAACTAGAGACCATTAAACGGCATCTCCCATAATTATGTCCTTCATATAAGGTTCCAGCTATACTTTCCCAACTATACTCACCCCATTGGACGAGCACCATTTAAAAAAAAGGGCAGTGAAAAACATGGGATTCGTATCTCATGGAAGACATAAGAGAACATCAATTGTTGCTACATTATTAATGATATTGCATAGGTTTGATGAAAATTGTAAGATAAGACATCAAGGAATACCACAACAGCAAGAACATATTTTCTGATATTGGTAATCTAGAACATTTCCAAAATTCTTTCTTTTTCCCGAGTAAACAGCAATTTTGAAATAAATTGTAGAAAAGTTTAGTCCAAACTCGTAATAGAGAATATACCAATATTCGAGCTGATTCTGGGGACAAAGGTTTTCCTTCTTCACACACTACAAAGTCAGAAACTAACTCTACAACACCTGCACCCCAAAGAAATAAAAGAATTTGTCCTTTTCAGAAGATTAATGCAGTGTAATTTATTTTAAACAATTGGCAGATTCTACAAACCTTTGTTCAGGCGGACAGGCATTCCCTGCTTGCGGAGAAAGGGTTCCATTTCATGTGTGAACTGTTCCAATGGACCCTCCTTCAGTTCCACCTGAAATGGAAAAAAGGGTATGTAGTATGTTCATGTAATTTGTCAACCAGATGACAACAATGCATAAAGATGCAAATTTAGATATTCTATATTTTTCAGATAATATGTTTTTCAGTTAAGTACTTTCTAGTAAAAAGTTGTGCTAAAAGTCAGGCTTTTAAGAAAATCCTAATCTTCATACAATCACACTGAATTGAAGTTAAATGTGGCTGAGCAGTGCAACATTTGCAAAGAAGAAAGCACAGTAACACTTTAGCATGGTTTAGGTTATAGGGTATTAACGTAAAGAGCAAGGAAAGAACAATCACGTGAACAATTATCCTGGTCTAAGAAATCTTGGGGACCAACCAATGTACTAGATGTCCCTCTTGCACATAGTAGCCTAGGCCATGACATCAGAATAACCAACATTCTGACAACCAGACCGGCCGGTTCAGAAAACTGGGAAGCGGCAGCCAGACCGGTTCTCTTGGACCTGAAAACCAGTTTTGTATTGGCCCGTTATTAGACCGCAGAACCACTCAAACTGTTCGAACTGGCCGGTTTGAACGGTTCAGTCCTTTATTTTAGTATAAGTATAACCAAGGTTGTCAAACTCGAGATACTACCAAGGATCGTTCGAAGGGTGAACGATCGTAACTCGTGGGATCGTAGCACGGATCGTAAGATCCCACCAGAAAGACAAAATTATATTTAATATATATTATATATTATTTATATAACATAAATAAGAAAAAGTAACCTTAAAAACCAAAATAACCTTAATATAAAAATGTCATACATAAATCATAAGTCACAAACTCGTGGGATCGTAACACGGATCGTAAGATCCCACGCGTTTCCTCGCCGCGCCGGCCGCGCCGGCTGATGACCGCGCCGGCCACCAATCTGCCTCGAAGCTCCGTATAAAACGCGTAGGATCGTAAGATCCCACGATCTATCGCGCGAGTTTAATAACATTGAGTATAACAATATAACTGCTTCATTAAAGTTCATTAAATAATTCATATTAAGTAATAAATATGACATTATTCCAATGTGGCAAAGCCCTAATTTCCTCCTTTTCCCTGAACATCTTTTCTTCTCCCTCTACTTTTCTGTCCGCTGCTCTATCTCCTTGCCAGCAAGACAAACGGAATCTTTGCCGATCAGATTTTTTTAATCCAATTCTGCCGTTTAACAAATATTTGTTTGATTATATACTGTATTGAACATTTCCTTTCTAGTTTCTTCTTATTAATTTTTTAAAATTACTCTTCATCTCCCTTCTAATAATGTGCTTGTCAGTGGTTGTATTCTAATATCGTAATGCCAATGTTCATATTGAAATTTAATCTAATGAACACAACAAATGCCATGTGTGGTCAGATTATTTAATTAATATTTTCTTTTATATTTGAGTACAGTACGGGAGCATATGATTTTGACTTACTTTTCATATCATAGCTTTTCTTTAAAATAATAATCATGATTTTTTCGGTCACAACTATTAGAAATAGTGAATTTTCTTCCCTTAAACTAATGTGTTGTTTGACTATAAACTTGGAGCATGGATTCTAGTGGTAAAATTCTTAACTGGTGATTTTCATCAAATATTGCATACATACAGTGATTTTATCAGCAAATATTACATGCAATGATGAGCTTAATGTTGAAGAGCCACCGATTCATCAAAAAGTGACTTTGGTGGTCATCATCAAGGACCAAACACATATGGACTTGATACGTTACTGTTACTTTGTTTGTTACCTATTGTGTCTCATGGAGTCTGAAAAGAACTGAAACATTATAAGATTTTGACTTTTATATATGCTGGTTTATATTTATACTCGACAGAACCTTGTATTTTCTTGAAAATAATTAAGTTTATATGTATGTTCGAACCCCAGCTGAACCTCTAAACCTTGATGCGTTGCCTTTCCTGTTTGATGTTCGGTTCGGTTCTCAGAACATTGGAATAACCGGTTGTAGCATTGAAAGCAAGTTGATTGCATAGTCACATAATTCGCAAAGTATTCCGAATAATTTACAAATCCAAACCGAACTTAATGCTGAATAATTTGAGCATTCGGGAAAAACTCAGTAAGGTTTGCAAATAATACGTCAAATTTCACAAATAAAATGTGATTTTCGAATTATTTGAAACAGTTTGAGTATTTAATTGCTCAGTTTTAATGGGCTGCTGTTTTGCATAGTTTGCAATACTGGCCGATACCGATACGTTTTGGCATGTCCCGATCCGATACGGACATCGGAAGGTCTCTTTTTCAGTCAATTCAGCATAGAAATTTGAACGAAAAAAGACCAATCAGCAAAGGTGTAAAAGTATAGTAAGGTTGTAAAAGCATGTAAAAGAAGGAAGAAAAATTATCGCAGGCAAACCAATCGGCAAGGATGACTACTATTTCATTTAATTCCAAAATTACTAAGAAACAACATATATATATATATATATATATATATATATATATATATATACCAAAAAATCTGATTCTCCGATCCGAAAATGCCGATAACATCAATCCCCGTACTCAAAAGGAAGGGTTTGATACCAATAGTGTGACCTTGTTGTTTTGGTCTTTTAATGGCAAGGCAATTTTTTAATGGGGAATGCCAACTTGTGATTGGGAAAAAGATAAGCAGATTTAATTGGTAGCTTAGAAAAGTAATTAATAGACTACAAACTTAGAAAAATAATTAATATGCTACAAAAGAAAAGGCCGACTGACCATTTGGATGATAGTAACAAATAAGACTTTTACACAATCCTGTAAATTGCATATATTTCGTGTAGGTTCCTAATCTATTATCTATCATTTCCTAATCTATATATATATATATATATATATATATATATATATAAACTTTTGCTGAAATTTATGAATATTTCCCGAATTCCGAACTTTTCAACCACTGAATTATTCCCAAATGCCGAACTTGTGACTATGGTTGAGTGCGTCCATGCTATATTTGGTAAAACAGCCTTTCATAGAAAGCTTTTCTGACATTTTCCTATCCAATCCATTTTTAACAGGAAAGGGACTTGATGTGAATAGACTTAAAAATAATGATTTTTGTTGTTTAATCGGTGGATAGTCACTATTTGGTTCTGTCTATTATTTACACCCTGCATCTATTATTTACACCGATAAAGCAAAGAAAGACTTGAATCAAGTGATGCAGTTACTACCAAAACCTATCTTAAGTAGACCTCTCCCCTTAAGTTACAATGTATATATCATTGCAACACAATGCATGTGCCAGTGTGCAACATTTTGCCCCTGTAGAAAGTTACAAAATGTGTAAAATGAAGTGTTATGTCGCTAGTTAGACTATAGAATAATATTTCAGTTTTGCCTATCTTTAAATCGTTTAAGTTCTTTAAACTGTAAACATAATCATATAAAATTAAGATCATGAAATATGTAGTCACAAAGATATACATAGCTAGCTGAGACCTCATATACGTGTTCTAGGTAGGACAGTAGGAGTGGCAATTTGGCTCGACCGGCCAAACGGACCTGCTAACCCACCTGATAGGATTTTTTTTGTCAACTATAAATAGGTTCAGGCATGTTTGAGGTGACTCACCTAACTCTTTTAATAGTCTGGTCGGTTCCAGGTCAAGGGTGGTGACCATTTGACCAGCTCGACCCGTTTATTGACGGGGCCACGTTCAAGAGAACAGGTCGTTCCAAATAATTAACCCTCAGTTATACTTCACTTGAACATTAGAAGCCTCTCATTTCATGACAAAGAAAGCCTAACTTCTAAGAGAGTTAGGCTTATATTCCTCAGTGGAGCCACCAATATACATCTTCACCTCATCTTCATCAACAAAGAAACCCTAGTTTCCATTCAAGTCTTCCTCTTCTTCCCTTATCTATAAAAAGAAAGGAACCCAAACTCATAGCAAATTCATGTCTTCTTTCTCTATATGCAGAAAGAGGTCAAACCTAAGTTATTTACAACACATGAAGATCCACCAATTTTTAGTGCTATACCCACATCTTGATTTAAGAGGGCAAGAAGTAGCCACTCATGAATGGTCGGAGATATCCTTGTGTTAGATTGCTGAGATCCAATTATGATAACTGTTTGTTCTGTTACGGTGTGGGACTATTTTTAGGCTCATTTTATTTCATGCCACAACTCCTTTAAGACAAGAAAACTAGCATATAGTTTATTTGTATACCTTTTACATAGCCAACTCAGCCAAACCCATTTTCAAAGGAACTCTTTTTCAAAAGGGTTACATGGGTTGGGTCATGTTAACTGGTTTACAAGGAAAACTAATATATAGTTTATTTGTATTCTTTTTACATAGCCCACTCAGTCGAACCCTTTTGCAAAGGGGTTGCACAGGTAAGAAGACTCGGGCCTAAACGGGTCAAGTTTGGGTTGACCAAGCTTTTTAAGACACCTCAGTCCGCATCGACTAACTAGCATCTTTGACTTTAAAGTTCACACAACACACTTACTAGGAAAAGATTCCACTTAAAGTCGAGGTCCAAGTGAAATAAAACACTAATAAAATGAGTAAGAGATGTAATATTATCATGACTTATATTTTCCATAATTTGAGACACGCTAAGAGAAAAGTAAGATCATCCCTAAGAGAGTGATCATTCTTCCCTAATTTGAGACTCATTTGTTTTTCCGATGCTTTTCAGGTTAACGCCGTTCCTGACGAGTTGGGGTCTCTATTTGGACTATTGGTCATATCGTTGGTATACCGGCAAGTATACCATTTTTGAAAGGGGAGGGGACGATACGATATGACTGTTCTGGAAAAAAAATTAGTCAAGACCATATTGGCGGTATCCGGGCCAGACAGGCCAATATGTCGGTTAAATCAACCAATTTATCGATCAAACTAGCGGATATGTCGGCATGTCGCCCCCCCCCCCCCCCCCCCCCCCTCTGTGCATACTCCTCCCTCCATTGATCCATCTTCTTTCGCCTCAGGTTCACTCACATCTTGTTTTATGGGTTGGTTCATTCAGGTTTAACTGAATTACAAAAAAGAAATAGTTTAGAATATGTATGTTTTATTAGTGTTCAGTGTGAAGTAGAATATATGTGTAGATAGAGCCTCATTAACTAAAGAATAATTCTATTATATTTAAGTTATATTTACATTTATACTCTTAAAACTTTTTCATGCATCGCATCTATGAAATGGATTATCATCTTATAACAACAATGAGCTCATATTTTTTGGTATGTCTGGTATATTGTTCAGTATCAGATTTCTAAGTATGGCAACCACCCAACCAGCATGGATCCGATATCTGATATCAGGGATCTTGCTTGGTCATTCAATTTTTTAGTAACTACATATTTGTCTTAACCTACCTACCACATAAGCCAAATTTTGTCTTGAGGCCCCCGCCTTGCCGCCTTATGGCCCCGCCTATAACTTTCTGGGCTTTGCCGTCTCGCATTGCCTTTAAAAGGTTGGGGTTGGAGCTAGGTAGATTGACCCGAATCTGACCCGACCCTAACCCTACCCAATTGCCACCCCTAGTTCTAGGGAATTGGTGTGCAGAAGGCCTCGTGTCCATGATAAAGTTGGGCATATTCGTGCCCATGAATTGTACACACTCAAACTATAGGTTAAACTAAAATAGGAAAAATATAGAATCATAAAATCTGAACAGTAGGCTATTATGTTCCTAATTATTTGAAGTATAACCTGGCACTTGAATGTCATCATGAACAGCACCGCTAAAAACACGGCCAATAAAATATTACATATGAAGTAATGATCACCAATAAAGCATATATGGAAACAACTTTTGGGAAGAAGGCATAACAGGTATAACAAAGACAGGCACATACATGCCTTCCGTTTGTTCTGGTAAAACTATCTAAAACTATAAAATATAAACGTTCAATTGACATAAGCTGATAAGCATGAAACTGAAAGGCCATGCATAGGTGAATCGTGGAACCAAGGAGTGTAATAAGAGTGATATTGAAGTTTAAAAATAGTATTGCTTCATACTACTTGGACTAGACAGGGGAAGACTACAGAATAGAGTCAACTCAACACTATATTGCAAGGTTCGCAGTATCGGTATCAGAATCGGTCTCGAACCCTTCCTATGAGTGTCGTGATTGTCGGTATCGGCAGCTTCGGATCGGAGTATCAGACTTTTTGGTATCGGAAAACAAATAATTATTAATAAATTATTAACATTTTAGAAAAAAGATGTTATACATTTATGCATATTCATGTGTTGTTTCTTAGTAGTTTTGAAATTGAATCAAATAGTAGTCACATTGCCGATTGGTTTACGTGCGATAGATACATTTTATCCTTTTACAACCTTACTATGCTTTTACATCATTGTTGATTGGTCTTTTTCATTCAATTTTCTTTGTCGAATTGACTGAAAAAGAGACCTCCAATGTCCGTATCGGTCAGTATTGGGTATCGGTCGGTATTGGATCAAAACATGCTAAATCATATCAGTATCGGCCGTATCGGATCAGTAACGGCCGATACTGCAAATTATGCTATATTGGAACCATAGCTTGTATAACCACACAATGATACTGCAAATTTGCATCCTCTTATTTCCCTTCCAATGTACTCTCTTCTAACCATTGTTTGAGTGTGCTCCCAGTGGTCTGTGGCCTTACCATAAAAAAGGATACATGGAAATCCACAAATAACTCAGGGCATTGGATCGCCCACTTGAAGCATGAAAATGTGTTACCCAAATATTTAACCAATGGCCACTATGGAGCAATTGGAGAATGGGTGGTGGTTTTGGTGTGTGCTGGTGGGCAGCGAATGTATATTGCATATATTTATGGTTGTTACAGTAACCTCAAATGGTCTAGTTTGCATCTAACATTCTTCCAGGACATGATTGAGGGGAAAATAATTTGAAAGATGTTAGCCACCTTCTCTTAATTTATTGCAAGCATGTCTAAAAATGACTGGTAACACCTCAGTTAAAGTGCAAGACAGTGATATTAGGATACATTATTTCTCTAAATAATTTATATACCTTCTCAGTTGCATTGCTTCCTGTCCTTGCAAAGTCATGGTCCTCATATTTCTCAAAGGTCCTGCAAAGTTTAAGAATTCAAAAAAAAAGAGATGAAAATGATTGTCTCGATTCTCAAGCATAATGGCCTCAAAATCTATTCAACAGTTGTATACTTTGCAAGACACTTCTTTTTTCTTAATAGAATTAGCTCTAACATTATTATAGGATGTCAACAATACATAATAACCAATTGACACCCATAGCACAGTCCTATTTGGAATAACCAATAGAGCCTTCGCCTCATTAAAAATCATTGTATCTATCTGTATCTGAGAGGACACAAGTATCCATCACTGTCAAAGACGTATTCAGCCACATATAAACTTGTTCAATCTTGTACGCATAAAGATGTACATGATCAAGAGTGCCCTTAGCAAATAGTACAATTCTTTGGCTAGTACGTTATTACTAAGTTACTTCAAAATACAAACCCAAACAGACATCCAAATATTTACATTATATGTGCTGCTACAAAAAAACATAATTAGACTTCCCTTCTGCTTGGATTTGGGGAAGTAGTTAGAAACCTTGTTAGCAATCACCCGAATAAAACTCGTATTATACGCGAATTTTTTCGTACCTTTCATAAACGTATAATACTTGCGTACTTTTGACAGATCCAAATCAATACGTAAATTTTCAGCATGCGAAGTTTTAAACGTGTTCTGTATAAATTATTAAAAAATTTGGCACAAAAAATGTGTTGGGAACCTGTTTAATTAACCAAATTTGACAACATATTTAAGAATGTGAAGTTTTTAACCTCAATAGTTCTATTTTTCGAATACTTGACCGAATTTTTGAACGTATTTTATTTGCACTGAGCCGATTTATACTCGTACTTTTGCCGTTCCGAATTTTTTCCGTTTGCCGAATTGCTAACAGGGGTTAGAAATTCTTTCGTGCTCAAGTGTGACAGTGGTGTCCGTTTCAACAAATGATAGATCCATAGCCACATGATAATTATTATTGACTATTTATTCATTTGCAGAAAGTTACAAATACACAAACATGAATAGGCCTTACTAAATGTGACATTAAATGAATAATGTCAAGGGTGAGTAACATCATTTCCTCCTACCAACGGTAGTCGGGCCTAGTGCCGAAAACCATGTTAAGGGGAGAGGTCATGGGTTCATGAGCCAGTTTATTATCCCTTATTTCTCAAAGCAAAAAACAGAACAAACAAAAAATAAATATGCTTCTTACAACAGATGTATACTTTGTAAGACACTTCTTTTTTTCTTAATAGAATTAGCTCTAACATTATTATCGGATATACAATATATAATAACAAATTGACACCCATAGCACAGTCCTATTTACTATTTAGAATAACCAATAGAGCCTTTGCCTCATTAAAAATCATTGCATCTATCTGTATCTGAGAGGACACAAGTATCCATCACTGTCAAAGACGTATTCAGCCACATATAAACTTGTTCAATCTTGTACACATAAAGTTGTATATGATCAAGAGTGCCCTTAGCAAATAGTACAATTCTTTGGCAATTACTTTATTTACTAAGTTCTTCAAAATACAAATCCAAACAGCCATACAAATATTTATGTTATATGTGCTGCTACAAAAAAACATAATCAGACTTCCCTTCTGCTTGGATTTGGGGAAGTAGTTAGAAATTCTTTTGTGCTCAAGTGTGACAGTGGTGTCTGTTTCAACAAATGATAGCTCCATAGCCACATGATAATTATTATTGACTATTTATTCATTTGCAGAAACTTACAAATACACAAAAATGAATAAGCCTTATTAAATGTTACATTTGGCAAATGAATAATGTCAAGGGTGAGTAACATCATTTCCTCCTACCAAAGGTAGTCGAGCCTAGTGCCCAAAACCATGTTATGGGGAGAAGTCATGGGTTCATGAGCCAGTTTATGATCCCTTATTTCTCAAAACAAAAAACAAAAAACAGAACAAACAAAAAATAAATTTGCTTCTCACAATTCATAAATCAACTTGAAAACAATAATTAAGAATACAAATGTGCATCTATCCAACCCTTGCCATAACTCCATCAATAACTCCGGTGAACATCCACATGAACATTTTTGGTGTTTAGTAATATTCTTGGGTTTAATACTCATATACCCTTACGTACTTTCTCTCTGCTCCTATGCATATTCATACTATAATGTCTGCCATTATAAAACATAAACTCCTCCCCTCATCTCATTGGCTCCAATCGTCACGGAATATGCCCAAGAAGCTAATCCATGTTTTTTCAGACCAAATGGGGGCAAAACATGATGTCTGAGAACTTGTCTTCTGATAGGGAAAGGCTCAAGTTCTTAACTTGGGAGGAGACTATTGAAGGCAAATTCTCTAACAAGAAAATGATAGTATTCTTTAGTTCTTAAAAAATATCCTATCAGTAATGATATTTGCTTTGGTTAAGTAGCCTGACCAGTTCTTTTTACACAACAAGAAATCATTTTAGCACTTCGTGAACTAGTGTTGAGAAGAAAGATGATATCTTACAGAAATATGAACCGAATTAATATTAAAACAAAATGTCCCACTGCTCTTATTAATTTCTACTTGTTCCACAAAATGTCAAGTATGTAAAGATACTCTATATCCATTCATATGAAGGGATACCTCTGAACCTCCTCTTTTTCAAGATTGGTGAAAAGGAGTCCTGCATCACCACGTAGAAACTGCAAACAAAAACTTGTGTGAACACCAACAAGTTTGATAACAAAACTAGGAAAGACAAGAAAGGGATGTAAACCTTGGAAAGCTTGTGAATGCCTGGCTTGGTTTCATCAGCTACAGAGCGCCCCAAGGAAATCTGCATAACTTTGTTTGATCCAAGAAAAAATCTGCAATGATGAATACGGATAATAGTTACAATGAAGAAAATAGTTTCCTTTAGGTGTGCTTGGACCTATAAAAAGTGATGAAAAAGAAACGACAACAAAGCCTTTATTGCAATTTTTGTGGTCAGCCATTCATACCATTTTCTCCCATTTAATTCTGTAAGGGCAATCTCCTCTCTAACACTAACAAAAAAACAGCTCTTTTTCATCACAATCCAAAACCTAGTACTAGGCTACTAGCTGCTCTATGAACTAATAACTCATCGCTCCTAGAGAGGAAACAGAAATGGAATCATATAGAAACATGCCTCATTCTACACTATTCCATTTTGGTTCCTCTCGTCACTTTCTTCGCAATCCAAGCACAAAATCTTATGGTCATGAATTCAACAGCCCTGATGCTTTAAATATAGCCAGAGAAAGAAATGGCTGGTTTCAATTGCCTTTCCTACTTAGTAGCATTTTTAGACAAGCCCTACAAATCCAAGGAAAATAACTATCATGAATAGGGTGAATTCGACTCAGCTCTTCAATAAAGGCTCAACTCCGCTTGGCTTCATTAATGAGCCAAGGTTGAACATGTAAATGAGTTCAATTTCCTTGAGGAACCGAGCTTGAAATAGGGAGCTCGGCTCGTGGGCTTGGAACAAGCAACTAGCAAAGAGTGACTAATAGTCGACTGAAGTTTTATATTTAACTTTTTTCAGATAAACCAGCAAAGCAATGACCAAAAGCTAAAATTGTCGCTAGTGTTAATACAGAACAAGACCAGCCCACATCCTAAAGGGCCTTTGTCTATACATGTTCACTACGGTCAGCGTGACTCGAGCTCAAGTCGAGCATCCAGTGATCTGCTCTCAAGTCAAGTTGCTCCGAGCCTAACATGGTTATCGTTGAAACTTCGGCAGCTCGAGCTCAACCAGATAATTTCAAGCTCAGCTTGATAACGTCAGGCCATAAAGAAGCCGAGCTTGAAGATGCAAAGCTCTATCATTCACAAAAGTAACTTTAACAGTCACAAAACATGCACGTTGAGGCCTTAGCAGAAAAAAAAAAAACTTCACATTTGCTGATTTACATATTTCTCAATCGCCTAAATTGCAAAATTCGGCTTGTTCATTTCCAATATTCCTTAAATCTATATTCATGCTAAACAGTAAAAGTTTCTTATTAAAAATCTGAAATCTTCAGCTATCTAACATATTAAAACTTAGGAAAACCCAATTTGACAAATAAAATCACCAAAAATAAAGGGGGGAGTACGAAAAATGTCAACCTGCTGTTAGACTTGAGCTGCTCCCTGAACTCCTTGAACTTCTGGTTCCTCATGTTCTCGAAAGTGAAGACGTAGGCGGAGCCGTGGTCCTCCAGAGCCTGCTTTATTGAGCTCACGATCACCTCCTTGTGCTGCCTCCCCTTCTTCTTCGTCTTCGACAGAGTCACTGCGTTCAAAAACAAAAAAAAAAAAAAAATGGGCAACTTTTTCTTTGGGAACGCAAGAACCCCTACAAAACCTAATAGAGATAGAATCTTTATATCGCACCGGCTCTGTTGCGTTTGGATTTCGGCATGGTTGAGAGGAAGGAGAAGGAGTTTGAGCTCTGCTCTGACGGTGCTGGCAACGCCGCCTCTGTCCTTCCTTCCCCTCCTCCTTAAATTTAGGGTTCTTCTCTCCTCTCTCTCTCTCTCCTCCCCTCCAATTAAGATGTCGCAGTTGGGCCGGTCCAGGCCCGCGGTACTTTTAACCTAATTAAAAGTGTTTCTCTACGTAGATTAATATATATAGGCAAATGTTAAAGGCCACCCCCTTTTTACTAAGGGCCACCAACTTAAAATTTTACAAAAAGTTACAAATTTGACATTTTGAAAACACTAAGAGCCACCCTGCTCCTGTCAATCTAGGACTGCAGGGCTTGCCTGCAGTCCTCGATTGACAATTTTTTTTTTCTACAGTGACTGCAGGACTTGCCTGCAGTCCAAAATGAAGATAGGACTGCAGGCAAGGCCTACAGTCCGCCTTCCCCGCAAGGGAGGGGAGCTAGGGGCTGCGGCGGTGGGAGGGAGGCGGAGCTGGGGCTGCGGCGGGGGGGGGGGAGGGAGGCGGAGGGGGGGCTGCGGCGGGGGGAGGGAGTCGGAGGTGGGGGGCTGCAGCGAGGGGAGGGAGGCGGAGGGGGATTTTCGAAGGGAAGAGGACCTGGACGCGGAGGACGAGGGGCGTGTCGGCCTGGACGCGGCGGGTGACCCACGGCTGGACGAGGTGGCCGGAGGAGAACCAGGACGAGGGGCGTGTCGGCCTGGACGCGGCAGGGGCTGCTCTCCATTCTCTTCCTCTCCCTCTCCCTCTTCCTCTTCCTCTTCCTCCGCGCGAGCACGAGCTCAGTGGCCGACGGGGAACATTAGGTTGCACTCTGCTCTCCATTCTCTTTCGATTGGTGGCCCTTAGTAACCTTGTGAACATTAGGTTGCTCTTAGTAAAAAAAAAATAAAGACATGGTTGCCCTTAGTAGATAGGTTGCCCTTAGTAAAAAGGGGGTGGCCTTTAACATTTGCCTATATATATATACTCCTCAAATTTATTTTCTCCTACTTAGGTCCCTTGTTAGCAATCACCCGAATAAAACGCGTATTATACGCGAATTTTTCCGTATCTTACATAAACGTATAATACTTACGTACGTTTAAAAATTTTGGACTTATACGCAAATTTTAAGCCTGTGGAGTTTTAAACACGTACCGTACGAATTTTTAAAACATTCGGCCAAAAAAACTTGACTGAGAAACCCAACAGTTTTCACTTTCTCAACTCTTGCTGCTATTAAATATTAAGACTGGCACAATTATCAAAAGAAAAGAAGAAAAAATCTCACAGCTGTAACCAAAAAAAGAAAACTAAGAATCTTTGCACATGTTGCTTCCAACAATCAAAGAAAAACCTTTTGATTTTCCATCCTACTTTCACTTTCTTTTTTTTATATAATGTTCCCCAACATCATCTTATTCTCACACTGAACCCTTGTTTATGAAGGAGTAGAGGTGGGTGGGCCATATATATATGCCGAATTTTTAGTGCCGAATTTGTTCATATGAAACGTACTAAACACGAATTAAATCTAATCCGAATGTTTTTTGTTAGACAATTTTTTGACCGAATTTTTTACCGTATTTTACTTATATTGTGCCGATTTATACGCGTACTTTTGTCGTCCCGAATTGTTTCCGTTTGCCGAATTGCTAACAAGGCTTAGGTCCGCCTCTGATGTTGTTGGACTTATAAGTAGGTGAGTCCGTTCAGTCTATACCACAACATCAACAGTAGTACACGTTGTCTATTTCTCAATCCTTTATTAACCATAGCATTAGGGGTGAGCATTCGGTTTATTCGGTTCCAACCGAACCGAATAAACAAAAATCGAATTGGACCGAAATCGAATAAGCAAAACAGAAACCGAACCGAATTGGTCAATAATCGAACCGAACCGAACCGAATAAAATCGATTCGGTTTTCGGTTTATTCGGTTTTTGGTTTTTTTTAATATATATAACAACTAAATATACCTAGATATATTCAGTATATACATATAACATATACCTATATATATATTTAGTATATACCTATAATTATATAACACACACACACACACACACACTGTAACGCCCCAAACCAGAATACTGGAGAGCGGGGCGTACATAGCCAGCTACGTATATTGAAGTGCAACCCACCTCGCTATACGGTCACGGCTGTCTAGATACATGAGGGTTTAACTACAAGCCATCAGTCTCCTATGGTCATGAACAAGCCTATTGTCTCAATCTCAAGCAAGTAATAACAGTTACAAGATATCAGAGCACCAAATATACAATAGTAAGGCATCTCATACATTACATATTTGGATGATCATGAAGCTAGTCGTACAAAATGTCAAGACTAGCAAGAGTTTTTTTTGTCATACATGATCAACCCTAGGATTTGTCAATCATGTTACAGCCCGTAGGCAGACAACAAGTAAAGGTGCAATACGAGCTAACACGTGCTCGCCGACTAAACGCCTCAAAAGAATATTTTTACAATAGAGTGGGAGAGCCAAAGATGAACCCACTCGTTGCCTTAATTACGCCTGGTGGTCACCATCTGGCTGGACGATAGGTAGATCCTCTGGAGCTGCTCCTATATCTTGTCATACAAACCCAGCTGGGTCAGATCCCAGAAAGAGCAAGTGCCACAAAGGAGGCTTCACTTAGGAACTAAAACCAGTATATAATAATAATAATGGGGCAACAATAGAGAATTGAGTACGAGAAAAACTATTCAAGTAGCCAGGTCGTAACCCTTAAACCAAACAAGGATCGAGGTTACAACCCTTCACCTGAATAGAAACCCGTCTCAAATACTGTTGAGTAAGGTAAAACATGACGAGCATGACGTAGGGTGCAATAAGACAATAAACGAAGAGATGACACAGAACTGCTCCGGGAGCCAGGTTACAACCCTTAAACCAAACAAGGACCGGGGTTATAACCCTTCGCCTGAACAGAACTGGACCCCTGATCATTACTGTTAAGATAAGCATAAATAATCATGACGATATATGATAAGAAATCCATGGGACTATTCAGATAACCAAGTTATAACCCTTAAACCGAACAAGGACCGGGGTTATAACTCTTCATCTGAACAGAACTTGGTTTCTCATCATTTATTGATAAGTAAAGCACAAGAAATTAGGTCATGTTACAATCTTGTACAGGATCAGGACAGGACTAAGCTGGGCTAGACTCTATCCAATCAATCACGGCCAAGCAATGAGTACGGCTTGATACTTTAACTAACTAGGGTTATCACAGGCCTAGTTACTAGAAAAATGCAATAAGATTATTCCGGCAGCCACAAGCCCTGCAGACCATCCAGGTTATCCAGATATAATTAGGGGATTGAATTCATGTGGGTACATCGTCCAAGAACGCAGGTACCCTTAAGTAGTTTGGTGGTTGCAACACTTGTCAGTGTGCTGGAAATGTGCCCTACTCGACGGTAGGCTACAAATCCCATGATGGGGCGCCCAGATAACGGGATTGCCTGTAGCTGGAAAATCTCTCCATGACTACTTTTTTTCTAGTTATTAGCCTTAGTCAATTTCAGTAGGTACCCCTGACCGTGGTACTCAGGGGTCCCTCTTCTAGACATGATGCAAGACCATACTGGTTCATTTGTACAAACACAATCGTCTACGGTGTCCAGATCATTCATTCTTGTCATGTCGAGCTAGCTGTCATAACAGCATCTCGAGGTATATCATGTTAAGTTTTACTTGTCAATAGTGCGTCACGGCGGGCCACTATCGTGTCATGTTACTTATGCAGAATTTACATGGTACAAGTATTCTATCAAGGAATCCAAGTTATATAGAGGGTCATGAGACATAAGCATAAATGTAACATTCCAATATAATAAGAAGGGTGCAAGTTACGGAAGGGTCGTAAAGCAAGGGAGAGGGTCTCCTGCGGCTCGGTGAACACAGTCTCATGCGGCAATGGAGGGGACATGGGCATGTGGCAAGGAGAATAGGTCATATGCGGCTGCGGGATGCACGCTCATGCGGCTGGAAGAGAACGGAGCGCATGCGGCTGGAGGATGCGCGCATATGCGGTTGGAAGAGAATGGAGCGCATGCGGCTGGAGGATGCGCGCATATGCGGCTGGAAGAGAACGGGGGCGCATGCGGCTCAGGACGAACGAGCATATGCAGCTGGGAGAGTGCGGGTCTATGCGGCCAAAAGATACAGGCTCATGCGACAATGGCGAAAGATCACATGCGGCTAAGGGAGCGAAGTTCATGCGATAATGGAGAGATGGATCTTATGCGGCAAGGAGCAGAGTTCATGCGGCTGAAGGAACTGCTAGCTCATGCGGCTGAAGAAAGCAAGGTTCATGCGGCTGAAGCTAGGATGGCCATGCGACTAAGGTCGGGCAGAGCCATGCGGCTGGAAAAATTTCAGGAGTTCATACGGCTGAAGGATGGGGGAGTTCATGCGGCTGAAAGTGTCATACGGCTGAGGCTGTCATGCGGCCAAGGGAAACTTGCCGCATGAAAATCCATGCGGTCAAGCACTATTCTTCTTCCCCACTTTTTCGAGAAAAGAACTATGGAAAGTCATGGCTCCAAAGCTCCATAACTCCTTTATCCAAGGTCTGAACCGAGACTTACATAGGTCAAAATGGGACAGAAAGAAATTCTCTATAACATGGAACCATCAAAACTTGAAAATGATAAGGTTAGATAGATCAAAACCCAAAAAATCCAAAAAATATAACAAGCTTAGATCTACATAAATTGAACCATGGAAATTAAAAATACTAAGTATTAAAGTGTCTTAGAATTTTGTGGAAAAGACAATAGAACATTAAAAACTGAGTTCCTCCAGGAAGCAAGCTGCACTTGCCTAAGCCCTTTTTCTGGTAGGTGGAGAGTAGTGGTTGAGAAGAAGAAGAAATGAAGAAAAGTAAATGAGGAGAGAGAGAGAGAGAAAGAGCGGGCGGCTAATAAAGGAAAAGAGGGTGGTAGGTGGGGGTTGGTTCACATGAAAACCAAGCCGAGCCAAACCATACAAACCGAACCGAACCAAGCCATGAACCATGCAATGAGACGTGTAATATACGTACATAGTATACCAAAATACGTAATACGAACTACGGTCGTTACAACTCTACCCACCTTAAAATAATTTCGTCCTCGGAATTTAATTAAGATGCTAGAGAAGCAAGGACAAGCTATACTAATCAAAGGCAAGCTATAACAAGGCAGTTTATCATGCAATCATTCATTCAAGCAAGGAATTGAGAGCATAGGACATAAGAAAGACATTATACCTTACGAGTCAAACAGGTCGGGATACCGCGATCGGATATCATCCTCACGCTCCCATGTTAACTCACCAAAAGAGTGATGACCCCAAGCAACACGGACTAACTTAATAGTCTTGTGCTTGAGTATCTTCTCTCTCCGGTCCAATACAGACACGGGCCTCTCCTCATACGAAAGGTTGGTACCAACAACCAATTCTGAATAATCCAGGATGTAGCTCGGGTCAGGGATATACCGTCACAATTGGGATACATGGAATACGTCATGCACCTCAAGTAACGACGACAGAAGAGCGAGACGATAGGATACATCACTTACTCGCTCCAGAATGTCGAACGGTCCTATATACCTAGGACTAAGCTTTCCCCGTACGCCGAAATAAATGACGCCACGGTTAGACGAAATCCTCAGGAATACATGGTCGCCGACCAAGAATTCAAGGGGACGCCGATGAGAATCGACCCAATGACGCTGGCGATCTTGGGCAACTCGAAGGTGATCTCTGACTCTCCTGACCACCTCAACCGTCTGAGCAATCATTTTCGGACCGAGCATCTGCCTCTCTCCAACATCGTCCCATACTAGCGGGGATCTGCACTTCCTACCATACAGTGCCTCGAACGGTGCCATCTGAATACTGGCCTGGAAACTGTTGTTGTACAAGAACTCCACCAGGTGCAGGTGATCTTTCCACGAACTACCGAAGTCGAGAGTACAAAATCTCAACATATCTTCCAAGGTTCGTATGGTACGCTCTGACTGACCATCTGTCTGCGGACGATAAGCTGAGCTGAACTGGAGGTGAGTTTCCAAACTCTCTTGCAGGCTACGCCAAAAGTGTGACATAAATCTTGAATCTCTGTCCGAGGTGATACTGACTGGTACACCGTGAAATCTGATAATCTGCCTGAGGTACATCTCCGCTAGCTGAGCCGTTGACTGACTAACTCTGAATGGGAGAAAGTGAGCCACCTTCGTGAGCCTGTCTATAATAACCCAAATAGCATCTCTATCTGCCAGAGACCTGGGTAATCCAGTCACGAAATCCATGTTTATATGCTTCCACTTCCATTCTAAAATTAGCAAGGGCTGAAGAAGTCCAGCCGGCCTTTGATGTTCGGCTTTAACTTATTGGCAAACCAAACATCGAGAGACAAACCGGGCTTTCTTCCTCTTCATGCCATTCCACCAAAAGTGCTGACGAATATCTCGGTACATTTTCGTGCCACCGGGATGAACGAAATACTGAGAACTGTGAGCCTCGGCCATAATCTCCTGTCTGATATCTCCATCGGGTACACAAAGATGCCTTCCATGCCGAAGTGTATCGTCCTCATGGATACATAACTCTAGTCTTCGTCCTGCCTCACACTCGGCTTTGAGTCGCTGAATCTTGGAATCTGCTGACTGTGCCATCCGGATCCTCTCGACTATAGTGGACTGAACTTGCATACCGGCCATCAATGCCACACTGGTAGGAAGGACAACTTTAATACCCATTTTCTGAAGTTCTGCTAACAACTCAGGTTGTGCTGTTAGAAAATAAACTCCGGCTCTCCTGTTCAATGCATCTGCAACGACGTTGGCCTTTCCAGGATGATACTGCAAGTTGACATCATAATCCACAAGTAGCTCTAGCCATATCCTCTGACGCATGTTAAGATCCTTCTGGGTGAAAACATACTTCAGGCTCTTGTGGTCGGTGAAAATCTCCACCCTATCTTCGTACAAGTAGTGCCTCCACAACTTAAGTACAAACACTACTGCCGCCAGCTCCAAGTCATGGATTGGGTAATTCCTCTTATGATCACGAAGTTATCGTGACGCATAAGCTATTACCTTTCCATGCTGCATCAGGACACATCCTAAACCTTTGCCTGAAGCATCACAATACACTGAGAATCCCCCGGTTCCATCTGGAAGCGTGAGAATGGGTGCCGTCATCAAGCCTCGCTTCAACTTCTCAAAAGAATTCTGACATTCTGCTGTCCAAGAAAACTGCACATCCTTACGGTTCAACTAGGTCAATGGCGCTAAAATCCGAGCAAAGTCTGAAACAAATCGCTGGTAGTAGCCGGCCAATCCAAGAAAACTGCGAACTTCTATAACTGTGCTAGGTACTGGCCATGTCTCAATGGCCACGATCTTCTGGGGATCCACTTCTACCCCTCCTCTGGTGATGATATGACCCAAGTTCGAAATATGATCGAGCCAGAACTCGCATTTACTAAACGTGGCATACAACCGGTACTTTCTGAGAATCTGGAGGACAACTCTGAGATGCTGCTCATGCTCCGCTTCACTTTTGTTGTAGACCAGGATGTCGTCTATGAACACTATCACGAACTGATCCAAATAAGGCATGAAGATATGATTCATGAGGTCCATGAATGCAGCCCGCACATTGGTTGCTCAAATAGCATAACAAGGAACTCCCAATGCCCATACCTCGATCTGAAAGCTGTCTTCGGGATGTCCTGCTCTCTGACTCTGATCTGATGGTATCCTGGCTGCAAGTCAATCTTCGAGAATACTGCTGCCCCCTTGAGTTGATCAAACAAGTCATCTATCCTCGGGAGAGAGTATCTATTCTTGATTGTCACTGAGTTTAAGGTACGATAATCTACACATAATCTGGACATACCATCCTTCTTTTTCACAAGAAGCATCGGGGCTCCCCAAGGTGATCCACTAGCACGGATGAATCCCTTGGTTCTAAGTTCTTCAATCATCTTGTACAATATCTCTAGCTCTGACGGCGCCATCCTGTAGACTCTCTTTGATACTGGGGCTGTCCCTGGGATCAAGTTGATAGTGAAGTCGATCTCTCGCTCCGGCAGCATACCTGGAAGCTCTTCTGAAAAAACATCTGGAAACTCCTCAACTATCCGGGGTAACTGCATTGCTGCTACTGCCATCCGTAATACTGAAGGAGAAGGTTCAACTTTGCCTCAGGAAAAGGAAAACTCTGGCTCGCCTGGAATGCTAAAAGCAACCCTGCCAATATGGCAGTCTATCATAGCATACTGGTCTCTCAACCAATCCATCCCTAAGACCACATCATAATCGGCCATCGGGAATTCTATCAATCTAGCGGGGAATTCTCTACCGCTAACTACGATCCGACACGAGAAAAACACTCTATCTACTCCCACAAGATCATTACCAGTAAGTATATTGAGCCTTACTGATAATGACTCGGGCTCCAGTCCTATCCGTGTCGTAAATCGTGCAGACATAAATGAATGCGATGCACCAGAGTCAAATAATACTGAAGTCGGAAAGGAATTGACGAGAATAGTACCTGCCACTACCTCACCTGGTGCCAATCCTTCCTTTCCTATGGTCAAAGCCAGCACTTGACCATGTCCTCTGGGTGCGAGTCCCCTATGCTGAAAACCTCTCTGTCTGCTCTGGATCAGGGCTTGGGCTTGGGCATACTGCTGCGGTCTCTGTTGCTGGAATGCCTGGGCCTGTGTCGGCAATGGCCTCGGAAACGGATACTGCTGTTGCTGGACTGGTGCTGGTCCTCTCACCGAAGGACTAGAGAAGGCTGATGAAGATGAACTCCTCCTGTTCGGACAGCTCCCAACCCTGTGGTCCGGGGCACCACAAACCAAGCACAAACCCTATGCCCTGCGATATTCTGCCACCACATGTCCTGGCTTCCCACAATGAGTGCAACCCATTATGGAAGATCGCTTCTGCTTCTGCTACTGGGGAAATGCTGGGGTCGAATGCTGAATAGACGTCACTGAGGCCGCCCGCCTCGGAGCTCCAATGGTCAGAGCCCTAACTGCCGGGGCTGGTGCTGAAGACTGATTCATCTGGCCATGAGATCGCTTCCGACCTTCGGTCCTATCCACGATCCTCTGGAAGGTATACTCGTGTTTCCTGGCTGCTCTCAATACCGCATCGAAGGTATGATGCTCAAACTTCTCCACTGCCAACAAAATCTCTAGATGGAGCCCCTGTTGGAACCGCTGGGCTCTATCGAACACGGTGGCTCTTGACCCCCAGTAGGCATGACTCTGGAGGCTACTCCTGAATGCTGGGCTTGATCTCCTGGTTGCTGCTGGTCCACAGGTGGTGCTCCGCCTTGCTGATCGGCAGGACCAGGAACAATGTCGCTGAAGAAGACGACATAGGATATAATAAGGAAGGACCAGGATAGATCAAAGATACAAGCATGTGATCAGGTCAAGAATTCAGGGATTTAGAGGATACGAGAAGAGATCAAGGACGAGTACTAATTGAGACATCTATTCGGTAAACCCTCACACATCTTGATTTACAAGACCTGCATGGGCCACCACTTAAACCATGTAACGCCCCAGAACCAGAATACTGGAGAGCGGGGGCGTACATAGCCAGCTACGTATATTGAAGTATAACCCACCTCGATATACGGTCACGGCTGTCTAGATACATGAGGGTTTAACTACAAGCCATCAGTTTCCTATGGTTATGAACAAGCCTATTGTCTCAATCTCAAGCAAGTAATAACAGTTACAAGATATTAGAGCACCAAATATACAATAGTAAGGCGTCCCATACATTACATATTTGGATGATCATGAAGCTAGTCGTAAAAAATGTCAAGATTAGCAAGAATTTTTTTGTCATACATGATACCCTAGGATTTGTCAGTCATATTACAGCCCGTAGGCAGACAGTAAGTAAAGGTGCAATACGAGCTAACACGTGCTTGCCGGCTAAACGCCTCAAAAGAATATTTTTATAATAGAGTGGTAGAACCAAAGATGAACTCACTCGTTGCCTTGGTTACGCCTGGTGGTCACCATCTGGCTAGAAGATAGGTAGATCCTCTGGAGCTGCTCCTATATCTGGCCATACAAAACCAGCTAGGTCAGATCCCAGAAAGAGCAAGTGCCACAAAGGAGACTTCACTTAGGAACTAAACCAGCATATAATAATAATAACGGGGCAACAATAGAGAATTGAGTACGAAAAAAATTATTCAAGTAGCCAGGTCGTAACCCTTAAACCAAATAAGGACCGAGGTTGCAACCCTTCACCTGAATAGAAATCCATCTCAAATATTTTTGAGTAAGGTAAAATATGACGAGCATGACGTAGGGTACAATAAGACAATAAACGAAGAGAGGACACAGAACTGCTCCGAGAGCCAGGTTACAACCCTTAAACCAAACAAGGACCGGGGTTATAACCCTTCGCCTGAACAGAACTGGACCCCTGGTCATTACTGTTAAGATAAGCATAAATAATCATGACAATATATGATAAGAAATCCATGGGACTATTCAGATAACCAAGTTACAACCCTTAAACCAAACAAGAACATGGGTTGTAACTCTTCATCTGAACAGAACTTGGTTTCTCATCATTTATCGATAAGTAAAGCACAAGAAATCAGGTCATGTTACAATCTTGTACAAGATCAGGACAGGACTAAGCTGGGCTAGACTCCATCCAATCAATCACGGTCAAGAAATGAGTATGGCTTGATACTTTAACTAACTAAGGTTATCACATGCCTAGTTTCTAGCAAAATACAATGATATTATTCTGGCAGCCACAAGCCCTGCAGACCATCCAGGTTATCCAGATGTAATTAGGGGATTGAATTCATGTGGGTACATCGTCCAAGAACGCAGGTACCCTTAAGTAGTTTGGTGGTTGCAACACTTGTCAGTGTGCTGGAAATGTGCCCTACTCGACGGTAGGCTACAAATTCCATGATGGGGCGCCCAGATAACGGGATTGCCTATACCTGGGAAATCTTTTCGTAACTACTTTTTTTCTAGTTATTAGCCTTAGTCAATTTCAGTAGGTATCCCTGACCGTGGTACTCAGGGGTCCTTCTCCTAGACATGATATAAGACCATACTGGTTCATTTGTACAAACACAATCGTCCACGGTGTCCAGATCATTCATTCTTGTCATGTCGAGCTAGCTGTCATAACAGCATCTCGAGGTATATCATGTCAGGTTTTACTTGTCAATAGTGCGCCACGACGGGCCACTATCGTATCATGTTACTTGTGCAGAATTTACATGGTACATGTATTCTATCAAGGAATCCAAGTTATATAGAGGGTCATGAGACATAATCATAAATGTAACATTCCAATATAATAAGAAGGGTGCAAGTTACGGAAGGGCCGTGCAGCAAGGGAGAGCGTCTCATGCGGCTCGGTGAACACAGGCTCATACGACAATGGAGGGGACAGGGGCATACGATAAGGAGAATGGGTCATATACGGCTGGAGGATGTGCGCTCATGCGGCTGGAAGAGAACGGAGCGCATACGGCTGGGGGATGCACGCATATGCGGCTGGAAGAGAACGGAGCGCATGCGGCTGGGGGATGCGCGCATATGCAGCTGGAAGAGAACGGGGGCGCATGCGGCTCAGGACGAACGAGCATATGTGGCTGGGAGAGTACGGGTCTATACTGCTCGAAAGATGCGGGCTCATGCGACAATGGTGAAAGATCACATGCGGCTAAGGGAGCGAAGTTCATGCGGTAATGGAGAGATGGATCTTATGCGACAAGGAGCAGAGTTCATGCGATTGAAGGAACTGTGAGCTCATGCGGCTGAAGAAAGCAAGGTTCATGCGGCTGAAGCTAGGATGGCCATGCGACTAAGGTCGGGCAGAGGCATGCGGCTGGAAAAATTTTAGGAGTTCATGCGGCTGAAGGATGCGGGAGTTCAAGCGGCTGAAAGTGTCATGCGGCTAAGGCTGACATGCGGTCAAGGAAAACTTGCCGCATGAAAATCCATGCGGTCAAGCACTGTTCTTCTTTTCCACTTTTCTGAGAAAAGAACTATGGAAAGCCATGGCTCCAAACCTCCATAACTCCTTCATCCAAGGTCTGAACCCAGACTTCTATGGGTCAAAATGGGGCAGAAAGAAATTCTCTACAACATGGAACCATAAAAACTTAAAAATGACAAGGTTAGATAGATCAAAACCCAAGAAATCAGAAAGATATAACAAGCTTAGATCTACACAAATTGAACCATGGAAATTAAAAATACTAAGTATTAAAGTGTCTTAGAATTTCGTGGAAAAGACAATGGAACAATAAAAACTGAGTTCCTCCATGAAGCAAGCTACACTTGCCTAAGCCCTCTTTCGCGTAGGTGGAGAGTAGTGGTGGAGAAGAAGAAGTAATGGAGAAAAGTAAATGAGGAGAGAGAGAAAGAGTGGGCGACTAATAAAGGAAAAGAGGGTGATAGGTGGGGGTTGGTTCACATAAAAACCAAGCCGAGCCAAACCATAAAAACCGAACCGAACCAAGCCATGAACCATGCAATGAGACGTGCAATATACGTACACGTATACCAAAATACGTAATACGAACTATGGTCGTTACACACACACACACACACACACACACACACACACATATATATATATATATTTATATATATATATGTGTGTGTGTGTGTGTGTGTGTATAAAAACTAAATTTTCTTATTCAGTTTTTGGTTTTGGACCAAAACCGAATCCCAAAACCGAAACCGAAACCGAATAAGAAAATTTAGTATTTTCAAAACCGAAACCGAACTGAATTTATTTAAAACCGAACCAAATTCCTTATTCGATTCGGTTCGATTCGGTTTTCGGTCCAAAATCGAATAATGCTCACCCCTACATAACACCCTCAACTATGTGCATCCACATATCTAATTATCACTAAACTATATCATGATCTATAAAATAAATAGGTTGAAAGCATACGAATGAAATCTATGCATTTCAGACTACCAACAGAAAGGTAAGACAATGAACATCGATCACAATCCCGAGCTCTATGAGAGCTGTCTAAATTGTCAGCGTATCTAGTCAGGATTAGAGCAAAGTATATTTAATGCTAAAAAGTAGGGGCGGCCCTGGCCCAGGGCAAGCCGGACAGCGGCCCAGGGCCCCTGGCGAAATGGGGCACCAACATGGAACTGTCTATAATAGAATTAGTATTTATCATGTGTTTTTTTTTAACAAAAAGCATTGTTGTATAGTGGTTATAATGCTATACTTATATTTAAGAGGTCCTTGTTTCAAATCTTGACTACAACATTTTTTTGTTTTATTTATTATACTTTTTTTTACTTTATGTATGGGGGCCTATTTTGGAAGTTTCATGTGCCTTTTTAACAAAAAAGCATTTTGGTGTAATGGTTTTAATGCTAGACTTATAGTAAGAGGTCTTTAGTTCAAATCTTGACTACAACAATTTTTTGTTTTATTTTACTTTATGTATAGGGGTCCATTTTAGAAGTTTTGCCTCGGGCCCCTAGCATCTCAGGGCCGGCCCTGCTAAAAAGTTACACAACACAATATAAAACTACAAAAATGCTAACTTGCCCGCAGGCGGACCAGCTCGCCCGCCTACGTGGCACTCTTCAATTGGCTCCCCCTGCTCGCATGGGGCCCACACCGATGCCCTGCTAATGGCAGAGTGCCACGTGGCCGCGGGCCCGCGGGCCAAGTAGCAGAATCCATAAAACTATGATAATATTAGATAAGAAATAAGACAGCAAAAGGTAGGAAAAACTATAATAACTATATACAGGAAACATGATAAAACTAAATAATATAAAGAAGAACAAGATATGAAAAGTATAGATTTTGAATCAATAACAATATCAATGTTTAACTCGTGTAATTTGAATACTATTTTGGCATGTGGATGGTTGGTATAAATACGACATGTCATCATGTATCTTACACTATATAATGAGGCTTCAAAACGACTCAAAAGTGAGTCGTCATTATATCACGGTCCATTTTATTTTTAAAAAAAAATTGTAAAAATTGTTGAAAAAAGTTTAAATTTGTCAACATGGAGAATCGAACTCAACCAAACAATAAAAATACCTCCACATGAGTTAGAAGAGATATTTGATTATAGTTGGATACTATTCTTATTATCAATTATTATACGTGCAAAGCACGTGCATTTACTAGTAGTGCATAACGGCTATCCATAATAAAGGTACGGCACGTCATACATGTGTTGTATGACATCTACCCACAATGAACGATCTTGGTTGACCAAAAGCCTACTAAGTATTCCCTGTCCGACTCTCTCTCTCTCTCTCAATGTACGAGTTATGATAACAATAATTGAAACTAGGACAGGTATCACGATATGAACTAGAACCGAAGTCAAGAAATACTCAATCTCACGCCTACAAATCATATTGTCATAGTTAATATCAGAAACTATAATTATGAATAAGTATGATAGCAATTACAGTGTAAAGGAAAACTTTAAAGCGTAATTTACTTGGCTGCATAAATAATTGAAATCAGTATGTCGAACATGAACATGTTGATACGGAATAGGTCCAAAGCCTCAAATTGTGCCTAAACGCAAAAATTAACATCACCAATGAATCTGGATGATGCCAAATAGGCAGAATACATATAAAAAATTCTAAAATCTGACAAAGGCGAGAAACCGTTGTTTCGGGGATATGCATGTCCAAAAACGGGTCCACAAAATTCAAAAATGGAGCCAAATTAGTATGAGACCAAAAATAATATTTTTAATATGTATTTAGGTTAAAACAACACCACGAATCCAATGATGAGGTTGGATTCGGATTCCGAAAACCAGAATAACAATATGCCATTTTGAAATCAAGAATTTTAATTTAATTTTTTTGCAAACCCATGAAAATTTTGTAAGTATAGAGGATCTAAAGGGAATCTTGAAATATTTAACGTAGAAATATATATTTCTGGGCATTTCATAAAACTCATACTGCAGGTGGATTTTTCATACAAACCAACCCCGAAATTGGGTTTCTCAGCAATTTCCTGGGAAAATTTATGAAATGCCCAAAAAACGAAAAGGTTTTATGAAAAACCCACCGCACAATAACATTTCATCGCGTGCCTAGAATTAGCAAAAAATATATAAAGGGGGTTCTGAATGACCTTTTTGTCCTTCATTCTAATTTATTGAAAACACCCATGAAACTACTCTTAAAAAAATTGGGTGTGGAAACGATCTATCAAACAATTAAATTAGAAAATGTAATTTCAAAGAGCTAGAGAGGGTTATACCGACTATGCATTGGTGAAGGTCGCTCACTAAGTGAACTCACGACGAGAAATGCACAACCTCACAAAGTCGTTGTCATAAAACCTATCCAAAATTAGGCAATTAAATTGCCAATTTGACGATCAATTTTTGATAGGTCAAATAAAGGAATTAACGATTAAAACATGCAAGAGATAAGGAGGTTATACCGACTCGTCAAAAAATGGAACAACGATCAAACAATTGGATTGGAAGAAATCATCTAGTAAAGTGGAGCTCATGATCTCATAAATTTTGAAATACAAACAATAACTAATCGACTTTAGTCTATGATTTGACCTAAAAAACTTTGATAAAATCAATTAAAAATGTATAATGAGTTAAAAGAATGTACTAAGTTTGCATGTAAGATTTGGATCAAAGATCGAGGAGTGAGGAGATTAGAATGTGATCACAAAGACATCGTCTTGATTGAATTAAGGACTGCCACATAATGCGCAAGTGAGGATGTGATTTGTGGAATGGTTATATATGTATGAAAAGTGATAGGAATTGTTCTATGCATGTATTAGAAATACTTGTATGTATACATAAATAGATAATTATAGATCGCAACATAGTAATAATCATATATAAATAAGTTGGTACTAGGTATATTTATATATAATTATATAACCGAATAATAATAAATAAATTATTTCAAATTATAAATAGATAAGTTTGAATCTAGAATAAAACAAATAAAATGGATTATATAACTTATAGGTGAATAAAACAAGATATACAAAAATGAATATTTTTTATTGATAATAGTAACAGAATTACAACAACTTGAAGCCAGGCACAATTGGATTACAAGCACACACACACTCTCTCTCTCTGTCAATAAAATAAAACATGCTACAAGGCTTATAACTCAAGAACTAAATAATGCAATGATGTCCGTACATTATGTCCATTATATGCAAATAAGTTATCCTTAGCCAATTTGCTACAAGTTGCCAACCGAGCTCCAACGCCTCATCACATCCATGGAAACTCTACACCTAGAAAGATCTGGTGGAGGGTCAGTACATAAGTACTGGTGAGTGGTATTTAGCCGACACCACCAAACCAACACGTTGAATTAGTGAGTGCAAACAACATTATGTGGTCTCTTTCTAAACTTGTCTTAGGATCAAATACATGGTATTGCATACATGTGTCCAGAATCATAAATGTGTCACACAACAGAGATCTTACCAATATTTAGCATCCTTTTCTATTCATATAACGATATCATACATAATGCATAAAAGTGTGTCACAAGCATCTCTACATAAAGCCTTTCATAAAATACATAATCATGTCAGGTGTCCTGTCCACTCCGCATTAAGTACTAGACCTGCAAGCATATAACATAGCATGCAACCTAATTATATGAAGGTCATTGGCACCACAAGCCATCCTGGACTTCTAGTGAGACAACGATCCTTCCAGTCCGGCTAGCTAACCCTACAGAAGGCTCCGAATCATCCAGTGCTAGTACGTTAGCACTATTCCCCCTAGGTTGATCTGTAAAATCCCTAAATTTCTACTATATTTTAGTTCTATTTTTTGTATTTATATGTCGCATAGTCGTATTGTACGTCACGCAAAAATTTGTGTTTTTTCGTATTTGCTCGTCGAGTGCGAATATGTGCGAGGTACATATTTTTAGAAAAATGATTTTTGATTTTATTATCGGTAATGGTTTTAAAATTATATATATAATAATTATTTTTATTAAAAGTTGTAAAAAATATCTATCAAGGTTGCCAAAACTTATTATTTTAGTTATTTATAAAAGCCTATCTTATTTTAATAAGTGGTAATTTAGAAAAAAAACTAGATTATGTGAATATTTTACTCGTGTAAAGCGCATGAAAATTATTTCATGTATATTTTCAAAATTTATTTTTATTATTTATAATAATTTATTTAGCAAGAAGGTATTTTAAACATGTAAATATTTATGTTTATTTTCGAAATTATTTTTACCTAAATTATTTAAAGGGTATTTTGAAGTTATTTCCTACTAATGTTTAAAATATATATTGGAATTTTCAAAATTAATTATTATATAAATTTTATAAAAAGATATTTTGGATATGTTTGTGATAAATTAAATTGTGATTTGATTTATTGATTTAAATTAAATAGTTTAATGTAAATGTGTAATTTATCTATATTTAAATAGGATTTGGATTTAGATATGAATGTATTGGTTTAAATTTAATAATAGAATTATCTATTTGGGTTTAAATAAATCCTAGTCTCTATTTACATTGGATTATATTTGATTGAGTTACTTTTAAATCAATTTGAATTAAATAGTGAAAAATCTAAGGGGAATTAAAACTCTTCTTAATCCTTATCTAGATAAGACTTTTGTAAACCCCTTGATTTTTCAAAATAAATATTTGTAGAATTTCTGGATTTTTAAATAACTATTATTGACTTATTATATAATTTGTATTATTTTACATATATTTAGTATAGTGCTCATTGGTGAATTTAGTATAAAAATATATATAAAGCTATTTTTCTAGTACATTAAGGATCTAAACTATATTATACAATTTTTTTCCCTCAAAATTTTAGGATTTATTTCATAACTTTTATTACTTTTTACATGTTACTTATATTGTACACTATTTACATAATATAGAATAAATGTCAAATTAGTATTAGATATTTCAGCTTGTATAAATGAGCTTAGATGAAGGTTGTTTAAATAAATATTAACTATAGTTATTATCTATAGTAATTTTAAATAATGTTATAGATAATTTAGATAAATATAAACTATATTTTAAATTAATACTAATCCTACTTCTACTTGGAAAACATCTCTATCTATATCCGATCCTAACAAAACAAACACAAATTTATTTAAATCAAATCCTATCTAATTTAGGAGATAAATCTGAAATAAATACCTATATAAACCCAATACATCCCCCTTATATCATCCATAATTCGAAATTATTTTTAGTCCAATAAAAACTCTAAAATTCGTCATTAGAATTCAGCCCCGCTTTTTAGTAGCAAGAGCAACTTGAAACGACGATATCTCCTAGCTCTGAACTCCGTTTCACCTCCAGTAACTCCGTTTCATCTCCAGTTTTTTTTAAAAGAAGCGTATCGAGGTAAGGTTTCCAAAAACATATTTTAATAGACAAAATTCGTTTTGTAGATTTCTGTAAAACTATTTGAGTATTATATGTCCGAAAAATAAACGTGTTTCAGTATTTTTGCGATTTCAGGAGTTTCCGGAAACGAAAATGCGGTACGTTTAGTTTTTCAGAAAGCTAATACGAAAAACTATACCATATCCTAATTATAGAATTTATTAAATAAGTCTAATAGGTATAGTATTAATTATAATTAGATAATAGACTATTTTTAGCATCCGGGGATGTTTGTTTGGACCTTAGTTCCTCAGCAACCGTTGTTCCACCTACTTTCCTGTCTGATCTTCGCCACCACAGTACTCAGGACCCAGACAAGTATACCTTACTAATTAACTGTCAAATTATTTATTTTTTGTATTATTTATTTTGTTTCATATTGTTAGTTTCCTTTGTTATAACTTGCGCGTCCAAGCCACACTTGGGTGCAAGCGACTCTATTAGTCGTTTTACTTTACTATATGCATGTTAACTTAGTGTTAATGGACTACCTTTTTGTTGGAGGATATCTTTATATCTCTCTTGGCCATGACACACACACTACACGGTTGGAGACATGTTTCTAGGGGCACGACTTATGGACTGGCCCTCTATAAAGTCGTGTGACGGATAGATGATCGTAACTGCTATGACTAGGATTTTAGAGACCCAAGCAGTTACAAAACTGGACGAGCCATGGATATGACTTGAACAGTGTGAAAAATATTGGGGGAGGACAGTCGCTAGTGCGTATGGGAATCCAAACAGGTAAACCACAGTCTCCAGATAGAACTGTGGCGATTTATTTGCAGATGCCCTCTGATGTTTTGGATGTTACGGACGGATACGGATCACTGGATGCCAGTTACGTACACATAGCCTAAAATCCCACCCATGCGCATGAAAGTTGTCCTCTAAATTGCACATTAGGCGGTTAGAATCTCCTTTGCATATTTGTGTCTAGGATAGTCTTTTATATTTTTTTTATTATTCTGATAGTTCATATTAGCTTGTTCTTCCTGTATCTTGCTACGTCCGTCTGAGGACCTGGTTATTTCCCAGGTGTGTGTTAATGTCTTCCACAGGTATTCTAGCCGGGATCGTGGTCTTCTCCATTTATTCGAAGATGACGTGACTTGGTTCCTCCTTGCTACTTCCACTTAGCCTTTTATATATCATGTACTTCTTCCTTTTTATTTGGTTGGTAGTGGATGTGTCTCCACCCAATATATTGTACCAAGACAATTCATTATATGCTATCTTTTATTTCTTTATTTTGTGGATGAGATTATTTAGTTGTGGTTTGCTGCATTTTACAGCTTATGTATACATACAAGACCCATGTACTTCGTATGTATACAGCTGGCACGTCTACGTACTTAGTCCTACGTATATTGGGACTGTGGGTGTTACATGATCCGATTCTGATGTCCCAACAAACATTCAAGGAACAAAATCATGTGCACACTGTCACAGACTTAGTATTTTTGCTAGTACTTCGTCTCGTACGGCGTACTATCTTCCTCCTGGAAGACTCGTGCAAGCCTTCCCAACACGACTTAGCTAAATCGCTAAGAAAAATAAGAAGAGTGGAGCAAAGTAGGACTCGTAAGAACTTCTTTATTGAATTGGAGAATACTTACAAGTTTTAGGTGGTGAGAAACAAATAAGGCCTCCCCCTTATTTATAATGGCTCATAGAGCTTTACATGGAAAGTCCTGGAAATTCCAAGGATTATTCTTCTTACCATAACTGGAATGGCATATTCCAGGTTTATTCCCTAAGAACATAAAAAAAAACTTTACGGGCCATCCAGAAGGTTCTTGGACCTTCTAGAAGGATCTTGGGCCTTCTAAAGAAATCTACCGTCTTCCAGAGAGTTTCGCCATCTTCTGGAATATTCTAGACGCTTTTCGCATAACCTTGGTCGGTGGAAAGGTTATGCAACTTGGCCTCGGGCGGGGCACAACATTTGGGATGTTATATTCTCCCCCACCTAAGGCATTGACGCCCTCGTCAACCATGCTCGCTGAGAAACGCTTGGATCTCGGCTTTGAACTGATGCAGTGTATCAGCACGTTCCCAGCTAGACTCGCCATAAGGCATGCCCTTCCATTGGATGAGGTACTCCACATACGGGGACATGCCTCGCCGATGAATGGTCCTCTTGTCTAGCACGGCTTCTACCTCTTTGTCGAAGGATGTCATCATGGTCGCCGTGGGTCATTTCGAAACTCCTCGCTAGGGATCTTCCAAGTCTTCATGGTACGGCTTCAGGCAACAGGCATAGAAGATTGGATGAATCTTTAGCTTGGCGGGGAGTTCGAGCTTGTAGGCCATCTTGCCTACCTTCTTGAGCACGGAAAAGGGGCCTTCGTACTTCCGAATCAATCCTTTGTGCACTTTTTGGAACACCTTGAACTGTTGTGGTTGTAGCTTCACTAACACCATGTCCCTATCCTTATACTCAACCGGCCTTCGCCTTGCGTCGTCCCATTTCTTTATCTTCCTCGTGGCCTTCTCCAGAAATGCTTTGGCGATGTCCACATTTACCTTGAAATCTGAAGTAAACAGGTTGGCCGCAGGACTTCTACTTGAGGACCCCGCACTCAGCGTGTGCGGGGCGAGTAGCTGTTGACCCATCACCAACTCGAATGGGCTGTTGTGCGACGACTCGCTTCGTTGAAGATTGTAGCAGAACTGAGCGACGTCGAGGTGATGCACCCAATCCCTCTGGTTGGCACTCACAAAGTGCCACAAGTACTCCTCGAGTAGCGAATTGACCCGTTCGGTCTGTCCGTCCGTCTGTGGGTAGAAGCTGGTCGAAAAGTACAAGTCTGTCCCGAGGATTTTGAACACTTTCGTCCAGAACTTCCCCGTGAAACGGGGATCCCGATCGCTGATAATGTTTACCGGGATGCCCCAGAACTTTACCACGTGGCTGATGAACAGTCGCGCAGCCTCCTTTGTTGTGCAGTCCGTTGAAGCAGTAATGAAGGTCGCGTACTTGGAGAATCGGTCCACCACCACGAGAATGGACCCAAGCGCCCCCACTTTCGGCAGGACGGAGATGAAGTCCATCGATATGCTCTCCCACGGTCTGCTCGACGCGGAAAGAGGCTCCAGTAGGCCCCCGAACTTCTGATGGTCTACCTTGTCTTGTTAGCACACAAGACAGGTGTACACATAGTCCTCCATATCCTCGCGTATGCGAGGCCAATAGTATACGGCCTCCAGCAGCACCAAGGTCCGCTTCTGTCCCGGATGTCTAACCCACTTCGTATTATGGCACTCTTTGAGCAGCTGTCTTCGCAAGCCACTCCACTTAGGCACGACCACCCTGTCGCCCTTAGTGTAGAGAAGTCCGTCTTTCAGCCAGAACCTTCTCGTTTTGCCCTCCTTGACAAGCTTCACTATGGCCTGTGTTAGCGGGTCCTCCATGATACCCACTTGAACACGATCCAGAATGTCCTCCTTGAGCAAGCACATCGATACAAGCTTGGCCTTCCTGCTAAGCGCATCGGCCACCTAATTTTCCTTGCAGGGTTTGTACCGTAACTCCATATCGAACTCGGCTAGAAAATCTTGCCATCACGCCTGCTTCGGAGACAGCTTCTTCTGGGACTGAAAGTAGCTCGCGGCAACATTGTCCGTCATGACCACGAACTTGGTGCCGAGAAGGTAGTGCCACCATGTCCTCAAGCTGTCACTCCCATTTTTCGTTATACATATTTTCATTATACGTGTACGAATTTTTGACATTTGTCATGTGGATCGTAGTTAGACTTGTCTTGCTTAGCCTAGTCTTGGTTTAATCTTGCCTTAGTTTATTTGGTTTGGTTTAACATGACTTGGCTAGGCATGGCTTGGTTGGTCTGAGATGGAGAGGTTTGGTATTTAAGTCAACTTCTCTCTCTCTCTCTCCTCCATAACTTTTTTTTTTCATCTTCTTCATTTACTCCTTTCCACCTACACCCAAGCCCTAGGCAAGTGCAACTTGCTTCATGATGGCTCTCAAATTTTATTGTTCCTTTGTCTTTCTTGCTTGATTCCAAGCCTCTTTAGAACTTGGAGATTTTGGTTTTGAGGGTTACATTTTTGTAGATCTAAGTTTATAGTTTCTTCGGTTTTTTGGTTTTGATCTCTTAAACTTTGTTATTTTCGAAAACTAATGGTTCCATGTTGTAGATAATTCAATTTTATTCAGTTTAGACCTTTATTTTGCCCAATTTTGAGTCCTTTAGCCCAAGTTATGGACATTGGAAGTTTTAAAACACCATGGCCAAAAGCTTGCTGGTAGGGATGTCACGCCCCGCTCCCGTAGGAACGATCGTCCTCGCTAAGGCGTGATGCCGCACGAGCCTAGATTGCGCTCGTGCAAGGCGGGTTCCATAACGGCCGACTACAGCGGCTGCGATGGGGTCGTCACACAGAAGTCCCAAGCAAAGACATTGATTAGTAGCAGCGAAATTTGAAGCAAAACACAAGTCATTCAAAAGAAGCTCTTTATTGATATTGAAACAAAGGTTACAATGGGGCGCAAGGCTAAGATTACAAGTCTCTCAAGCTTACTCAAGCTCACTCTTCTCACATTATAAGTCACTCAGCTCTCTCTTATCTCTCAATACAAGTCTTGAGCCAGCAGATGCTTTGGATAGGCGACGTCCATACATTATATCTCGTATAAGTCCAGACTCCAGTGACCATACGTCTCGAATCGCCAAGGAACTCCGTGCCTCGACGCATCCAAGCGAGCTCCGCGCCACGAACTTCTACCTGTGCCTGCACATAAAAACTGTATGGGTGTCAGTACTCAACTGTACTGGTGGAATAAGCTCCTCGTCCACCCATACAAAACCAACACATTCATTTACTTTGTGTAACATAATCCCTTTATGATTATCTTTCTACTCTTACCTTAGGATCAATTTTAGGACAGACGTCTGTAGAAGCATGGAATTTCACAACCAGAAAAGCCCATGCGCCGGACACTACATACGCCAGAGCTCGGACAAAATACTTCACAGCAAAAGCAACAAATATAGACATGGAAAGAGGACTTTTTATCACATATAAAAGTCTATTACATGTCTAGAGAAGGCTGTACAAAGAAAAACTTCTACAAAGGAAAGATCCTAAGTCTACAGTCAACAGCCACCATGCGCCTCCAGTTAGGCGCAGCAGCCATCGTGCGCCTCCAGTCAGGCGCAGCAGTCACCATGCGCCTCCAGTCAGGCGCAGCATCACCATGCGCCCTCAACCGGACGCATCCCACCATGCGCCCTCAGCAAGGCGCATCCCTTCAGCAGCTCAGTTATGTGCATCCCCAGTTATGTGCATCCCTTCAGCAGCCCAGTTATGTGCCGCTCTTCCCGCCAGGCTCACCTGGCCGAGCAGGATGAGGGTGGCAATTAACCCCCCATCCAGAGAAAGAGCCTCAAAAGCCAAAGGAAGACGGTCAGGGCACCGCCATTCCGATCTACGGCTCTTCCGGAACAACGGAGACGAGGCCCGAGCATCCCTATCTTTGGATGCAACAGGCACCTTCCGCCTGCCTCGGAAGCCCTCGACTCCGTCTTTTGGATGTAACAGTCACCTTCAAGTGCATCAATGATGACATGGCGTCTCATCTTCACCCTCGGGAGCACTTCGTCAACAGAATGCACTCGAGTACCCAAGTTCATATTAGAAGTACGTAAGAGAACGAGAAGCAAACCTTCTCTCCATGCCACTATTTATAGGCCGGGCAGATCAAACCCACGCGCCAAGTGGATGGCTCTCCGAATTCTGAGCAATGAACTTGCATTTAATGGATGAACCGGACGCCTCGAATTCAGCCAAACGGCTATTTAAAGCACTCGAGGAACGAAACAGCCGCACGCGCCCTTCGACTTCAGGCGCATCACACAGATGCGCCCTTCAGAACCGAGCACATCACAGAGGATGTGCCCCCATGCGTCCCCTTACCTAGTGGAACGCCAATCGACGTGCCCCCTCAGCTGTCCATCGAATGTCACAAACATTAAATGCTGAACTGACAGAGTTGGCAGTACGCCTCCCAAAGTCTGAACAGTCGGTAGCTTTTTCAGAAGGCGAAGCATCGGCAACGTCAGCATCATCATGATTTTAATCCGACGGCTACTGCCACGTGGCCACTCAACCACCCGCATGCGCCTCTGCAGCCATGCGTCCAAATCTGCATGCGCCTCAAAAGCCATGCACCTTAGACTCTTCACTGATCCCTAAAGACAGAAGGAAAGTCTCCATCTGAAGCTCTGCATGCGCCTCAAAAGCCATGCGCCCCAGACTGCTCTCTGATCCCAAAAGACAAAAGGGAAGTCGCCTGCATACGCCTCAAAAACCATGCGCCCAGAATGGTTCGTGACTCATAAAGGTTACGAACCAAAGTATCCTCATGCGCCCAATCCTAGGCGCATCCTACCAGATCATTCCCCACCAAATCCGAGATCTCCGAGCCATGGGTCGATGACACATGTCTTTTGACTCAACTCATCCAAGATCTCAGCAACAGAAAGATCTTCTCCTCTGCTACGTGCCGGCTCACAACAGCAGTATGAAGAAGTCAACCCCTTGATCAGGGCGCATCATCCATGCACCTCCATCAGCAATCTCCACGTGGCGTTCCCACGCACCAGTGCATCCTACACATGCGCGCATGAGCAGCCAACCTACCCAGCTATAAATAGAGGGATCATTTTCTTCTTCCACACCGACCTACACACACGGACAAGACAGAGAAGATCCAATGAAGGAACATCTCACCAGAGAGGCAGATACAGACACTCAACGTCTTCCTCCTCTCAGCAAGCTCCAGCACCCAGAGCAATCCAAACCTTCAGAGAACCGATAACCGTCGTCAGCTCGTCAACGCATTACCACTCGCTCCATCAGCACAAGGGACCCAGATAAACAAAAGTGTACTCCTAGGACTACGTCTAAGTCCTATATTGTAACACTGTTCTGTTTGTATTAAAATTACATCAAAAGATTTTAATGGCAAACAAGCTGGCGACTCTGCTGGGGACCTCTTTCTTCTCCATCGAGAAAGTTGTGTCGCAAGCCGACGACGTGAAGGTGGGCTCCTCCCACAAGACGTTGGTCGTACGCCTCAATCAACAGGCGTATGAGGAGTTCATATCTGAAGGCAGTGCGAGTCCTTCGAAGCGGCTGCCGAAGCCGAAGAAGACCCGTCGAGTCTGGGTGCGCAAGGTCGACGCCTCGGGCACCACCACCGAAGGGGATGCGCCAATCCAGCCTTCCCTTCCTGCTGACGTCCTCAGCAACTAAGGTGCGCCCGCTGATGCAGCACATCTCTCGGGGAAGCGTAAGGCTGACCACATTCCCCAGCCATCTCCCTCTCAGGCGAGGAAGATGCTTCGATGGAGCAGGGGTGCAGCCAATGCTTCGCGCATCACCTCTGATGCGCCACAAAAGATCTCTGTCTTTGACAGACTCACTCGCTGTAGTGGCGAGGAGAATTTGGATTCTTAGTACTACACGCCCCAGCGGCCTGGTACGAAGAAGTCCAAGGCAGCACGGGCCATACGTCCCAAACGTGCTATGCCAGCAACAAGCCAGAAGCATGCGCTCACAATCATGCGCGCTGCTGATGGTAAGTTGTACAAGGTCGACTCGAGTGCTGCGGCGCCGAGAACGAACCGACCTTCAAAGCCCTTGCACTCGGGCGCATCTACTGCGTGCACAACCAAGCCGAACAAGGCAAATCCAGTGGTCTTGAACTCCCGCGCCTCCTCCGGTGGTACGTTTGAGGTCCGTTCAAGTCACTCCAACTGTTGTGGTTTCCCCACTACTGATCGGGATGCCTGTTTGGTATTAGATCAGGGGGCGCATCACTCACCTGACCACCCCGGCATTTGGCCTTCCCATCCGTCTGAAGGGGGTGTGAAGGTAGCACTCTCCTCCAACGACCTGCGTAATGTGATCACTCACAAGCGTCGGTCAGGAGAGTCGACCAACAAGCATGATACGCCTCTCACGGGGCATACTTGTGCGGTGGTCACCATCAACTGCTGTTGCAAGGCGGCAGTACCACCAAGGCAGTCAGTCTTTCAACGGCTGCAATCATCGACACCCCTCCGACATCGCCTTGGGATGAAGGTGTCAACAGAAGAGGAGCCAAGGGTTGCTTCATGCAACGTGATCTCCAGCTCCTCGTCAGCCCGAAAGACGATCGGCAATTCCTCGTCCTCATTCAAAAGCCAACCGAGGAAAACTAAGGTAGCTGTCTCGTCCTCCGGAGTGTTCGAAGGCACTCGGTCGAGGAAGAAGTTCTTGGAGGAAGCTGGGGGTAGTCAGACCCTTGTTGAGCCTCCTTCCGAAGACGAAGATGTCCAAAGCACAGCTGCGGCGGATCTTCATCCTCGAGGCGAAGTCAGCCTCCCAGAAGCCCTTCAAAACGAGGATGTCCCCCGGAACGTAGCTGGGGGTAGTTCCGGAGACGAAGAGGCCCTTCAGGATGGAGCTGAGGGTAATCAGACCCTTGCAGATGCGCCCGTCGAGAATGACCTCCAGAACGTGGCTGGAGGTAGCCCAGACGAAGCTTCAGGAGAGGCAACTTCCCTACAAGGGAGTGAGGCCGAGAGTGAGACCTAAACTCATCCATCCACTCTCGGCCGCGTCATGACAGTGAACGTGACTGAGGTTGATATCGAGTCTGATGCGCCGCCGCAGGACATCGTCCAGCGCATAGACACATTAGAGGGAGGACTCAAAACCCTCTCTGCTTCCATGCAAACACTGACTCAGGCGGTGTTTGAAATACGGTCGGCCTTGACCCGAACACCTTCGACCGGTCCCGACCCAGGGGCCAATGGGGAGTCGAGTGTACCCCTTTAATGGCTACCCTCAGATACAGACCGCCGAAAAGTACCCCGGACGTCTGAGCCCTCAAGCGCTCAACTCCAGGTGGTACCACCTTTCCTGACTTCCAGCTCCACGGAGGATGTCGTCGAAATGATCAAGGACTTGCGGGAGCGCTTTGAGTCCAAGAACAGGCAAGAGGAGCGCCAGAAGATGGGCATCCCCCAACCCTATCCCCTCGAGTGGAACAAGGTGGTTTATCCTCCAAAGTATAAACCATAAATACTGACGCCATACGACGGAAAGGACTCTCCGCGTCGCTACGTGACATACTTCCAGTCCCAAACGGGATATCTCCCGAAGGAGGACGCGCTCCTCACTAGAATATTTGTCGGAGCATTGAAGGGAGTGGCGTATGACTGGTACTGCAGCCTCCCTGACAATTCCATATCATCCTTCGACGATTTGACGCGCCTCTTCCTCGACCGCTTCTACGACGGCGGGAAGGACATGACGATGGCGTCCCTCATAGAGATACACCAGAAGGAGAAGGAAACGATTCGGGTGTTCATCGAACGCTTCCGACAGGCCTGCTTCAGACTACCTCCAGGCATGCCGGAACATGCGCTCCTCTCCTCTTGCAGCATGAACATACTGCCTGCAGTCAAACTCTGGCTCAATTCTACTCTCCCTCCCGACTGGAGCTCCCTGATCATCGAAGCAGAAGCCGCAGAAAAGAAGGCGGCCAATGCACGTCTTCTGGGGGTTAGCTTCCCTGCCTTTGATGACAAGGGGAAAAGGTCTACAACCAACAACCCCAAACGTGAGACAAAGGGGAAGCAGGCATTGACTGTTAATGCCTCAAAAGACGCATCTGCACCTACTCAGAATCCTCCACTTGTACCAAGGCCCAAGGAGGTTTATTCGTTCAACGACGAAGACACCTTGCAACTTTTTGAAATACTGAAGCAGGGTAACAAGATCAAGCTACCGGACCCAAAGCGGCCCGATGAAGTTGGGAAAGTGGACAACCCGAGGTACTGTCACTACCATCGGTTTGTCGGACACCCGACCAAAGACTGTTATGTCCTCAAAAATTACATCCAGCACATGATCAATACGGATGTAATCTCCGTCGATTACGAAGAGAAGACGGTGTCAGCCAATGTGGTGTCACTCCAGTTCGGTACCTTGCCGCCGACTACCACACAAGATGGCGTCGTCTCCATCCCTAAGGCGACAATGGAGGTGGTTAACTTACCACCTATCCGTGATAATGTGAGTGGACTCATCCCACTCACCATATCTCGAGGAGAGGTCCTATGGGTCCACCCCGACCTCGTCTCCGAGGTGACTCAACCGGAGGTACGTCCTACCTCCAAATCCAAAGACAGGAAGATCAAGTCTTGCCGCATGGTCTCTTCTTCAACAGAAGAGGCACTCCCTGTGCAGACGCGTGCACAACAGAACGCCCAACCCGGCGAAGCCGCCGCCGAGGTGGTGCCTCCTTGCACCGTTCCTGCTGTCCAGGAAGAGAACCCATCTAAGTCCTCAACAGCCAATAAGCAGAAGCAGGTGGAGGCTCGTTTTGACAGACCTCTACGAAAGGAGAATGCTTCGGGGCTAGCCAAGCCCAACAACTTCGACATACTGGCACAACTGGCCAGTACTCCTGCCTGCCTATCTTTGTTCGAGCTCCTGCATCTTTCTAAAGACTCCCGAGAATCTCTCTGTGAAGCTCTGAAGGATGCCGAATCCTTTCTCAGTCAGGTCAAGCAGCCTGAAGACCTCCCAACTACTTGTGCGCACTGTCATTGTGCGGATGAAGTTATCCCAAACATAACTTTCACCCAACAAGATATGCTGCTCAAGCACCACCGACATAACCGACCGCTGTATTATACAGGGTATATCGGTTCAGTCAAGGTGAACCGGATTCAGATCGATCCGGGGTCTTCTCTCAGCATCATTCCGAAGGCGCTGTTATCAACACTGGGGATCCCAATGTACCGGCTGGCACCCTCCAACACAACCATCAGTGGCTTCAATGCTAGCAAAAGCGAGCCACTGGGCAAAATTTGACTGAAGTGTCATATCGGTAACCTCAAAACTGAGGTGACCTGCTATGTTGTGGATGCCGAGGTCAACTACAACATCCTGCTCGGTCGACCATGGCTACATGAGTACATGGTGGTGCCATCTACGCTTCACCAATGCATGAAATATGTATCCACCAACGGCGTCATCAGGACGGAGTTCGCAGACATCGATCCTTTCAAAGGGATTGAAGCCTACTTCACCGATTCCAACTTATACAAGTCACTTGACGAGGAGGAAGCCAATGATGCTGATGACGAGGCAGAGACGGCAACTGAGCCGAACATGGAGCCTGAGATGACTCCCGATGCCCCTTTGAAGATCCAACTCAAGGGCAAACCGCCCCAGAAGGTGCCTCCAATGAGCATCAAGCTACCAGGAAAAGCACCAACTCCTGAAGCTCCCCTGAAGATACGCCTCAAGGGAAAGCCGCCTCAAATATCGGCTCCCTTGGTGGTAAAATTACAGGGGAAGGCACCAATCACTGGAGGCGCAATTGAGGCACCACTGAAGGTACGTCTTAAGGGCAAGCTGCCGCAATCATCCAAGATGCCAGGGAGGGCTCACATAACCCTCTCGGACCCCAAAATCAAAGCTGTGGTGGACTCTCCTGATCCAACCCCAGTGCTTACAGATGAGGAGCTTGGCGAATATATCTCTGCTGATGTAGATGCACCCTCCTTAGACAATGTAATCCCACGGGATAAAATATCGTATTTTTTCAATAATAGAGTGTCTTTTAATTATTCTTGTCTTCCACATTGGAATGCCATATATACATTAGATAACGCTCTACGGTCGTTACAAACACAAATAACGACCGTCCATCATGTAAATCGAGTAGTCACGTCTCAAGGAGTCTGTTACATAGTCCCTCCACGAAGTCGAGACAAAGGATCCATCATCTTTGGTAAAGTCGAGCGTCATCAAGACCTCCCGCCACTCGAGCCAGAACCAGATGCCGGCAGAATGCAACTCTATCGGTACACGGATAAGGCAAAGTACCTCATCCAAAAGATGGGCTACGACCTAAAAAGCGACAAAGGCCTGAACTACGGCAAAGGTCGACGTCTCCCTCTCCGGCTTCTAACACCCAAAGGAAAGTCGTAGGACTACTACAATAAAACTCGATGGGGGGTAGGCTATGTCACGCCGCCATCAACTCCAAAGAGTTCAGACGCAGAAGACGTAGAACATTTCCACTCATCCGAAGCATCGACGTGGGATTCCGATACCAGTATCGGATCAGTCTTCAGGAAAGTGCTGTCAGCTAACATGACATCAGCACAACCTCAAAAAGGTGAAGGCGAAGACCAAGCGCCGGAACCCTTCGAAGAAGAACCCTGGGCTCAATGCCTAGGAGAACAATGGGAGTCTCGTTTCGAGTTACGTGAACCTCCCACCGAAGACGAAGTCGATCAGATCGACCTTGGAGACGGGTCTGCTTCCAAACCCATCTTCATCAGCAAAAGCCTGGAAGGAGAAGACCGAGAGTCTTTAATCCAACTGGCTAAGGAGTATATCGACGTCTTCGCTTGGAGCTACGAAGATATGCCGGGACTTGATCCCCAGATTGTAATGCATAGGTTGAACATCTTGCCTGATGCCAAGCCTATCAAGCAACAACAGCGGCACTTCCGTCCGGACATCATGAACGCCATCGATCAGGAGGTAGACAAACTCTTGACTAGCGGCTTCATCCGTGAAGAGCAACACCCAGATTGGGTAGCCAACGTCGTACCTGTCACCAAAAAGAATAGGAAGATACGAGTCTGTATCGACTTCAAGGATCTCAACTCTGCTTGCCCGAAGGACGAATTCCCACTTTCAATCACTGACGTGATGATCGACAACACGTGTGGCTTCGAACGCATGTCTTTTATGGACGTGTATTCAGGCTACAATCAAATCAAGATGTTCTCCGATGATGCAAAACATACGTCATTCAGGACTCCAAAGGGCATTTTCTGCTACACAGTGATGCCCTTCGGCTTGAAGAACGCCGGTGCGACATACCAACGAGCTATGAGCACCATCTTCCGTCAACATCTTCGCAAGACAGTCGAATGCTATGTTGACGACATCGCAGTCAAGAGCCGCCTTAAAGGAGATCACCTACCGGACCTGAAGACAGTCTTCGATCTCATGCGGGCACATCAACTCAAGATGAACCCCGCTAAATCCTTCCTGGGGGTTTCTAGCGGAAAATTCTTGGGCTTTGTCATCACGGCGAAAGGCATTCATGTTGATCCCGAGAAGACCAAAGTCATCCTCAACATGGACCCTCCGAAGAATCTTCGAGGACTTCGAGGCCTACAGGGATGTCTGGCGTACATCCGGAGGTTCATAACAAACCTTTCCGGCAAATGTCAACCCTTCACCCAGCTCATGAAGAAGGAAGTCTCTTACGTCTGGACAGAGGAATGCCAAAAGGCTTTCGATGACATCAAAGCCTACCTGACGAGCCCGCCAGTCCTGGTAGCACATGTCGCCAGCAAACCATTTCTCCTCTACGTTCGTGCCATGGATCATTCCCTGGGCGCTCTACTGGCTCAAAACAGCGATACAGGCTACGAGCAAGCAATCTACTACCTCAGTCGAACGCTCATCGGGGCCGAACACCGGTACAACCCCGTTGAAAAGGAGTGCTTGGCCTTGGTGTTTGCCATCCAGAAGACTCGCCATTATGTCTCGGGCCAGACAATTCATGTCATCTCCCGAGTCAATCCACTCAGAGTCCTGATGACAAAGCCAGGGTCATTAAACTCTCGGCTAGCTACATGGGCGATCCTGCTAACACCATACAACATGGTATTTGTGCCACAAAAAGCCGTTAAGGGTCAGGCCCTGGCCGACTTTTTAGCTGCACACCTCATCCCGGAGTCCTCAAGACTCTATGAAGACATCCCAAATGAGGTTCAAGAATCAAACGTCACCGAAGGAAGCTCCGTTTGGCGGATCTTTTTTGATGGTGCTTCAAGAACAGGCCCCAAAGGCCAGATCATCGCAGGAGTGGGGGTGGTCTTAGTCTCCTCCGATCAGCTGGTCATCCAGCATGCTTACTCTCTTTCGAAGCCGTGCTCCAACAACGTGGCCGAGTACAACACGCTCATTATGGGACTCCAGCTGGCACAACAGCTGGAGGTGGATCATCTGGAAGCCTACGGCGACTCGAAACTCGTTGTAAACCAGATCCGAGGGCAATACGAGGTTTGCCATGAAGATCTGATCCCTTACCATGAAGTCGTATTGAACATCATTTCAACCTTCACCGGGTTCTTCATCGAGCATGTACCTCGTCTACAAAACCTAGAGGCTGATGCTCTGGCTGGCCTCGCGGCCTCATTAGCAGCACCCCTTGGGACTCAACACTATGTCACGGTAGTTGGCCGAGACTTGGTTTATCCTAGAAACAACCTGTGCTTACGAGTGGACCACGCCATGCCGACAAGTACTGGTATTAATGTCCGAGACTGGAGGTTCCCGTTCATCGACTTCGCCGTCTATGGAATTCTTCCAGAGGACCCGAAGGAAGCCGTCTCAGTCAGGAGACGTTCTCTTCGATTCTATTATGATACAGCCACTAAAATGCTGTACCGACGCTCCTATGATGGGCTTCTCCTTCGATGCCTGTCCAACGAAGAGGCGACCGAAGCTCTTCGAGAAGCTCATGACGGAACTTGTGGAGCTCATCAACCTGGTCCTAAGTTGCAGGATCGACTGCGACGCATGGGCTACTATTGGCCAACCATGGCCGCTGATGCTGTCGACTATGCTAAGAAGTGTCATACGTGCCAACTTCACGCAGACTTTATTCATACGCCGTTAGAACCACTACATCCTACAGTCGCCTCCTGGCCTTTTGAGGCCTGGGGCATGGATATTGTAGGACCGATCACCCCTCCTTCATCAAGGGGGTACCGCTTCATCCTGGCCATTACCGATTACTTCTCCAAGTGGGCAGAAGCAGTCCTATTGGCGGAAGTAAAGAGCTCCAGGGTGGTCAGCTTTATCAAATACCATGTCATTTACCGTTTTAGAGTACCCAGGCGGATCATCCATGATAATGGTCCTCAGTTCATCAGCCATATTTTCAGCAGATTCTGTGACAAGAATCGCATTCAAAACGTGGCATCAACCACCTACAATCCGGCAGCAAACGGATTGGCCGAGGCGTTCAACAAAACTATCGTTAGGCTGCTCAAAAAAGTTGTATCATCCAACAAACGCGACTGGGACGAAAAGCTTGGCGAATGTCTTTGGGCCTACCGCACAACGGTACGAACCCCAACAGGCAACACACCATTCTCCCTGGTCTACGGGAGTGAAGCGGTACTGCCTCTCGAGATCCAGATATCCTCACTCCGTGTAGCAATCACAAACAAACTCACAGAAGAGGACAATCAACGTTGTCGTCTGCGGAAGCTGGAGGCACTTGACGAAAAGCGTCTCCTAGCTCAACAACGTATCGAACTCTACCAAGCCCGTATATCACAGGCTTTCAACAAGAAGGTCAAACAGAGAACTTTTCAAGTTGGCGACCTGGTTCTGGCAGTCAGGAGGCCGATGGTGTTAACTCACAAGACACCAAGAAAGTTCGAGCCCAAGTGGGAAGGTCATTTCTTCATTGAGACGGTATACTCAAACGGTGCTTACCGCCTCGCCAAACCCAATGGAGACTTGTTCATGATGCCTATCAACGACAAGTTCCTGAAGAAGTACTACTCTTGACATCTTTCAGATATGTGCTTCCATAAGGGGATCTATGGACCCAATCATCAGGATTCACAGACAATTCCCTTCCAACAAAACCATACGCTCCCGGAACCCAGCTGTTCCATAGAATCCTCCAGTAGAAAGATAACCACGTCTACATCACCTCTGAGTTGTCCCTCTACACCCTGCAAAGCGGAATCTTACACTTCGTAAGCCTACGCTATCCTTCATGTTTACCACGTCCATATTACCTCTGAGTAAACATCTCGTAAAAACAACCCTTGCGTTGTCGTACATTGATCGCAGAACTTCCACGTCCACATCACCTCTGAGTTGTTCAGCGTATCCCCCAGGATTATTCCTACTACGTCCATAATACCTCTGAGTAGGAAGATTCTATCATTTGAACCCCAATGATTGCTACGTCCACATTACCTCTGAGTAAACATGTTGGTTCCTTCAAACTTATTATCTGTACCTAAAAGCCAAGTGCGCAAAAGATAATAGGTCCACACAAATCATCAAGTTCATGATAACAAAAATGAACACATCACAAAAAAAAGTTGCATACTTCTTTATTTTCTAAAAAAGAGAGAGTACAAAACTATACTATCCCCCAGCAAGAGTTGCAAAAACATAAAAAGGAGACGCTACAGTCCCTAAACATCTCCAGGGTTGGTTGAGAGCTCTCTGACTCGACGTCTCAAGTCGGCTGTATGAGTCTCCACAGTCGCCAGGACTCGACGCTCAGCTTCTTGATGCATCAATTCAACGGCCTCAGCGGAAGTATCATTCTTATGCTTCTCATCAAGTTGTTATCGCTGCCGAGCCAGGGCAAGAGCCCGGTGAGTGAAGGTTGCTTCCTCCTTCTTGAATGCTACGTGTTCAGCCTGGACACGTTCGGCATCTAACTGGAGTCGGACGCGTTGGTCCTCAAGGCGGCGCATCTGGGCGTTGATCTCTGCAATATTAGCATCCAACGCAGCTCGCATTTCTATTGTCTCCTTCATGGACTGAGACAACTGCCCCACCGCAGCCTCAGTCTCAGCCACCTCATGCTCCCAGATGCTCACAGTGGCCTGGTAGAAAGACTCAATCTCGGCGATCAACTTCTCCTTCTCCGCATCTATCAAGACGGAAAGGTCATTTCGCTGGATGTGCTGAAGTTCCGTGAGCCGCTGGTCCAGCTCGATCATCGAAGCCTCCAGGATCTCGGCCATATGGTCGTGGCCTTGGTGAACGTGGATCAGCTCGATATAAGGCATTGCCAGAGTTCTTGCCGTTGCAAAACTCCCGTTGGCATCCATTACCGCAGATACACCCCTCTGTAGCATTTTATACACCCCCTCGACAATAAATTTTAAATATTCATCTGCGTCCGCCAGCACCTGCGGCGTCATAGCAGGAGTTGGAGGAGCTACTGTAGTTAGCGGACCGGAAGAAGATCTGCCAACCTCAACCTGCGAGACTGGAATCTCGGTATCAATAGGCTCTTCATCAACGTGGGCCGGACTGCTAGCTCGAGGAGCCGAAGGAACGGAGAAAGCCGGCACAGGCGTCGAGATAGTACCCCAAGTAGGAGAAGCAACAGAGGGTTCCACACCCTTACCCTTCTCAAGTTCGGAGGAACCACCGACATCAACGGCCACCTCTTCTGCCCCCAACGTCCTATCAACGGTCAGTACCTCCCCTGGCAGAACAGGGAGATCAACACTCATCTCCTGGCCCACCCCGGGAGACAGGACTGGCAAATGAGTCTCATCCTTCTCAAGTTCCTCTGAAGGGACAGGATCTGTCACTACCGCCTGATCGGTAGCCACCTCAACTTCCACGGGTGAGGCTGGGGTAGGACTCGGCAATGATACAGCTGATCTCCCCTCATCATGACAAGGAGGGGAATCAACCCCCTCCTCTGTTCCAACCATATCTGTTGCCCCCACAACAGACTCTTGCAACGCTGGAGGGACATCATTGGAAGGCGACGAACTCCAATCCACTTCATCATCAGGATGCCTCGAGTCCGTAGGACCCTCAACGTCCAAGGCCTCCACGACAGATTGTACCTTTCCGGAAGTTGTTGCAACCTCCGTAATTCTTTCAACAAAGTCAGGAGATACTGAAATCTCCACAGGAACATCTTCGGGACTCTCCTCCACGGGAGACATTATCATCGGTGGAATGTGCTCATCAGAAGAGCTTGCCACCTCCTTCGGTTTACTAACACCCAGTTTTGGAACACGGGTCTTCTTCTTCGATCCCTATAAGAAGAAAAGCATAAGCCACCAAAGTGACAAGATGAACCAGAATTACGGAGGACGCCTTACCTCAGCAGGAACTGATCCCGCTGGCGTTTCAAGTGGCACTCCTGTCGCCTTTGGAGTCGACGTCTTTCTCGGCCTTTTTGGTACAGAAGAACCAGCTTCTGCGTCGGCCCGCCTCTTCCCAACAGACGGATCTCTCACTGGTGCTGCAGCAGCAGCCCGATATCCCGCCAATTCTGGTGGACGATATGATCGGGCTGCCATCAACATATTCGTCGTGGCCTCCAGCTGAGTTCCAATGATAAACTAGTCTCCCTGTCCTAACCAGGAGACGCAATATTCATAGTGCAATATTCTATTACTGGTATCATCATTTTCGGCTTCTATTACTGGAATCACCTGCAGGAATCATTTACTGGAATCATTTACCAAAATTATTTACTGGTATCATTATATTTTGGCTGGACTCATCTTGAATCATTGTGTCAGAATTCTGGATTCACTTGTTGGGAGGGGAAATACTAGAGTAAGACATGTAGACATACCCCATTACTGGAATCACCTCTACTGGAATCTACTGGAATGATAGCCATCTCTCGCCTGATCAGTGAGAGGTGTGCCGGATTATCCACAGCCGTTTACATGTCGATCTCGATATTTTAAAACACACTATTAGAGTATAGGATGGACTCATCCTGGAATCATTGATTACTATAACTGGAATCGTCCCTTACTGGATTCATCTTGTATTAGATTCATCTTGTACTGGACTTACATTAGAGTTATACTGGTCTACATTATTGTCTGGACTTTATATCATATTACTCTGGTTCAGCTAGTTCTATTTTTACTGACTTCATTGCTATGATTCTTTTCTTGTTTAGTTATTTACTTTCCTTGCACCTTATCTGTCTTTCTTACCATCACCTGAATATAAACTGCCATTTTCATCAATACAACTGCCTATAACTGCTTTGTAGTTCTCTGTCATTTACTTGGGTTTTCTAGATGAGATGTGCTCGTTCCTGTCCTGACTGGACCTGTTGATAAATTTTACAGATAGCTTGGAGGTTGCCTGCTAGCCTAGAGGAGACACCTTAGAGGTTGTTTAGATAGTTATTTCATTTGTCTGGAGTTGTATTTACTTTGTGGATTACTGTATTTGAGTTTTGAGATGTATTTCTGGGTTTTTGTATCTTAGACACTTAGACTTCTATCTCCCGTATCTCCTTGGATTTTATGTTTTATCTAACCTTATCATGCTCTACCTTAAATGTGATTGAGACTGTATCTGCTTAGCATTATATTGTTAGATGATGTGACCTAGGACAACGTTCTACCACCGATACTGCGGCGTAGGCTGGGCGTTGTTACGTTCTCGTACCCTAACAGTGGGTGCGGGTCGTGACACGTTTTTAGTGGTAGCCCATACAGGTCGAGTTTATGTAGTGGTATTCGAACTTGAGTACCACTACAGCCTGCAGTAGGAATAGGATATATCTTGAAGGTACTCAATCACAGTTAGGAACCCTTGAGAGATTCCCGGAACGACCCTTGAGAATCTTATTTTAACTTCGATTTGAGAACTCTTTTTTCCCTTGATTTGATTTATTTTTACTTGCTGTTGTTAAATTTGATTTTGATGGATTATGGTTGAATTTGAGTTGTATTCATTGATTTTGATGAATGATTGTCGAATTTTGAATCTTGATGATAGCTGTTGCATCCGAGTTGTATTTTGATAGATTTTTGTTCATTTTGAATTTTGAAGTTCGTTGATAAATTTGATTTGATTTATGGGTATTCATTGTTGATTTAATTTAATTTTTTTGACAAGATAAAATTATATGGGCTAGGTCATCTATGTTATGGAATCTAGTCTTCTATAGTCACATTAGCCAGCATGGTGAGGACATATAGTCTGACTCTGGATATATTTCTCGTGTGTGGGAATTTAAGATTTTCGCAGCCAAGCTAGCGGCACCGCGAAAATGTTAAATACCACGATTCTAGAGGTATGTGCATAAGTCAAGGACTTTGTGATTATCGTAGCCTTGCTTACTAGTATGACGGGAATTTAGAGTACCATGATTTTGGATAGACGCATATGATTATCAGATTGTACCTTAAATATTTTCAAGCATGTTTTCTCTACTTAGATGCAGTCCTTCAAAAAGAATTATTATATGTTTTGCTTTGTTTTGCTTCTAATTATTTAACTTAGGAGTAGCTTGTGTAACTTCTTGCTATGAGTTTCTTCTTAATACAATGAATCGATGATTTTGCTAGACTTTATCTTGGATTTGATATTTAGCTCTGGTTTCAAAATGGTTCCTTCTTTTAGGCAAATAAGCAAACAGCTTTTATCGTTATTTCCTTCTTGCTATTATTCTAGTATTGAATAATAATAATAAAACTGCCTTGATTTCGTCAATCACCTATTTTGCGATCTTGGTAGGAATCTAAATGTTGGTCTTAACGTAGAATTAATTTTTTTTTGGGACATGAGAATATATGAGTATATTTACATAGTGGACACTTGCCTGATACGTATGCATGCTACACTTGATTTTCCACCTATCTAAATACATATTAATATGTTATTAATGTTAAAATTTTCAAAACCCCAATATTTCTGGTTTTCTGCTTTTCCAGTTTAAATTCGTAATTTAAATATAAATTTCATGTTATTAGTTTTGTCTACATAACTGCACATGTATGATATCTGCAGAGTTTCAATTTTTAGAGAAATTGGTTAAGTTATGTTAAATTTGTAAAATCTGAGACTGCATTATGTTAATATTACACTGGTTTAAATGTTAGCTTATTTTTAGATTTTGTATGTAAATGCTGAACTAAAACTGGGTTTAACTTTTCAATACTAAGCTATAACCCTGTACAAGGATACACACACCCCCTAACTTAGTATACGCTGTCATGTAACCTAACCTTTCCTCTCTATGTTATGATCACATACTTGTATAGATATATATAGAGCTTAGGCATACATGTTATAATATATGTATATACATAACTAAATCTCTACCTCTTATAGATGTTTATGGTTAGCCATGCATGTTATGATTAAATAGGTTGTGTATTATAGGTTGTTAACCCATATGCCATGAGTAGTGTAACAGGATAGCTCATATACAATTTCATGTATATTTCACATACACCCATACACACAGAAACCATATAACAATACATAATGCTAGTTTTTCCTCTCTAACGCTCTCTCTGTATATATATATTGTGATTTGGATTTCAATGTAAGGGATTTTCAATTCCTTAATTTTTGAATTTGATTTTCTGTACCCTTTTTCAGATAATTGGTAGTTGCCTTTATTTTGTTTTGATAAGTACCAGTTTCATATAGGATGGTAGACCGCCTTACAGTTTTGATGGTTTGTTGTTTCTGTAACTTCTCTAGTTTAGCACTCTAAATTGCTTGTATGTTTTGATACCCTATGACCGTTTCGGTTAGCATGACTAGTATACCTAGATGAGACTTTCACTACCACCGTATGCCATGACCCTGTATGTCGTCCTTTTGATCACATGATTTGTTTTAATCTGGGACTTTGATTGTGGGGATTTGACCTAGAGGGAGTATGGACATTTTAATTTCGAGGACGAAATTTTTCTAAGGTGGGTAGAGTTGTAGCACCCAGTTTCCCAAATGAGGGTAATTTTGAAATTTCATGTTTATAATTATTTTAATAATAATATTTAATTCATGATATGATTTTTGGTGATTTTAAATTATTTTAAAATTATTTAAATCAATGACTTGTGGTTTTGACGTTTTGTTAGTGAAACCCTAGAGACTGTTTTACCTAGAGCCTAACCATGTGATTATGATATTTTAATGTCATTTTTGGCCTAAGGATATTTTTGCATTTGACCTCTTTGAATTATTTTGATATTATTTTATTATTTATGATATTGTTTTGGGGTTATTTGAGTCGGGTTCGAATTTTAACTCAATCCGACTTGAAACGGGGACCCGGGGGTAGTTTGACTCTAGTGGGACCCACACACTAGTTAGACATAGCCCACATGATATTAATTTTAGTCCACATGATAGAAATATTTTAGTTAGAGGTTAGACTAATTATTATGGATAAGGTTAGTGTGATTAGAGACTTTAGAATGACTAATTTAGCCCCAACCAATTAGCCCTTTCCTAATACTCATAGAATAGGTTAGTGGGGGCATTTTGGACCTTACCATAATAGGAGAAATAGCCCCATATGGCCAGCCACTTTGGGAGAGGATAGGCTCAAGTTCATTTCATTATTCTCATCCACACTCTCTCTCTCTTGTTCTTCCCCAAATTCCTAGAGAGTAATCCCTAGCAATTTCTCCACCAAATCATTCTATTTCACCACCAAATCTTCTTCTTTCCTTCTCCATTCTAGCCAAGGAGGAAGCTACCCAAGTTTGAGAGGATTCGGAGCTCGTTCGTGTCCTTTTGGAATCTCTACGTGTCGGTATCGCTCCGGGAAGGCTTTTCTTCGATTCGATCTACCGGGAGGTATAAATCCCTTCTCCTTTTCATTTCTTCATGCATATAGGTCTATTTTGAACCCATAGGAATGACCCCCATGGTTGTATCTCCATTTGTGTCCATTTCGTGTCCATTTGGAGGTCATGAGAGTGTCCTTTGTGTTGTGGTTGTGTCCATGTGGGAAAATCCCAAATTTGGACACACTATGTGTTGTTGTTATGTATGAATGAATTATTACATGTTTAACCTCATATTTTTGTATTAGAGATGTGTTCTATAGTGTCTCATATATACATATTAGTGTAGAGAGTGAGTTCTTGATATATTATGTTATACTTGTGTTCTTTTGTCTCAAACTACCTAAATCCGTCATGATTTTTATCCACGTTTTTAATTTCAGCCCTAACTTAGAAATGTCATAACTTCTAGCTCAAAGCTCGATTTAATCTCCCGTTTTTTGTAAAAGAAGCGTATTGAAGTTAGCTTTCCAAAAACATGTATTAATAGGCCTAATTCTTTCTGTAACTTTCTGGAGAATTATTTGAGTGTCAGCTGTACGAAAGACAAACGTGTTCTCGGTGTTTTCGCGATTTCGGGAGTCTCTGGAAACGAAAACGCGATCCGTTTAAAGTTTCGGAAAGCTAACACATAGATCTATAACATACTTTAATCCTAAATTTTAATTCATGCTGAGATGGTACAATATTGATTATTAGTAGGAGTTACTATTCGGCATATGTATTTTGTGCACCCTTGTGTGTAATATAATATTCTATTTGATTTTAACCCATGTTAATGTATATACATTATGTAATTAAATAGAGAATACAAGCATGAGTAAATGGTTAAATAAATGATGTATAAGGTGTAAGTATCCTATCTAATATAAGCATGTATAAGTATGGCTTGTAATGAATATGTAGGTTCCATAGTATGTAATGTATGGTGCATATAGTGGTGCAAGAGAATAATGAATGATGAATGAATGCAAGCATGAATGTAATGTAATAATAGATGTAATGTATACAATACACAAATTAATGAGATGTAATGTTCTATGTTAACACAAATCCTATATTACCTCATGTACCTTCTTACACTATGTTGACACTATCACACTTGACACATTGTTCACTTACACTTTGACACTCTTTGATATGTATACACTATTTATGTCCATTTATCTCTCACTTGCCCCTTTGCCATGTTCACATACACACACATAGCCTCTTAAATAAGTATTTATGAATATAGTTAACTTAGCTATGTATGTATATTATATATATGTTAGCATATTGTGTTGTAATATATAAGTTTATATAACCATTTGAAATGCCATGATTATAGACCTAATATTGAATACCAATATATGCATGTGTATATATGTGTAGACATATATAGCTTAAAGTAATAGATTACCTAGTGTATATCCAATGTGAATTCTTGCCTATTTGAGTATTGAATAATTGTATGCTATATAGAGTTGGGTGTATGTTGGCTTGTATAGCCTTGTATTGATGTGTGCTTGCTAGGATAGTCTTGGTTAGGCCTAGTAAGACTTACTGGGTTAGGACATGACCTAGTTTGACCTAGTTTGACTAGTACAGTTGACCAGAGTTGACCAAGGGTTGACTTTGGTCTAGTTTGACCTAGATTCATGTAGAATGTATTGTAGTGCTTTATATTACCCTTCTGGACATGTTGTGACTTGTGATGTTCTAATTAGGAGCCAGACACCTTGTAACCTGTGTTGCTTTAAATAGGACTCTGTGGCTTCAGTTGGACCCCCTATACTTATCAGCTGTTCAGGTTATCAGGCGAGTACATTCTCTGATAGTTCTCTCATTTATTTGTCAATTACTGTATTTCAGTTCTAGTTAGTTGTATGCGATTCTCTGTTACAACACGTGTGGATATTACTGGATTCATGTATACGACACATATTTATTTTCTGGCCTCTATTACTGGTATCATCATTTCCGGCTTCTATTACTGGAATCACCTGCTGGAATTATTTACTGGAATCATTTACTGGAATCATTTACCGGAATCATTTACTGGTATCATTATATTTTGGCTGGACTCATCTTGAATTATTGTGTCGGAATTCTGGATTCACTTGTTGGGAGGAGAAATACTAGAGTAAGACATGTAGACATACCTCATTACTGGAATCACTCCTACTGGAATCTACTGGAATGATAGCCATCTCACGCCTGATCAGTGAGAGGTGTGCCAGATTACCCACAGCCGTTTACATGTCGATCTCAGTATTTTAAAACACACTGTTAGAGTATAGGCTGGACTCACCCTGGAATCATTGATCACTATAACTGGAATCGTCCCTTACTGGATTCATCTTGTATTAGATTCGTCTTGTACTGGACTTACATTGGAGTTACACTGGTCTACATTGTTGTCTGGACTTCATATCATATTACCCTGGTTCAGCTAGTTCTATTTTTACAGACTTCATTGCTATGATTCTTCTCTTATTTAGTTATTTACTTTCCTTGCACCTTATCTGTCTTTCTTACCATCACCTGAATATAAACTGCCATTTTTATCAATACAACTGCTTATAACTGCTTTATAGTTCTTTGTCATTTACTTGGGTTTTCTAGATGAGATGTGCTCGTTCCTGTCCTGACTGGACCTGTTGATAAATTTTACAGATAGCTTGGAGGTTGCCTGCTAGCCTAGAGGAGACACCTTAGAGGTTGTTTAGATAGTTATTTCATTTGTCTGGAGTTGTATTTACTTTGTGGATTACTGTATTTGAGTTTTGAGATATATTTCTGGGTTTTTGTATCTTAGACACTTAGACTTCTATCTCCCGTATCTCCTTGGATTTTATGTTTTATCTAACCTTATCATGCTCTACCTTAAATGTGATTGAGACTGTATCTGCTTAGCATTATATTGTTAGATGATGTGACCTAGGACAGCATTCTACCGCCGACACTGCGGCGTAGGCTGGGCGTTGTTACGTTCTCGTACCCTAACAGTGGGTGCGGATCGTGACACGTTTTTAGTGGTGGCCCATGCAGGTCGAGTTTATGTAGTGGTATTCGAACTTGAGTACCACTACAGCCTGCAGTAGGAATAGGATATATCTTGAAGGTACTCAATCACAGTTAGGAACCCTTGAGAGATTCCCGGAACGACCCTTGAGGATCTTATTTTAACTTCGATTTGAGAACTCTTTTTTCCCTTGATTTAATTTATTTTTACTTATTGTTGTTAAATTTGATTTTGATGGATTATGGTTGAATTTGAGTTGTATTCATTGATTTTGATGAATGATTGTCGAATTTTGAATCTTGATGATAGCTGTTGCATCCGAGTTGTATTTTGATGGATTTTTGTTCATTTTGAATTTTGAAGTTCGTTGATAAATTTGATTTGATTTATGGGTATTCATTGTTGATTTAATTTAATTTTTTTGACAAGATAAAATTATATGGGCTAGGTCATCTATGTTATGGAATCTAGTCTTCTATAGTCACATTAGCCAGCATGGTGAGGACATATAGTCTGACTCTGGATATATTTCTCGTGTGTGGGAATTTAAGATTTTCGCAGCCAAGCTAGCGGCACCGCGAAAATGTTAAATACCACGATTCTAGAGGTATGTGCATAAGTCAAGGACTTTGTGATTATCGTAGCCTTGCTTACTAGTATGACGGGGATTTAGAGTACCATGATTTTGGATAGACGCATATGATTATCAGATTGTACCTTAAATATTTTCAAGCATGTTTTCTCTACTTTGATGCAGTCCTTCAAAAAGAATTATTATTTGTTTTGTTTTGTTTTGCTTCTAATTATTTAACTTAGGAGTAGTTTGTGTAACTTCTTGCTATGAGTTTCTTCTTAATACAATGAATCGATGATTTTGCTAGACTTTATCTTGGATTTGATATTTAGCTCTGATTTCAAAATGGTTCCTTCTTTTAGGCAAATAAGCAAACAGCTTTTATCGTTATTTCCTTCTTGCTATTATTCTAGTATTGAATAATAATAATAAAACTGCCTTGATTTTGTCAATCACCTATTTTGCGATCTTGGTAGGAATCTAAATGTTGGTCTTAACGTAGAATTAATTTTTTTTTGGGACATGAGAATATATGAGTATATTTACATAGTAGACACTTGCCTGATACGTATGCATGCTACACTTGATTTTCTACCTATCTAAATACATATTAATATGTTGTTAATGTTAAAATTTTCAAAACCCTAATATTTCTGGTTTTCTGCTTTTCCAGTTTAAATTCATAATTTAAATATAAATTTCATGTTATTAGTTTTGTCTACATAACTGCACATGTATGATATCTGCAGAGTTTCAATTTTTAGAGAAATTGGTTAAGTTATGTTAAATTTGTAAAATCTGAGACTGTATTATGTTAATATTACACTGGTTTAAATGTTAGCTTATTTTTAGATTTTGTATGTAAATGCTGAACTAAAAATGGGTTTAACCTTTCAATACTAAGCTATAACCCTGTACAAGGACACACACACCCCCTAACTTAGTATACGCTGTCATGTAACCTAACCTTTCCTCTCTATGTTATGATCACATACTTGTATAGATATATATAGAGCATAGGCATACATGTTATAATATATGTATATACATAACTAAATCTCTACCTCTTATAGATGTTTATGGTTAGCCATGCATGTTATGATTAAATAGGTTGTGTATTGTAGGTTGTTAACCCATATGCCATGAGTAGTGTAACATGACAGCTCATATACAATTTCATGTATATTTCACATACACCCATACACACACAAACCACATAACATTACATAATGCTAGTTTTTCCTCTCTAACGCTCTCTCTGTATATATATATTGTGATTTGGATTTCAATGCAAGCGATTTTCAATTCCTTAATTTTTGAATTTGATTTTCTGTACCCTTTTTCAGATAATTGGTAGTTGCCTTTATTTTGTTTTGATAAGTACCAGTTTTATATAGGATGGTAGACCGCCTTACAGTTTTGATGGTTTGTTGTTTTTGTAACTTCTCTAGTTTAGCACCCTAAATTGCTTGTAAGTTTTGATACCCTATGACCATTTCGGTTAGCATGACTAGTATATCTAGATGAGACTTTCACTACCACCGTATGCCATGACCCTGTATGTCGTCCTTTTGATCACATGATTTGTTTTAATCTGGGACTTTGATTGTGGGGATTTGACCTAGAGGGAGTATGGACATTTTAATTTCGAGGACGAAATTTTTCTAAGGTGGGTAGAATTGTAGCACCCAGTTTCCCAAATGAGGATAATTTTGAAATTTCATGTTTATAATTATTTTAATAATAATATTTAATTCATGATATAATTTTTGGTGATTTTAAATCATTTTAAAATTATTTAAATCAATGACTTGTGGTTTTGACGTTTTGCTAGTGAAACCCTAGAGTCTGTTTGACCTAGAGCCTAACCATGTGATTATGATATTTTAATGTCATTTTTGGCCTAAGGATATTTTTGTATTTGACCTCTTTGAATTATTTTGATATTATTTTATTATTTATGATATTGTTTTGGGGTTATTTGAGTCGGGTTCGAATTTCAACTCAATCCGACTTGAAACGGGGACCCGGGGGTAGTTTGACTCTAGTGGAACCCACACACTAGTTAGACATGGTCCACATGATATTAATTTTAGTCCACATGATAGAAATATTTTAGTTAGAGGTTAGACTAATTATTATGGATAAGGTTAGTGTGATTAGAGACTTTAGAATGACTAATTTAGCCCCAACCAATTAGCCATTTCCTAATACTCATAGAATAGGTTAGTGGGGGCATTTTGGACCTTACCATAATAGGACAAATAGCCCCATATGTCCAGCCACTTTGGGAGAGGATAGGCTCAAGTTCATTTCATTATTCTCATCCACACTCTCTCTCTCTTGTTCTTCCCCAAATTCCTAGAGAGCAATTCCTAGCAATTTCTCCACCAAATCATTCCATTTCACCACCAAATCTTCTTCTTTCCTTCTCCATTCTAGCCAAGGAGGAAGCTACCCAAGTTTGGGAGGATTCGGAGCTCGTTCGTGTCCTTTTGGAATCTCTATGTGTCGGTATCGCTCCGGGAAGGCTTTTCTTCGATTTGATCTACCGGGAGGTATAAATCCCTTCTCCTTTTCATTTCCTCATGCATATAGGTCTATTTTGAACCCATAGGAATGACCCCCATGGTTGTATCTCCATTTGTGTCCATTTCGTGTCCATTTGGAGGTCATGGGAGTGTCCTTTGTGTTGTGGTTGTGTCCATGTGGGAAAATCCCAAATTTGGACACACTATGTGTTGTTGTTATATATGAATGAATTATTACATGTTTAACCTCATATTTTTGTATTAGAGATGTGTTCTATAGTGTCTCATATATACATATTAGTGTAGAGAGTGAGTTCTTGATATATTATGTTATATACTTGTGTTCTTTTGTCTCAAACTGCCTAAATCCGTCATGATTTTTATCCACGTTTTTAATTTCAGCCCTAACTTAGAAATGTCATAACTTCTATCTCAAAGCTCGGTTTAATCTTCCATTTTTTTAAAAGAAGCGTATTGAAGTTAGCTTTCCAGAAACATGTATTAATAGGCCTAATTCTTTCTGTAACTTTCTGGAGAATTATTTGAGTGTCAGCTGTACGAAAGACAAACGTGTTCTCGGTGTTTTCGCGATTCCGGGAGTTTTCGGAAACGAAAACGCGATCCGTTTAAAGTTTCGGAAAGCTAACACATAGATCTATAACATACTTTAATCCTAAATTTTAATTCATGCTGAGATGGTACAGTATTGATTATTAGTAGGAGTTACTATTCGACATATGTATTTTGTGCACCCTTGTGTGTAATATAATATTCTATTTGATTTTAACCCATGTTAATGTATATACATTATGTAATTAAATAGAGAATACAAGCATGAGTAAATGGTTAAATAAATGATGTATGAGGTGTAAGTATCATATCTAATGTAAGCATGTATAAGTATGGCTTGTAATGAATATGTAGGTTCCATAGTATGTAATGTATGGTGCATATAGTGGTGCAAGAGAATAATGAATGATGAATGAATACAAGCATGAATGTAATGTAATAATAGATGTAATGTATACAATATACAAGTTAATGAGATGTAATGTTCTATGTTAACACAAATCCTATATTACCTCATGTACCCCCTTACACTATGTTGACACTATCACACTTGACATATTGTTCACTTACACTTTGACACTCTTTGATATGTATACACTATGTATGCCCATTTAACCCTTACTTGCCCCTTTGCCATGTTCACATACACACATATAGCCTCTTAAATAAGTATTTATGAATATAGTTAACTTAGCTATGTATGTATATTATATATATGTTAGCATATTGTGTTGTAATACATAACTTTATATAACCATTTGAAATGCCATGATTATAGAGGTCACCAAACTGAACGAGGGACTGGTTCGTGAAGCAGATAGGGTATCCCTTTGATTCGAGGTAGCATCAATCGAAAGAGCACCTCCTAGGGCCCCTCCCTGAGAAGGAGTAAGTTCCCAGGACGTCCTTCTCTTCGAAGCTAGACGATAGATGGCTGTCAGCGGCAACTGGCTGTCGAGTTGTCGCATGTACAGCACCATGCCTTTTGCTGAAAAGAACCAGTCTTCTTTGACCTTCAGTATCTTCGCTTTCGTGGAGATCAGGCGGTCACCAAACAAAAAGACGGGTCTCAAGAAGGTCACATCTCCGGATTCAGCAGATTTTAGTTTTCCGCTCTCCATCATACTCTGGAGGAAAGTCGGCAACTGGTTCTGGATCTACAACACCCTTTCAGGAGGTTGATCCTGTAAGATAACACCCTTGGCAGGATTGACAACAGCCTCGTCAAAATCAACTCCCATTTGACAAAGGGAGGCATCCAGAAGGACCTTATTCAGCAGCGGAATCGTCATCGATACTGGCACAACAAAAATTAAAGGTCAGGCAAAAAGACAAAGTGCGTCAAAGCAACCTGGCGCATCATCAGGGTGTAAACCTATGCGCCTCAGTGAAAGGCTTCGGCGCATCATTAGGGTGTAAACCCATACGCCTCAGTGAAAGGCTTCGGCGCATCATCAGGGTATAAACCCATGCGCATCAGCAAAGGCTTCGGCGCATTTAGGGTGTGAACCCATGCGCGTCCGCAGTTAAACCTCGGTGCATGATAAAGGCCTAAACCTATGCACGTTGGCGGGGTGAAACCTCGGCGAGGACAGTGGTCTATGTGCGTCGGCAGAAGAGAGTTGTCAACTCAGTCGCATGATCCAAAGACCGCCTGAACAAAGAAAGTAGTGGAAAAGATGACACCCACCCGTCACAGCAGGGCGAACGTCGGCCGGAGTCACAATGGTGATAGGGGCATCCCCCTCGGCATACTCCACCGGCTCCTTTCCCTTGCCGGCACCGCCGCGAGGTGTCTTGGGAGCCATTCTCTCAAGAAGAAAAAGTTAGGGTTTTTGAAGAAGAACTCTAAAGAAAGCAAAAGCAAGGAGAAGAAGAACTCTCTCTCTCCATCTCTTGCCTATTTATAGGGCTTGGTCGCACGCGTGACCCGATGATGTGTGATCTCAGCCGTCGCCTCGGGTTCTGTGAAGAGATAACAGCAAATAAAACCAAAAGATCATCATTAATCTTTTCAGTTACCGAGGCATCATCATTAACTGAGAGGAGCATGCGCCCGAACAGGCATGCGCCCCAACAGTCATGTGCCCTGACCTCCATGCTTCTTATTCAAAGTATTCCAAAACTTATCCAAAAGTTTTGAAAACTTTGAAGGGGGTCTTGTAGAAGCATAGAATTTCACAACCAGAAAAGCCCATGCGTCGGATACTACATACGCCAGAGCTCGGACAAAATACTTCACAACAAAAGCAACAAATATAGACATGGAAAGAGGACTTTTTTATCACATATAAAAAGTCTATTACATGTCTAGAGAAGGCTGTACAAAGGAAAACTTCTACAAAGAAAAGATCCTAAGTCTACAGCCAACAGCCACTATGCGCCTCTAGTTAGGCACAGCAGCCATCGTGCGCCTCCAGTCAGGCGCAGTAGTCACCATGCGCCTCCAGTCAGGCGCAGCATCACCATGCGCCCTCAACCGGACGCATCCTACCATGCGCCCTCAGCAAGGCGCATCCCTTCAGCAGCTCAGTTATGTGCATCCCCAGTTATGTGCATCCCTTCAGCAGTCCAGTTATGTGCCGCTCTTCCAGCCAGGCTCACCTGGCCGAGCAGGATGAGGGTGGCAATTAACCCCCCATCCAGAGAAAGAGCCTCAAAAGCCAAAGGAAGACGGTCAGGGCACCGCCATTCCGATCTACGGCTCTTCCGGAACAACGGAGACGAGGCCCGATCATCCCTATCTTTGGATGCAACAGGCACCTTCCGTCTGCCTCGGAAGCCCTCGACTCCGTCTTTTGGATGTAACAGTCACCTTCAAGTGCATCAATGACGACATGGCGTCTCATCTTCACCCTCGGGAGCACTTCGTCAACAGAATGCACTCGAGTACCCAAGTTCATATTGGAAGTACGTGAGAGAACGAGAAGCAAACCTTCTCTCCATGCCACTATTTATAGGCCGGGCAGATCAAACCCACGCACCAAGTGGATGGCTCTCCGAATTCTGAGCAATGAACTTGCATTTAATGGATGAACCGGACGCCTCGAATTCAGCCAAACGGCTATTTAAAGCACTCGAGGAACGAAACAGCTGCACGCGCCCTTCGACTTCAGGCGCATCACACAGATGCGCCCTTCAGAACCGAGCATATCACAGAGGATACGCCCCCATGCGTCCCCTTACCCAGTGGAACGCCAATCGACGCGCCCCCTCAACTGTCCATCGAATGTCACAAACATTAAATGCTGAACTGACAGAGTTGGCAGCACGCCTCCCAAAGTCTGAACAGTCAGCAGCTTTTTCAGAAGACGAAGCATCGACAACGTCAGCATCATCATGATTTTACTCCGACGGCTACTGCCACGTGGCCACTCAACCACCCGCATGCGCCTCTGCAGCCATGCGTCCAAATCTGCATGCGCCTCAAAAGCCATGTGCCTTAGACTCTTCACTGATCCCTAAAGACAGAAGAAAAGTCTCCATCTGAAGCTCTGCATGCGCCTCAAAAGCCATGCGTCTCAGACTGCTCTCTGATCCCAAAAGACAGAAGAGAAATCGCCTGCATGCGCCTCAAAAGCCATGCGCCCAGAATGGTTCGTGACTCATAAAGGTTACAAACCAAAGTCTCCTCATGCGCTCAATCCTAGGCGCATCCTACCAGATCATTCCCCACCAAATTTGAGATCTCCGAGCCATGGGTCGATGACACATGTCCTTTGACTCAACTCATCCAAGATCTCAATAACAGAAAGATCTTCTCCTCTGCTACGTGCCGGCTCACAACAGCAGTATGAAGAAGTCAACCCCTTGATCAGGGTGCATCATCCATGCGCCTCCATCAGCAATCTCCACGTGGCGTTCCCACGCACCAGCACATCCTACACATGCACGCATGAGCAGCCAACCTGCCCAGCTATAAATAGAGGGATCATTTCCTTCTTCCACACCGACCTACACACACGGACAAGACAGAGAAGATCCAACGAAGGAACATCTCACCAGAGAGGCAGATACAGACACTCAATGTCTTCCTCCTCTCAGCAAGCTCCAGCACCCAGAGCAATCCAAACCTTCAGAGAACCGATAACCGTCGTCAGCTCGTCAACGGAGTCAACGCATTACCACTCGCTCCATCGGCACAAGGGACCCAGATAAACAAAAGTGTACTCCTAGGACTACGTCTAAGTCCTATATTGTAACACTGTTCTGTTTGTATTGAAATTATATCAAAAGATTTTAATGGCAAACAACGTCTAGGCCTATTTTGTGTCTCTAGACCATCCCATGCTTGCGACAACAACGCCAACACATACTTTGCCTTTAGACCATTCTCGTACCAACAACGTTAACCTATCAAGTCGTGCTTGCCTTTTGGTCCATAATCAGAGACGCAAAGCAACTACGCAATAGTACCCAATTTCCATGTGGCCGTGCTACAAGTCTATATTGAGGTCGTGCCTCGCAATTCAGTGAGACTAAACCATATTGCCGTCTCGCGGCCCTTGCTAATTTGATCACCAACTGACCCAATCGAGACTTGTGAACTTAGTGCCACTCAACCAACTTTGTCTTGCGACGGTTTCCTGACTTAAACTCCAACAACTCAAACCAACTTATGCAACTATATGCCAATAACTTAAGCCTCGACGCCACCACTCGTGCCGAAGCACTGTGCCTACGTTGCGACCAAATCTTAGGCCCAAACATTGTCTTCAGATCGCACACCTATTCAACTCGACTCAATCCAAAGGCACACATACAGATTGTCGCCTGTGCCGACCCACCTATATGAGGTCACTAGCACCACAAGCTATACTTTGGACTTATAGCTTTGTTATTTGTCACGACCCGAACCCTAGAGTAAGGGCACGAGACGTGGGTACGTCCAGCCTACGCCGTAGTATCGGTGGTAGAACGCTGTCCTAGGTGAACATACATCTAATAATATATCTCTAAACAGTTTATACTCCCTGAATGGGGGTGACATAGCAGTAAATAAACTCGATCACAACTAAGGAAGAGATAGCACGATATGAAATAGAACTCAAGGAAAAATAGATGATAAAGTAGTCTAAGATAATCCCAGCAAATATCCAGAGGTACATGGTCTCAGATACTGAATGAAAGAATATATATACAACTCAGAATAGAATAAAGTCTAGCTAAACATGTCTCAAGACTACAAAAAATAAGATAAGCCTAACTAAACTAGTCTAGGCAATGGGGGTGATGTCCTCAGCTAGAGCTGGGTCCTCCTGAGGGTCCAGCTCGCAAGTATCATCTAAGGCTGCCTCGTAGTAAGTATCCAGACAGGCCTCCTCCTCGTCCTCTGTAATATTTTCAACAGGTCCAGTCAGGATAGGAGCGAGTACAGTACATCTTAACAGTTCATAGCAGGTTAGAAAATATAATCATGTAGTAAAGTAAGATACAGGTGCTGAAGAATACAGTATGTAAACAGAGAGAGAGAACTGTAATAGAAATATCTACTATAAGTAAGGAACTAACAGTGGCTAGTGTGTCAGAGTACAGGATAGCACATGTGAACAGAACAGATTTGTACATGATCTACACTAAGGAGTTTCACATGATCTATACTACTATGGAATTGTTCACATGACTACTAGCACTCCCCCGTTTCCCCAATCAATACACAAGGATCTAAGCAGGTTATGTTATTATACATGATATCACATGGGGGCCCATGAAAGGGTGCACATGATAGTATACATGAGGGCTCTGTGAACATGAGAGTACATGATTCACAAGAGTGTACATGTATGGTGAAAGCACAGGAGTACATGATGAAAGTGAAATGCACATGACACAATGTACCCGATGCTCCCGAGGGGGATAACATCGCATGAAGAGATCCATATAGTACCAATCCGTGATAATGTTGTGACAGCACAAGTAAAGTAATTTAATGCAGAAAATAATTCTAAGCAGGATATGAAATGATCAGAGAATGTACTCGCCTGGTATCTGAGTGTCCAATATGAAAGTACTGTCCGAGGAGTGGTGTCTGGCTCCTAATCAGAACAGCACAAGTCACAACAAGTCCAAAATGGTATAATGAAGTCCTACTATGCATTCTACATGATTCTAGGTCAATCTAGGCCAAAGTCAACTCTTGGTCAACTCTAGAAGTCAAACTAGGTCAACTATAGTCAAACTAGGTCTAACCAAGTCTAAACTAGGCTATCAAGTCTAAACTAGTCTATACTAGGTCTAATAAAGCTGTACAAGCCCAATCTAGGCTCACCAAGCTATATCACATTACCTAGGCCTATTCTTAACACATGTATATATATTACCTATATATAGTAAATACACAAGTGGTATATATATGTGATATATATATACTTGTATATTCCATACATCCTATGTAGGTATCAATACTAGATACCCAAAATATACACTATATATATATATATATATATATATATATATATATATATATATATATATATATATATATATATATACACACACACATATTACATAATATATATATATATATATATATATATATATATATATATATATATATATATTACCTACTAGCATATACATTCACATAGGAATAGGATACATATAGATTGAGGGAGAAGACAAGAGTGTGTGTTAAAGAGTGAGGGTGTGTCATGAAGGGTGTGTTGTGTAGGTGACTTGAGAGAGTGAAGTGATGAGTGAAAACAGTGTGCCATATACATAGTATGAAATCTAAATCCTTAAAACAGTGGACATCAACCTAAGAGTGTGTATTAAAGAGAGGCAAGTGTGAATGTGTGGGAGAGTGAAACCTGGGAGACAGTGGCAGCAGTTCTATTTGCAGGAAATAGAGTTCAAGACAATTTGAAAAACACAAAAATCAGTTCACAACAGTTACAATATTCCAGTTTTCAGTCCTAACCTTCAATCCCAGTTTTTGAACTCAAAACAGTCCCAAATAATTCAAAAATTGACATATAACTAGATTACATATAGAAGTACAAGTTAGAGGTTTAAAATCATGTAAATAACATTGTATAATAGGTTAAATTGATGTTCAAAGTTCAATATCAATATCTGAGAAAAACAGGAAATCAATACACAGTTCAGAATTTTGAACTCCCATTTCTAGTTTTTTATTCAATCCCAATGACAGCAAAAGAACCACCAAATGAACCCAAATTTCAAACACAATTAGTTCAAGTATAGGAGAATGAATCTAGGAACTTAAACCAACATGTTAATAGTTCTAATTGGGTTAAAACAGTTGTACAAAATTGAATTTAAAAACTGGAATTCACTGAGAAATCACATGTATCAGTTGAATGGGAAAAATGACAAACAATTAATGAAAATACATTAAAATGTGATTTAAAAGGTTGGTAACATATCTACATATTGTGTACGTGTCACACAAGAGTTTGTGTCCACCCAAGTGGACACAAACGTGTCCATTCACATAAAAACCCAGATCGGGCATCACAGTGCACTGTCTCATGCACACGTTTACTCATGTCGTGCACTCGACACAGGCCAAACCAGGCCTCGTGCTCGCACCCCTAGGTTCGCCCAGGGTCTAGCTAAGTGTCCAACAACCTGCACTGTATCCTAGAGTGTCGTGTCCGAAGCTACAGAGCCGTATCAGTGCTCGATTTTACGTGTGCACTACACAGTGTAAAATCAGTGCGACACTGATATCACTCTCGACACGCCACATAGACACGTGAGACTTGACACGTGGCATGTCAGTCATAGCCCCATGGTGTGTGTCGAGTCTCGTGTCATATTAACGCGTGTCGTGTCCGCTACAGCCCCCGAGTAGCAGGGGACAGAACTGGACTCAGTTCCAGCGTGTTTGTGTCCCTCGTGTGGACACGACATGACACGAAACACCCAAGTGTCAACACAAACATTCAAGAGGGACCCTAGATCTACAATCCTATTCAAATGGATATCAAAAATAACATAAAAAGTCTCTTTGTGGCATTTCGACAAACAGTTAAGGACAGTTCCTGATACGTGTCCAAACGGACACGAAACTAATGCAACTCGACACGAAACCATTGCAAACACTTAGGAAACTCCTAGGGCTTCCTGAATATGTAGAGAAATCGAAATTTCATTTAGGAATGAGGAAGTTACCTATAGTTGAACTTCTAGGAAAAACCCCTTTTGTAGAGCTCTTCTTCTTGATGTCCCAATCCAATCAAATCACAACAAACTGAAATGAAACTTCAATCATAGAAAGAATAGGTATATTAAAACCTAATGGAAGAGATTTGAATGAAAAAGGAAATGGAATGGAATTCTAGGGATTAAAAGAAATAGGAAACAAACCTCTTTCCTAAACTTGAGCTTTCCTAAGAAAGAGGCAACCCTAAAATTAAGAGAGCATTTATAGGGTGATGTTCCCAATGTGGATAGGGTGGCCGGCCAACAATGTCTAGGGATTAGGGTTTGTAATGTCTTGGGCTTTGGGCCAACCTACAAGGCTATGGCTTGAATTGATTTATTAAAGATTCTAAATCATAAGCCATGACTTATGACTTTCTAATTCCTATTGCTAACTAGAGTCTATTGACCAAACCAAGGGTTAGCTTAGGTTAGACTAGAGTCGAATAACCTAACCAAGTCCATGCTAACTAGGGTTAGCTTCTAGGTTGGTCTACAAAGGTCAAAACTAGTCAAAGTCAACCTAGTCCAAACAATTCCAAAATAATTCCTAAAAATTCCCATAAATTCAAATAAATTCTAATAAATTTAAATTACCCCAAAAATGTCAAAAATACCCTCACACTAGAAATGTGGTAGTGACATTATTCGGGACCCTTTCAGCGCAAGTAGTGATCCCCGCTGAAAGTCCCCGACTAACCTGAGCGGTACTCCCAGCTCGGCTATACCATGTTTCCTACTAGGCCGAAACGATCCCGTGGCCCCGGGTTGTCGCTCGAGGAAACTTTTGCCCTTGTCGACAAGTTGTCCAATGACCATGCAAGACTCAACTCAAACTGACGTCTCACACAGTCATTCTTCTTCCAATGTTACTATCTCTTTCAAAACCAATATCAAGACTTCTATCATTTGAGACCATCTCGACGACCCACGGCCGCGAGCATTCTTCCATGTTACCCTATCATTTTATTCAACTCAGAACGACCATTTGATAGTTCTTTTTCTAAACTCGACTTGAAATCAACCGTAACTCGTGCCTTAAACACTAAGTCCATGCATCGTGCCTTAAGCCAACTGTGTTCTATGCAACATTATCGTCCGAGTCATACTTTATACGACGGGCCTTGGAATCGTGGGACCAAGTATTTTGACAACCGCAGAAAAACATGGGACAGTGCTTAAAATGCCTTCAATCGCCTAGCATAACTTAGCCTAACTCAATCGTGCAACAACTTGACAAGCAAAGGCTACGTCAAGCCTCGTATCGGGGGAATGTGCCGTACACGCGTTCGACTTTGAATGACCAAGTCATTTGGGTGCCTAGTCTTATGCTGCCAACCGTGCAACACAACTTAACTCATGGGGCGGGTCAAGGCTATGCTAAGCCTTGGACGATGGGACTGTGCATGCTTTATAAAACATTTATTTGGGCGACGCCTATGACTTAGGCTAACTCTTAACTTTGTGGCGAAGGCTAACTTTCCTTCTTCCAAGCCACGGGACGAAGGATCGAGTGTCATTTTTAAAGCCATCGTGCAACGATTCTAAGCCGACCGTGGGACATTTTTTCATGTTCTAACTCAATCAACCCGACTTGTGATTATTCCCTTAGCTATGTGGATTTGTCTCTTTTATTATCAAGCCTACTTGTGTATTTAAAAACTTTCGTTTTATTAGAGCGAAGGCCAAGATGAGGTAAGTTCACCGAAGCCACCCACATGAGCGAGGGGTCGCCTCGACCGAGCGGGTATTCGAGTCGCCATTGCATAGCTAGGTCCGAACGCCGTTGGTATTTCGATTCCTCTGATTGACTGAGCGGGATGGGGCACTACATCATACACCACTCAGAAAAAGTTTTTTCCTCGAAACTAACTGAGTACTTACTTATCGACTTATCACTTTATTCAACATTCAAGGACTTTCGCACATACTACTCCTATACATTTCCTCAATCCGTGCCATGCTTGTGCTTATCGTTAACTTAGTCGTAGGGCACACAAACCGATTAACCAACATACAAGTTTGTCTCAATTCAATAATCGTATTACTATCAATATTTCTTCAAAACTCTATTTCTAAATCCTTGACACTTTTTTATTCCTCTAGTCTCACTTGATTCAACTTATCACTTAGTTGGATCGTGCACATATTTTAGGCGTCTCCAAAATATATGCATTTCAGCCAAGCCTCGTGATAGAGAATCCGCCATCACCGCTCGAGTTGGATCGTACACATATTCAAGCATCCTTGATATACATGCATGTCAACCGAGACTCGCAAGTGATGCCTCCACAAATCCTACCACTTTGTACTCGGACGTCTGCCTAACCGGTAGGCTATATCTTTCCGTCAGTATTGGAATCATAGTTTCCAAACAACGATATCAACACTGACCCCATCCTAAGGTCAAACCAAGTTGATAGTACAAGATTTTTCTACCCAAGCTCGCATCACTCCGATTTCTAAACATCGAGCATAGATTTCCTACACACATCCTACATTCATCGCATGGGGTCCGAGTCATTCAGTAAAGCCATCCTACGACAACTTATGTTCAACCAATTCCATAACATATCAATATCGCTCGTTCAATAAACCATCTTGCATAGTCTATTCCTTCAAACACGTTCGATATAGTTCATCTATCAATCCTTCTCAAATCAAGCACGATATGACACAATTCGTCGCTAACCAAAATTTTACATTCCACATTCCCTAAGTCATCTATTCCAATTCATGTAATCGATCATAAGGTCGTCTGACTTAACAATATGCCACGCTCCGATATCACGCGAGTCCGATTATCCACTGTGGGCATGAAATCACCATACAACGCTCTCGCAGAATAATCATTCTCATCGGGGCATAACTCTTATTTTGAGTCTAGACTAATTCATTCTCGATGCACGAATTAGACCTACTCAATCCTTAAGTTTTATTCACTCGTCAATCACAAGTCCGATAAATCCTCGAATTCACCTTCGTATCAAACCGCAAGTCGAAGCAATAAAATGCTACGTCCTGATTTTCCGAGTTTGATCGTTCCTGCGACATGGATCACCATGTCAGCGCTCACGCAGAACGATTGTCCCAAATCTGATGTGATGCATGTGCGAGACTGGAGTTGCGCTCGTACAAGACAAGAATGTCGATGCTGTGGTTATCAATGTAACCATCAAGACACTTCTATTTTCATCCAGGCATTCATTCCTACTAAAATCCTCAAGCATAGCATCCATCAAACAACAACACTTTGCACGATCGTCCTTCCTTGAATCCGAATACCCCCGATTTATCGTATATTGATCTTTGATACGTCTTAATACCATCGACAATATACATAACCTGACGATCTTCATTTGCAACGAATTTTGAGTTGTGCGAATGATGCTATCGTCCGACTGGATAATCTCCTCGACATTCAAATTCGAGTTCGATCATTATCCCTTGAATCATTCACAACATCAATTTGTTCAAATCTAAAATTATGTATTTTCATCCTACCTTAAGTCATCGATCGACGCATTTCCTCGATTCGCATCGTTCCTTGCTAACTCAAATCATCGAGCAATATCTATTCTAATCCTCCGAGTCTTTCTCAATATATTCGAATCATTCCCATGCACGCTATTATCCGATCGTGCTAACTTTTCGTATACGATCTGTATCAATTTCCTCGATTCAATCTATCTACTCAACCATTTTACATTTTATACTCGCACAATCACAATCCCGTGCACATTTCGTATGCGTCAATTTCTAGGTTGTTTGAATCAACTCGTCACAATCTTCAAGACTACAACTTATTCAATGACACTCAATCTACGGCTTTGTATACATGTCACGCTCGCTGATAGACTCATTGGCATCCCGCATCCTTAATCGATCAACATTCCTGAAGCTATCGCATACACCACTCAGGGATGAAGTCATTCAACAAATCCTCAAATTATCATTTGAATCAAAATCGATTTCTTTAAATTTTTTTTTGAACCATTCCTCGAATTCCAAGCATGCTCATCTATATCCTATCGACGATAACATCGTCGTTCGATAGCACCCCTATCGATAATCATCCCATTTACTCAATCAAGTCTAACTCATTCTCGTCCGACACTATTTAATTCTCGCACTCGACTTTTGCTAAGGTCGACACAAATTTGGTGTATATGCCTAGTCCGACTTAGCCAACCGTGCTTCACATGAACCATCGTTTTGTTTTTGTCAAAAACTGTTCTCCTACGTTTTATAAATTACTTAGAATTATTGTATAGATATCCCGTAGGACATTTGAGAGAGAGAGAGAGGGCACACCAACGATATCAATTTGTGAAAGCAACAGAGTTTGCGAAAACAATAAAGTTAAAGAATTCAATCGATAGTCCAAGGACGTAAAGCCGTGCTCTGATACCACTATGTCATGCCCCGCTCCCGTAGGAACGATTGTCTTCGCCAAGGCGTGATGCCACACGAGCCTAGATTGCGCTCGTGCAAGGCGGGTTCCATAACGGCCGATTACAGTGGCTGCGACGGGGTCGTCGTACAGAAGTTCCAAGCAGAGATATTGATTAGTAGTAGCGAAAATTTGAAGCAAAACACATGTCATTCAAAAGAAGCTCTTTATTGATATTGAAATAAAGGTTACAATGGGGCGCAAGGCCAAGATTACAAGCCTCTCAAGCTCACTCAAGCTCACTCTTCTCACATTACAAGTCACTCAGCTCTCTCTCATCTCTCAATACAAGTCTTGAGCCAGCGGATGCTTTGGATAGGCGACGTCCATACATTATATCCCATATAAGTCTAGACTCCATACGGTCGTATGCCTCGAATCGCCATGGAACTCCATGCCTCGACGCATCCAAGCGAGCTCTGCGCCACGAGCTTCTATATGTGCCTGCACATAAAAACTGTATGGGTGTAGGTACTCAACTGTACTGGTGGAATGAGCTCATCGCCCACCCATACAAAACTAACACGTTCATTTACTTTATGTAACATAGTTTATTTATGATTGTATTTCTACTCTTGTCTTAGGATCAGTTTTATGACAGACGTCTAGGCCTATTTTGTGTCTCTAGACCATCCCGTGCTTGCAACAACAATGCCAACACATACTTTGCCTTTAGACTCTTCTCATACCAACAACGTTAACCTATCAAGTCGTGCTTGCCTTTTGGCCTATAATCAGAGACGTAAAGCAAATACGCAATAGTACCCAATTTCTATGTAGCTATGCTACAAGTCCATATTGAGGCCGTGCCTCACAATTCAGTGAGACTAAACCATATTGCAGCCCTTGCTACTTTGATCACCAACTGACCCAATCGAGACTTGTGAACTTGTGTCACTCAACCAACTTTGCTTTACGGTGGTTTTTTGACTTAAACTCCAACGACTCAAACTAACTTATGTAACTATATGCCAATAACTTAAGACTCGATGCCACCACTCGTGCCGAAGTACTGTGCCTACATTGTGGCCAAATCTTAGGCCCAAACATTGTCTTCAGATCGCGTACCTATTCAACTCGACTCAATTCAAAGGCACACATGCGGATTGCCGCCCGTGTCGACCCACCTATATGAGGTCAGTAGAACCACAAGCTATACTTTGGACTTATAGCTTTGTTATTCGGGACCCTTTCAACGCAAGTAGCGATCCTCGCTGAAAGTCCCGACTAACCTGCGGTACTCCCAGCTCGGCTATACTGTGTTTTCTCCTAGGCCGAAATGATCCCGTGGCCCCGGGTTGTCGCTCGAGAAAACTTTCGCCCTTGTCGACAAGTTGTACAATGACCATACAAAACTCGACTCAAACTGGCATCTCACACATTCATTCTTTTTCCAGTCTTACCATCTCTTTCAAAACCAATATCAAGACTTCTATCATTTGAGACCGTCTCGACGACCCACGGTCGCGAGCATTCTTCCATGTTACCCTATCATTTTACTCAACTCAGAACGACAATTTGATAGCCCTTTTACTAAACTCAACTTGAAATCAACCGTAGCTCGTGCCTTAAAAACTAAGTCCGTGCATCGTACCTTAAGCCAACTGTGTTCTACGCAACATTATCGCCCGAGTCATACTTTATACGACGAGCCTTGGAATCGTGGGACCAAGTATTTTGACAACCGTAGAAAAACATGGGATAGTGCTTAAAATGTCTTCAATCGCTTAGCATAACTTAGCCTAACTCAATCGTGCAACAACATGACGAACAAAAGCAACGTCAAGCCTCGCATCGGGGGAATGTGCCATGCACGTGTTCGACTTTGAATGACCAAGTCATTCGGACACCTAGACTTATGCCACCAACCGTGCAACACAACTTAACTCATGGGACGGGTCAAGGCTATGCCAAGCCTTGGACGATGGGACCGTGCATGCTTTATGAAGTATTTACGCGGGCGACACCTATGACTTAGGCTAACTCTTAACTTTGTGGTGAAGGCTAACTTTTCTTCTCCCAAGCCATGGGACGAAGGATCGAGTGTCATTTTCAAAGCCATCGTACAAAGATTCTAAGCCGACCGTGGGACTTTTTTTCTATATTCTAACTCAATCGACCCGACTTGGGATTATTCCCTTAGCTATGTGGATTTGTCTCTTTTATTATCAAGCCTACTTGTGCATTGAAAAGCTTTCATTTTATTAGAGCGAAGACCAAGATAAGGTAAGTTCACCGAAGCCACCCACCTGAGCGAGGGGTCACCTCGATCGAGCGGGTCTTCAAGTCGCCATTGCATATCTAAGTCCGAACGCCATTGGCATTTCGATTCCTCCAATTGATTGAGCGGGACGGGGCACTACAAGGGATGATACCTGTCACGACCCGCACCCGCTAAAAGGGCATGTGACGCGACAACGCCCAGCCCTCACCGGAAAAATGGTATGGAACGCTGTAGATTTTCTAGTCTGACAACAGTTTATATATATAACAAAACCTGTCGAGAATATGGTTAACTCCGAACGGAGGACAAGCAATGAATATATATAAGTACTCAATCACAACTCTAAGATGATAAGTAAAGACTGAAGATAAAGACAACAAGATGATAAAATATAACCTGTCAAGTCCAGATACAAATAATATACAAGTTCAGTCTCTAATACAGTCCAAATATAATACAGTCTCAAAAGTAACTGGAAAATAAGTCCAGTACAAAGACCTACTCTAACTAAACAAGTGGTATAGTCTCGTCAGGCGGAGCTACGTCCTGTGGGACCAAGTCTAGGCCCACTACGTCGTCCGGACCGTAGTAGGTACTGTAATCTCCCTCGTCGATATCTGTAATATTTTATCAACAGTCCAGTCAGGATGGAACGAGTACATATATCTCATAACAGATCTTAAGATAGAATAAAAGCTATAAGACTGTAAATAGAGCATATACAATGAATCATGGAGTGTACATGTATGTATCATGGCATGGTAAGCTATAAAGCTAGAGCTAGAACAAGAAAATAGAACGGGATCATGGCATGGTAAGCTGTAAAGCTAGAGCTAGAACAAGAAAATAGAACAGGATCATGGCATGTACACAATCAAGGTAAGCTATATATCCAATGTGTGTGAGTAGTAGTTTCGGCTTGTGATCGGCTTGGGTACCTGTCGAGAATCGGCCTGGCAAGTCATAAGTGCGGTATATGACTCACACTGTTCAAGAATACAAGAGGATATGATCACAGGCATACGCTACTACTCCCCCTACCCCAACTGGTAGAATGGATCCAAACAGGACACATCACTGCACGGGATTCTAATGAGAAGGTAGCTAGCCTTCTCTAGAATCAGTGACCATATATTAAGCAAGAGCTACAAGGGTGCTTGCACAATACATCCCAACCTAAGAAGGAGAAAACATTTCTCGTCGGGATCCAAGAATACCAATCCGTGAGAACCATGTGTCGGGAATAAGCATATCAACACTAAGTACATGAATCATAACAGTTATCATAAATTAGGAATAAGTATAAGAGAATGTACTCGCCTGTAAGATGATAATATACATCGACTGGATCAACTGCAGTGTCTCGAGGACCTATAGAGAACAAAACGTATCAATACTAAGTTTAGAAAGTAAAGTTAAATCAAAATAAATCCTATTTAGTCATTCTAGGTCAAGACATGTCTAGTCAGGTCAATCTTGGTCATGGGAGAACATTAGAAGTCAATCTGAATCAAACTAGGTCGAAAACTGGCTTACCGTTGACTTTTGGTCAACGGGTCAACTCTGGTCAACTCTAGGTCAACTCTAGGTCACTGGTGACTAATAGTTGACTTTTAGTCAACTGTCCAAGTTAAATGAAATTTAGAACTAAATTGGGTAAAGTGTTGACCCATAGTTGACTTTTAGTCTAAAAAGTCAACCATGGTCAACCGGGTCCAAGACTAGGTTTAGACAGCTAATTCTACTCATTACCAACCTATACAACCCATATCCAAGTCCATCTTGGACTTGGAGACTCAATTCTTGGCCATGGGCCAATTCCCTATTTTACCCTTTTTAAGGATAAAATTCTACCTTCGGCGATTATCTAGATAGCCTACCTACGCTTGATATTTTGACCCGTGCTCCCTAGGGTAGTAGGGTACTATCCTATAGGTTCGTTATCTACCAAAATACCTAGACAAAGTGGACGTCTAGTCCACCTTACGACCCGTTGCAGATATCTTGAATATTTTAAGATACGCACTGATACGGTGCGATGCCGGCGCCCTACGACCCCGATTTCCACTCGGGAGCTTACCCGCAAAATCTAATTCACATAACCTAGGCCTACGTCAAGTTTCATCGCGATCCGATACTCCGGGCTCAATTTCTCCTTCTAACTCGATTTCCTATATTCTACTCCTCTTTCCCCCTTCTAATTCTAATTCTAATTCGAATTCTTCTTCTTCTTAACTTCTTCTTCTTATTCTTCTAGCTCTAATTCTTCTTCTTGGCCTCCTCCTCACTCTCTCCTTCTAATCTTCTTTTAGTTTCTAACTTCTTTCTAACTTCCTTTCCTTCTTCTTTCTAATTTCCTTCCTTCTTCTTTCTAATTTCCTTCCTTCTTCTTTACTTCTTCTTAATTCTTTTCCTTCCTTCTTCTATCTAACTTCTTATCTATTTCTCTATATATAAACATATATATATATATATATATATATATATATATATATATATATATATATCTATATATATATACCTACATATATACGTATATATAGGATACTAGGGGGGGCTTTAAGGGGTAAATAGGGGGTGTATGGGGGGGGGGGGGGGGGGGGGGGAAGGAGCTGCCATTGGCAGCTCCTGCTGCTGCTGCTACTGCTGCATCTACTACTGCAGCTGCTGCTTCTTATTCTTCTTCTCCTCCCTCTATATATATATCTCCCTATACATATATATCTATCTATATATATCTATATATATATATATATATATATATATATATATATATATATATATATATATATATATATATATATATATATATATATATATATATTTATCTATATATACCTATAGCTAATTAAATATCTATATATCTATATATCTATCCATCCCTCTATATATATATATATATATAAACACACACACACATCTCCATATATCTATATAACACACACACACATATAGATACATATATTTACACACAACCATATATATATATATATAAACACATACACATATATATATATATATAAACACATACACACATATATATATATATATATATATATATATATATATATATATATATATATATATATATATATATATATATATATATATATATAAACACATACACACACACACAACACTCATGACAACTCCACCACTACCACTCTCTACACCACCACCACCACCATCTCTCATTCTCTCATCCTCCAACAAATACACATATACATATATATACATATCTATATACATATATATATATATATATATATATATATATATATAATATATATATATATATATATATATATATATATATATATATATATATATATATATATATATATATAAACACATACACACATATATATATATATATATATATATATATATATATATATATATATATATATATAGATATATATATATATATATATATATATATATATATATATATATATATATATATATATATATATAAAATATATATATATATATATATATATATATATATATATATATATATATATATATATATATATATATATATATATATATATATATATATATATATACCATTCAATACATAAAAGTCCCAAATTAACTCTAACCTAATCTCTAGGGAAAAACCTACAAATAGAGGGCAAAGTGTAGAGGAAGGTTCCCTCTACATTTATTGTGAAGAACATAAATGAAATAGAGTAATAAATGAGGGATTAAATGACAAACCTAAGTGGAGTTTTTGGAGAGAGAGAGCTTGGAAGAAAGAAGAGATTTTGAAAGAGAGAGAGAGAGCTTGCTTAATGGAGAAGACAAGGGGGGGGGGGGGAGACTTTCATGGCCGGCCACCTATTGGGGGCTATTGGGTTGGGATCCAATAAGCCCCCAACCCATTAAGCCTAGTTTGGTTTGGTTTGAAGTCGGTTTGGTTCGGTTCGTTTCTAAACGACTAATTAAGTCTCTAAAATGACTAATTAAGTCTCTAAAATAGGGTTAAAGATTTCTAGCCTAATTATGATAGTGTGTGGGCCAAACACAACTAGTTTGTGGGTCCCACTAGGGTCCAGGCTACCCGGGTCTCCAAATTGAGTCAGAATTGGATAAAATTCAAACCGACTCAAATAAATTTCTAAAAATCATATAAAATCAAATAAAATTCCTAAAATATTTTAAAACTTGAAAATGATGAAAATACCCCTAATTTGAAAACTGGGGGTGATAATACCTCGCGCACCTCATGCGCACCTCATATACCTCGCGTACCTCGTGCACATCTCGTGCATCTTTTGGTCAGCACACCTTGCACCTCGTGCACCTTTTGGTCCGCGCACCTTGTACCTCGTGCACCCTTTGGTCTGCGTACCTTGTACCTCATGCACCTTTTGGTCTGCCCATCGTGCACCTCGCACATCTTTTGGTCTGTGCACCTTGTACTTTGTGCACCTTTTGGTCCGTGCACCTTGCACCTCGTGCACCTTTTGGTCCGCGCATCTTGCGACTTGCACACCTTTTGGTCCGTGCATCTTTTTGTTTGCGTACCTTGTACCTTGTACCTTGTGCACCTTTTGGTTCGTGTACCTTGCACCTCGTACACCTTTTGGTCTGCGCACCTTGCACCTCATGCACCTTTTGGTTTGTGTACCTTGTATCTCGCTCACCTTTTGGTCCGTACACCTTGTACCTTGTGTATCTTTTTGTCACCTTGCACCTTGTACACCTTTTGGTCCACGCACCTTGTACCTCGTGCACCTTTTGGTCTGCGCACCTTGTACCTCGTACACCTTGCAAACTCAAAACATGAAAGTTGTAGATCTTTGTCTTGGCTTCAAGAATCTTCCTGTCTTACTTTAATCAGAGTTCATATGTGACTTATAGTTTCAATCACACATGGATGTTCTCGATCTTCTTTGCATGTTTTTCTATACATGGCCTAAATTGTAATGACCCGACTTGACACTTGATAGTCTTGAGATAGTAACTTGAACTTGACTTGAACATGATAATATGAACCCGTTTTGATAATTATTGATAAGTGGTCCGTCGAGACGCACTCGAGACAAGTACACTTGACATGACAAGTAACCTGACATGACATGTATAATCTTGAAAGGCTATTGCGACAGCTACCCTGACTTGCTAAGTAACTCTTGTCTTGACACCGTGGTTGACTTTCTTGATTGTACCTATACAAGCTACCTATCTCATCTTGCATCATGTATAGGACATGGATTCCTGGTTACCATGGTCAGAAATTCACAATGAATCTGACTAGGTTAATGACTGGATTGATCAAGTAGTTCATATAGAGAGATTTTTTCCAGTTACATACAATCTCGTTATCCCGGCCACACCTGAGGGACTTGTAGCCTGCCGACGAGTAGGGCACATTTCCAGCCTACAGTCATGTGGGGTACTTTTTGATAACAAAAGTACTGAAAGTATACCAGTAATCTTGATAACTCTTGTAACTCTTGTAAATCACCTCGCCTGGATAACCTGGATAGCTGCAGGGCTTGTGACTGCGAGAAGGTCTCATTGCATCTTGCTAGTAACTAGGTCTGTGATAACCCTAGTTAGCTAATGATAGTAAGCCGTAGGAATTGATTGGCCGTACATGAATGCTTGCTCGTGATTAGCATGAGAATTATACTCTGTCTCTTAATACAAGCTATTACTTTATTCTAACCATGTCTTCTCGTTATTTAAACATGTTCATTTATTTATTCTTCTATTTTATTATCTGCTGGTTTTAGTTCCTTAGTGAAGTCTCTCTTGTGTCACTTGCTCTTTCTGGGGTCTGACCCAGCTGGTTTTGTATGGCCAGATTTTAGAGTGATACCAGAGGATCTTCCTGCTTATCAGCCAGATGGTGAACACCAAACGTAATCCTGGTAACGAGTGGATTTCTTATTTTGCTCTCCCACTCTATTGTAAATTATTCTTTTGAGGCATTTAGCTGCCGAGCAAGTGTTAGCTCATGTTGAAACTTAATTTCTATTTGCCTAAGGGCTGTAACATGATTGACAAATCCTAGGGTTGATCATGTATGACTTAACTCTTGCTAGTCTCGTATTTTGTATGACTAGCTTCATGATCATCTGAATATGTAATGTTTCGGATGTCTTACTTTATATGTCTGATGATCTAACATCTTGTACATTTATTTGTTTGCTTAAGGTTAAGACACTAGGCTTGTTCTTGACCATAGAGATCGATGGATTGTAGTTTAACCCTCATGCATCTAGACAGCTGTGATCGTATTGCGAGGTGGGTTGCATTTTAATGTAAGTAGCTGGCTGTGTCTGTCCTCCGTTCTCCAGTATTCTGGTTCTGGGGTATGATACGGTTTAAGTGGTGGCCCATGCAGGTCTTGTAAATCAAAAATGTGTGAGGGTTTTATCGAATAGATATCTCAATCAACATTCACCCTTGATCTCTACTCGTACTTTCTAATCTTCCTGAATCTTGGTATGATAAGGTACTTAATCCTTGATCTATCTTGGTCCTTCCTTATTGTTCCTCGTGTCATTTTTTCAGTGGTATTGTTCCTGGTCCTACCGATCAGCCGGATGGAGCACAATAAGTGAACCAACAGCAACCTGGGGACCAAACCCAGCACTCAGGGGCAACATTCCGAATCATGCCTTCTAGGAAGCAAGAGCCGCTAGTTCAGCCAGCCCAGCCTGTAGAGCCTGACAATAGAACCCTGATGGGACTCATCCGGGACATGCTTGTATCACAAGATCGTCAGGGCGATGCCTTGTAGCAGACAGTACATGATGCCATGGACAGAGTTGGTTACCAAGGAAATAATACGGCTAACAGCTTCAAGCGCCTGAACCCTCCTTTCTTTGACGGCAGTTAAAATGCTATTGCCGCTGATGCTTGGCTACAGGATGTAGATGTTATTCTGGAGGCAGCTAGGACTCCAGAGGAAGAGAAGGTGGCCGTTGTGCGCCTGCAGTTATTGGACTTAGCCCGCAGTTGGTGGGCGATGCAAGCAGTTGGATTGGCGACACCTGTCTTGTGGGCAGTATTCAGTGACAAGTTCCAAACGAAGTACTTTGATGCTGTAGCTCGGTATGATCTGCAGACAAGGTTCAACAATCTCAAACAGATGGAAAGGATGATCGATGGATATACGGCCGAGTTTTCTAGGCTTAGTCGATTTGCTCCCATCTTGGTGGCGACCGAATTGGACTGAGCGCAGCGATTCCAGTAGGGACTCCACCTAGAGATCATTCTAGCAATGGAGCAGTTTGAGCACCAGACCTTTGATTCTATTTTGAGAGCATCTAGGAGGCATGAATATACCTTCTAGAGGATAGTAGATCGAACTGGAGGACAGAAGAGGTCTCATGGACAGTTATCCCAGTCATTAACACCAGCCCCGACAGCTAGGACTTTGACCATTGGAGCTCCTAGGAGGGCGACCACAGTTTTGTCGGTTCAGCACTTGACATCGACGTACACTCATCAACAGAGACGGAAGCAGTCTTCCGCAATAGGCTGCACTTATTATGGGAAGCCTAGGCACGTGGTTTCGAAGTATCACAGGGCACAGGGGTTGTGCTTGGCTTGTGGGGCACTGGATCACAAAATTGGATCCTGTCCGCATAGAGCCAGTTCATCTTCATCAACCCTAACCAGTCCCTCGGTTAGGGCACCAGCACCAGTACAGCAGCAGCATCAGCAGTACCAGCCTCCGAGGCCGTTACCGCCTCAGGCTCAACAATATGCTCATGTCCAAGTTCAGATTCAGAACAGGCAGAGAGGTCACCAGCAGAGGGGACCAGCACTAAGAGGACATGGTCAAGCTATGGCTCTGATCGTGGCAGAAGAATTGGCATCAGGTGAGGTGGTGGCAGGTACCATTCTCGTCAACTCTTTTCCAGCATCAGTGTTATTTGATTCGGGTGTATCGCATTCATTTATGTCTGCATGATTCGCTACACGGATAGAACTGGAGCCCGAGTCATTATCAGTAAGGCTCAATATACTTACTGGTAACGGTCTTGTGGGAGTAGATAGAGACTTTTTCTTATGTCGAATAGTAGTTAGCGGTAGAGAGTTTTCTGCTAGATTGATAGAATTTTCGATGGCCGACTATGATATGGTCCTAGGAATGGATTGGTTGAAGGATCAATACGCAAGAATAGACTGCCATATTGGCAGGATTATTTTTGGTGTTCCCGATAAGGAAGAGTTTTTATTTTCAAGAGGCGAAGTAGAACCTTCTCGACCAGTCTTGCGGATGGCGGTGGCAGCAGTAGTTCAGTTTCCTGGAGTAGTAAAAGAATTTTCTGATGTATTTTTCGAAGAGCTCTCAGGCATGCCGCCAGAGAGAGATAGAGTACACCGTTGATTTGATTCTAGGGATGGCACCAGTATCAGAGAGAGTCTATAGAATGGCACCATCAGAGTTGGAGATCTTGTACAAGTTGATTGAAGAACTCAGAACCAAGGATTTATTCGTGCTAGTGGATCACCTTGGGGAGCCCCGATGCTTCTTGTGAAGAAGAAAGATGGTACGTCAAGATTATGTGTTGATTATCGTACCTTAAATTCTGTAACAATCAAGAACATATATTCTCTACCAAGGATAGATGATTTATTCGATCAACTCAGTAGGGTAGCAGTATTTTCGAAGATTGACTTCCGGTCGGGGTACCATCAGATCAGAGTCAGAGAGCAAGACATCCCGAAGAAAACATTCAGATCTAGATATGAACATTGGGAGTTTTTTGTTATGCTATTCGGAGCGATCAATGCACCAGCAGTATTATAGATCTCATGAATCGCATATTCATGTCCTATTTGGATCAGTTTGTGATAGTGTTCATAGACGACATCTTAGTCTATAATAAGAATGAAGCAGAGCATGAGCATCATCTCCGAATAGTCCTTCAGATTATCAAAGAGCACCAATTGTATGCGAAGTTAAGTAAATGCAAATTTTGGCTTGATCGTAATTCATACTTAGGTCATATCATCACCAGATGTGGAGTGAAAGTAGACCCCCAAAAGATAGTGGCTATAGAGATGTGGCCAGTACCTGTCATGACCCACACTCGCTTTTTTGGATACGAGACGTGTCCAAGCCAGCCTACGCCGCAGAGTCGACGGTAGAACGCTGTCACGGCCAAGATGCTCAAAATCACAAAATATAACAATTACTGCTCATTCATATTTCTAAATTTATTACAACAATTACAAGATTTATTTTAAAGAAAATATAAAGTTATCACAATTAATGAAAATGATACAACTGCTATCTATTTCTAGGTTTCTGCCTGCAAGTACACCCGTATCTCCTAAAGCTAAGTGAAGCCACAACTAACCTGGAAAATGTTGGTTTCCAGTCAAGAATGGAACAAGCACACAAACCGAAGGCAATGCGAAAATACAATAGAATTAAAAAAACATGAAAGTAACATATGAGAGATGAAAACTAGAATGTAACTGATGACATGGCAAGTGGTGAAGAAGACAAGAAAAACAAATAAAATATAACTATCTATGTGATTTGAAATATCTTGTTCGACATATGAACGGCTAAGGGGTAAATACGACACCCTGTACGTGTCGTATACAGCTGCTATCAGTCAAGATTAGACATATTGGGATGGGTAAGGGGTAGTTCATACGTCTACAAAGATATTTCCCCGCCCAGCTAGTACTCATGGAATCAGGTCGCAAGCATGGTAATCATAAAAATGACAGTCAAGAATGTATAATAAATCCATGATACTAATCTCCGTGTGACGAACGTGTCAACAAACAGCAAGATATATGTATAAACATGAAATAAAAAGACTACTATGAATCGAAAGCAATCAGAAAGTACACTTGCCTGAGGTCTTTTGCTAGTAAAACCTATAGTAGAACCACTCAGATGAGTCACTAAAGTCAACACATGCAAAAAGTCTTCGGATGCTGAAATAAACATTACCAACGTTCTCAGAATAGTCAAATTAGCTAGGATTGCATGTCCTTAAGTGTAATTCTGGACACAGGGGTAAAACGGTAGTTTCGGGTTAAAATGGTGTCGTCGTTGGACCCGCTTAGCACCGAAAAGCGTGCCAAAGTCAATGGCCTCTAAAGTCATCAACCTACATGTCTACAGATTCGTTTTGATGATACGAACCCAACCGTATGTCCAAAGTTGAATTTGGCAGGCCGTGCACAAAATTGCCCGTTAAATCGGACCGTGGGACCCGCAAAACGACGATCCGATCAACTGTCTCAGAATCGGACCAAACTTGGCATACCGGACCAAAAAATGATACGGTCCTGTTGGCATAAGTTTCGTCTCGTTCTGACGAACGTGCACAAAGTAATTGGAAAATTTGCACAGAAGCCGATATAGTGAATTTTGACGGATACGTATCAAATTCGTCGTGCACACGCAACAAATTTGAATTCCGTCAAAGCCCACACATCCACGAAGCCTTTACGCACCTTTTGATGCTTTCGGTTCATGACCACGTCGCCCGAATTGGTGGGATGCACATCGTATCGAAGGATTTTATTATTTTTAAAACAATTTTTGCCAAGTTTTGATTCTTAACAGAAAATAACCAACTAGAAATTAAACTAAAAATAGCGTCTCAATCTCGGTTGTGTTGTCTACAAGGCTGTTCAAGCTGTTTTCCAAGTTTTACGAAATCCTGGTCGTAAATCGACCGCCAACTTTGGGTTTCGGGACAGTTTCCAATTCCAAGAATTCAAATTTTTCTCAATTTTGGGACTCGATTTGCGACGCGCATACCACAAATTATTCAAATCTATTTAAAGAGGATTGAAGGTGTATAGGTTGTTTATATACCTGTTTAATTGGTTCGTAAAATGACGAACCGTGTTGTCGGGAAATCGGCCATGAAAGGCTCCGTCGGCTGCTACCGCTGTTGCTCTGCTTGCACCGCGCGCGATTCCTGGCCGACTCTGGCCGTGTGCGACGGTGGCGCCGGCGGCGGGTGGCTGCCCAGGTGATTGGGATGGGGCACGACAAGGGTTTTAGGAGAATCCCCCTCCCTCTCTCTCGACTATATATTTGTTTCTGAACGAAATCGAGCTGGGAGGAAGTAACGCTCGGCTTGGGGAATTCTCAGGGCTAGGCCATGGGCCTGGGCTGTCTTGCTGTTTTGGTTTTTTTTTTCCTTTTTTTTGTTTGATATATCTATATATATATATGTATATATTTACATATACATACAAATATACCTATATTTATATATATACACCCATACACATATACACCTATATATAATATATATTTATATATACATACACACATATATAATATATTTATATACATACAAATACACACGTATATAATATATATATTTATATATACATACACATACACACGTATAGATATATACATATATATATACACACATTTATATGTATATAATTATATAACTCTCTCTCTCTCTCTCTCTCTCTCTATATATATATATATATATATATATATATATATATATATATATATATATATATATATATATATATATATATATATATATATATATATATATACTTTATTTTATAATTAATAATGAGGGTATATATTTACAATTATTTAATAGGCACCCATATATCTATATATTCATATATATACTTATATAGTAATCTCCATAAATCTAAATAAACCTCAATATTATCTATTTCTAGTGTAGGGCCTATTCATGTAAATATGAATATATATATATATATATAACATTTATTTGACAAAAATAATATAACCAATAATATTAATAATATTATATAATAAACATCTCAATAATATTGATAATAAAACAATAATAATAATAATAATAATAATAATAATAATAATAATAATAATAATAATAATAATAATAATGAAATTAAATAAACCAATAATGGTGTATATACCATTATGTACGGTCTAATAATCCTAAAATGTACAAGGACCCATTTTATGTAAATATCATTGAATATCAACTAATAATGATATTTATAATATTTAATTAAGAATACTTAGAAAATATTCATTAGATCATTAAAATGGAACACAATACCATCATACCAAAATACATAAACACGAATGTTATTGGACGTCCCGCATGACTACATGGGCTTGGCTTGGTTCGGGTCCAGTCCAGCCTAGTTTGGTACAACCGGGTCGCTTAAACATCAAATAATATTAATAATAAATAATTAAACTATTATAATGGTCATGCCACAACTTGGCCTAGTTTTTCTAGTTAGGACATCACTATGGCTCGGCCTTCCCTACCAGGGCTAATACACTAGTCAAAGCACGCCATTGCACTATCCGTGTCATACTTTCTAGTCACCTGGTACTTCAAAACTCAACTATGGCTAAAGTCAACTTCTGTAATAATTAACCAATTTAGTTATTTATAAAGTCTAAAAATCACCATTTAGATAAAATAAATAATAATAAAAATATTTTAAAATTTTCGAGAAGGGGAGCTACAAATCTATCCAGCTTATTCGTCCTCGAAATTCTAATTCATAGCTATCTTAAAATTCAAAAAGAAAGTCTACCTTAACCTTAATCTCCTTAAATTTTAATTTCTCAAAATAGTTTATATCCTCCTCCTAGCCATTTTGTAACTATATAACCTCTAGAACTTCTACCCACCTTTGGTCACACTACACCTCAAAAATTAAATCCTATAATCTTCTAACTAGTTGCCAACAATCCTATCAATAGATATCTACTGCACATGGCATCTATAATCCTTTCCTATCTATCAAGCAACCCAAAATTTAATAAGCAACAAATTTACACGAGTAGCTAAGAAATATTGATAATTTCTAATAAGCGTGTCCGTTCGTTGCTCTGAAATAGGAAGGACAGGAAGATAAGGAAGAATAATCGAGAGCAAGTATAAAGTTTCAGAGCAGTAGAAAGTTTCCAATGATGCAGATAGAGAGAAAGTTTATGAACCATTGTCCTATTTGCTAGATTGGGCTACTCTAGTCCAGTCACTTGCTAAATCGAAGAACCCTTCGTTTCTTAGAAGGGCTTACAATCCGTGTAATACAGAAGTTCCGTCATCGAAATTCTATCTGAACAGACTCCATAATAGAACGGAATCTAAGAAATCAAGATTGTGATCTTTTCCGTGGTTATTTAAACACACGAGCAAAGGATATAAATGCAATACAAGATCGTATCACGATTTTCCGGTAGATGGGATAAGGGTGACGAATGACTTCACATTCTAAGAGGTGGAGACTACATAATAGGTATAGGGACCTATTTCAAATAGTTTGGTTTTATAGTCCAAATATGGTGGTAAGTATGGATGGATTTTACTGGGTCTTAATGAGTTTTCTAATTGGACATCAAACGTTGGTTGGATGAACCTTGGATTTCAATCTATATGGACTGGACAAGATCCCAATGGTAAAACTATTTCTACTAGGTTAGGGTAACCTAGAATAGGTTTCCACCCAAGTGGTTGAGCTAGTTGCCAGTCAGGTTGGTTAGCTAGGTCCTAAAGCCCAAACTGCACCTTCAGTGACTTTTATGTTTAAGTAGCACATGAGGCCTCAATTGGGTGGCACATTAGTGGCATGTGCGTAGTGGGCTTCGAGTAGATCACAACCATATATTGGGTCGAAGGAATTGAGTCGAAGCTGAGGCTCTAATGGAAGTCAGGAAGTATACCAGTATTATGGTAAGGATTATAGCTAGTCCTTTTGACCTGAAAGTCGTACTACAAAAATAGAGTACAAAGGGACGGATTTGCATGGGACATGATATACCTAGATGAAGGTGGACTCGTCTGGATCTTGCATATAAAATTTGTTGGAAGGTAACAACTGGTCTCGTGCTCTGAATATTAATGACACGGTCGGGGACACAAAATGATCTAAATAGAAAGTGGGAGTCCATGGGGCACTAACTATCATCCTAATGGAAATTATTTCGATCAATCGGTAATCCTCGTATATCCTAAAATTTTAGAAGGCTTACAGTCTACTCACCTTAGAGGCTAGGACATGGTTTTAGGAATAATGATATTAGAAGAATTCCAAAGTCCGGATAGTGTGCCTCGACTTTTGTTAATAAAGAATAAGGTATGGCGTAACGAGATACGATAGATATAAGTCAATTCAAGGATCGTTCCTCAATAAATGGAAAACGAGTATGTACAATGACACATTGTCGATAAAATAGGATGATCTACTCGTCCATAGTATACAAGAGTTATCGACGGAGTAACCAACTCTAAGGCACATCATATGAAAAAGATTTCTAACAACTGAGTCGTAAACTTGTGTCAAGCCTACCAGACTATTGTCACAAGGGTTCTAGTGGTATGGGCTGTAGTGATCATGTATTGTTGTTGATAACTGGTAGATCATAATACAACAGGGCATTTAAGCTATGGTATTGGCTAAGCTAGTGACTGTGGTGTTCCAATACTAGTTAGGTCTTAATAATAAAATTTACATAACTAGGGTAATATTTGTTGGAGACCAATCTCGGGATGAGTGTCTACCGTAGTCATGGTAAATGATTATCCTTACCTTTGTCTATTCATCTCATGTCTAAACTGTGGGCTTGGTCGAGGAAAGGTGGGTTAAGGCTTAAGGGTTGCTAGTTAAAGCAAGCTTCAAGCAAATAGTTAGAGACTCACAAAAATTGGTTTCTTGAGAATAGATACTCCTAGGTTGGCATTTCGACTAATGGTAAAACCCTATTCATTCTCAAATCCAAATGGCTAGAAGGTCCCAATAGTGGTTTGAGGGTCGAGAGGAGAACGAGTAACTCAAGGCAAGGTTCTAGTCACATGGCTGGCCGATGGTAGCTACACTTGTGTGTACAACTAACATGGCCATGGGGATACTCTGTATCTATCTATCAAATACGAGCGTTCGTCTTTTCAATTAGTGAAAGACAAAAGCAGTAAGGAGTTCAAGAAAGATGTTACTGAATACAATTATGTGGTTTAAGGCGAATGTATAATTCAAGAGGAATTGTCAATGCAGTCGCGAATGAGATCCTAGAGACATCTATATCTCAATCCCCGTAGGTTAATCAGAGGGAGAGCGAACTGAGTGCATCCTACAGACCTTAATACACTGATTCTAATTAGTCAATATGTTAGTAGGCGTCCCTAATAAACATATGTCTTGAATCAAGCTCGATAGGAGAGCAGGCTTGCAAAACTAGGCTGTGATAGTAGCATTGGTCAAGATAGTCAAAATACAAGTATGCAAGATTTTTGAAAAGGAGGCACAAGTGGTTCGAGTTTTGTGAGAATCCAAACCTTACCTAGTGTTCTTGCTTATACAGTCGTCCTACTATTTTCCTATTCCATAAGGCCTTAGTCGACTAATGGGTTATGGACCTCTAATTTCCACATTCTAGGTAAACCTATTAGTGTCAGTCAATTATCTCGTCAATAGATCACAAGGACCACATAATGCTAGGTTGGAAGACATGCTACTCAACTTACAGAACTTACACTAGTATTGGCTTTGGGTCTTATGGGACATACATGGCAGTTTCCTATCCTCTATAGTATCCTAATCTTGTAATAACGTCTGAAGTCATTTTACCGAGAATTATGTCTCGCCCGTATACTCTAGCTGTGGCAAACCTTGGTTTCGTGATTCAATTGTGATAAGCTATCAGGTACTCTACCTTATATTGACACAAGGGTATCTAAGATCTAGCTGTAGTGAACCCACACTCTCCACTCTCAGGTAATTGGTGACAGAGCGCTGCTGTCTAGCCATTACAGTCATTAAAATACTCCAACTATATCCCTAAGAACTTCGAGGAGCTGCTAGAGCTTTAAACTAATTGACTATGATAGGAAGCATAACATTTGCCTATAAGTCTCAATCCTTAAAGTAAAAGGTTGATCGGGGAGAAAATAACTGAAGACAAGAGAAGTAAGAACATCCTAATCTTTATTTCATACGTATTTCAAATGGCTGAGGGGAAAACATTGAATCAAGTCTACCTCGAGATTCGTATAGGAATAACAGAATCAGGAATTATGAACCAGTTCTTTACAGCAAAATAGAATTTAAAAATAGGCAATTCTAACTTATGATATAAGATTTATATCTAATAGAGCAAAAGAAAATTGAACAGTTTATCACGATTAGAGCCTTAATTCTAGGAAAACCTAACTTACCAAGTGATTAGTATATCCACATTGGATCATATCGGTATATCAAAAGTATTGGTGTATCTATAGAGATCTGGCAAGCTATCTAAATTTAATAATTCCTTATCTAAATTGCATGGCCTATCAGACAGTCTTAACTACCTAACGGTCAATTTAAACAAGGGACTCCTAGTCCTAGTCATTCTCTTAAATCAATTTAACTTAAGTTGTGAATGAGCATTTTCTAGTCGCAGGCTCGTAATGGTACGACTAACTTAAGTACCATCACGAGTTCGCAATCTTTTGCAAAAATCGGACCTGCATGGGCCACCACAAAAACTTGTCACGACCCGCACCTGCTTTTTCGGATACGAGACGTGTCCAAGCCAGCCTACGCTGCAGAGTCGGCGGTAGAACGCTGTCACGGCCAAGATGCTCAAAATCACAAAATATAACAATTACTGCTCATTCATATTTCTAAATTTATTACAACAATTACAAAATTTATTTTAAAGAAAATACAAAGTTCTCACAATTAGTAAAAATGATACAACTGTTATCTATTTCTAGGTTTCTGCCTGTAAGTACACCCGTATCTCCCAAAGCTAAGTGAAGCCACAGCTAACCTAAAAAATGTTGGTTTTCAGTCAGGAATATAACAAGCACACAAACCGATGGCAATGCGAAAACACAATAGAATTAACAAAACACGAAAATAACATATGAGAGATGAAAACTAGAAGGTAACTGATAACATGGCAAGTGTTAAAGAAGACAAGGAAAACAAATAAAATACAACTATCTATGTGATTTGAAATATCCTGTTCGACATGTGAACGGTTATGGGGTAAATACGGCACCCTGCACGTGTCATGTGCAGCTTCTATCAGTCAAGATTAGACATATTGGGATGGGTAAGGGGTAGTTTACACGTCTACTAAGATATTTTCTCGCCCATCTAGTACTCATGGAATCAGGTCGCAAGTATGGTAATCATAAAAATGACAGTCAAGAATGTATAATACATCCATGATACTAATCTCCGTGTGACGAGCGTGTCAAAAAGCAGCAAGATATATGTATAAATATGAAATGAAAAGACTACTATGAATCGAAAGCAATCAGAAAGTGCACTTGCCTGAGGTCCTTCACTGGTGAAATCGATAGTACAACCACTCAGATGAGTCACTAAAGTCAGCACATACAAAAAGTCTCCAGATGCTAATATAAACATTACCAACATTCTCAGAATAGTCAAATGAGCTAGGATTGCCTGTCCTTAAGTCCAATTCTGGACACATGGACAAAACGGTAATTTCGGGTCAAAACGGTATCCGCCATTGGACCCGCTTTACACTAAAAAGCGTGCCAAAATTAATAGTCTCTAAAGTTATCAAACTACATGTCTACGAATTTATTTTAATGATACGAACCCAACCGTATGTCCAAAGTTGGATTCCGGCAGGCCGTGCATAAAATCGCCCGTTGAATCAGACCAAGGGGCCCACAAAACGACGATCCGATCAACTGTTTCAGAATCGGACCAAACTTGGCATACAAGACCAGAAAAATGATACGGTCCTGTTGGCGCAAGTTTCGTCTCGATCTGACGAACGTGCACAAAGTAATTAGGAAATTTGTACGGAGGCCAATACGATAAATTTTGACGGATACGCATTAAATTCGTCGCGTACATGCAACCAATTTGAATTCCGTCAAAGATCACACGTCCACGAAGCCATTACGCACCTTTCAATGCTTTCAGTTTGTGACCACGTCACCCGGATTGGCGGGACACACATCGTATCGAGGAATTTTATTATTTTTAAAACAGGTTTTGCCAAGTTTTTTTTTCTGATTTTCAAATTGATTTTTAACAGAAAATAACCAACTAGAAATTAAACTAAAAATAGGGTCTCGATCTCGGTTATGTTGTCTATAAGGCTGTTTAAGCTGTTTTCCAAGTTTTACGATATTCTGGTCGTAAATCGATCGCCAACTTTGGGTTTCGGGACAGTTTCTAATTCCAAGAATTCGAGTTTTTCTCGATTTTGGGACTCGATTTGCGACGCGCACACCGTGAATTATTCAAATCTATTTGAAGAGGATTGAATGAGTATAGGTTGTTTACATACCTATTTAATTGGTTCGTAAAACGACGAACCGTGTTGTCGGGAAATCGGCCATGAACAGGCTCCGCCGGCTGCTACCGCTACTGCTCTGTTTTCACCCACGTGCGGTTCCTGGCCGACTCCGGCCGTGCGCGGCGGTGGCACCGGCGACGGGTGGCCGCCCAGGTGATTGGGATGGGGCGCGGCTAGGGTTTTAGGAGAATCCCCCTCCCTCTCTCTCGACTATATATGAGTTTCCGAACGAAACCGAGCGGGGAGGAAGTAACGCTCGGCTTGGGGAATTCTCAGGGCTAGGCCGTGGGCCTGGGCAGTCTTGCTGTTTTGGTTTTTTTTTTTCCATTTTTTTTGTTTGATATATCTATATATATGCATATATTTACATATACATACACATATACCTATATATATATATATATATATATATATATATATATATATATATATATATATATATATATATATATACACCCATACACATACACCTATATATAATATATATTTATATATACATACACACATATATAGTATATTTATATATATATACAAATACACACGTATATACATGTATATATATATAAAAAATAAAAATAAAAATAAATATATATATATATATATATATATATATATATATATATATATATATATATATATATTTATATTATATATATATATATTTATATATATATATATATATATTTATATATATATATATATATATATATATATATATATATATATATATATATATATATATATATATATATATATAATTCACACGAAGATGGAAGTTCCCCTTTCCCCAGAGCTCCCCCCCCGTCTCCTCCGGCCGGCCTAGGCCAGCCGCCCCTTTCTCCCAGCATCCCAGAGCTTCGTTGGCTTTTCTCGGACCTCCCTCGATGTCCCCCCTGGCCCCCAGAGTCGCGGGACTGGTTCCGTCCCTTCTTCCCTGCCGCCCTCCAGTCCCGCTCTCCCCCTCCTCCTCCCCCTCCGCTGCTCTCCTCCTCGCCGCCGTCTGTTCCTCCCACCGCGCTGCCCGCAGGGAGCCTCCCCGACTCGGCTTTTCAGGGAGTCCTTCGCTCCTCGCTGAGTTCGGCAGACTGCCTCCCGTCTCCCTCTGTCCAGGCCGGCGGACCCGCCGCCTCCGGCACCCTCCACCTACTCCACTGGGATCCCGCCCTCTCCCCCGATTCAAACCCCCTTTTCCCCCTCTCGGGCGGCGTGAGCACCGCCCCCGATGGCCTCGGGCCCAACTCCCCTCCATCCCTCGGTTCTCCCGCTGATGACGCACGCCCCGAGAGTGCTGTCCGCATCGATCCTGCTGTTGCGCAGCTCGTGGAGCTTGTCTCCTCTCTTTTTGCGCAGCAGTTAGCCTCCCTCTTTGCGCAGCAGGCTTTGGCGCTCACCCAGGGTGGGTCCCCCCCACATGCGTAATCCATTTCCCATTCCCCCTTTTGCGTGGATCAGCTCCCCCAATAGCGCAATCCGATTCCCACCCCCCCTTGCGCAATCGAACCTCCCCTCTCATGCGCGCCCATCCCACTTCCTCTTGTCTCTGTCCCCCCCCGCCTCCCCCCTTCTCCCCCACCCAGTGCGCCCACCCCCTGTGCGCAATCCATTACCCCCCCTTTGCTCTGTCCCACCCCGCCGCGGCTCTTCCCCAGCCCTCTCTGTCCCCCTCCACCTCCCTCGGCATCACCGGAGACTCGAGCCCCCCTGGTGATTTCCAGCTCCGGCGCCTCTGCGCCCGTCTGCTCTCCGTCTCCTCCTCCCCCCGTGCCGCCCCCCTCCGTCTCCTCGTCCCCCCGTGCCGCCCCCCCGGGTGCCTCCCCCGCGGTGGAGGCTGCAGCGGTGCCCTCCCCCCTTAGCCTTCCCAGCGCAGGCATCTCCGGCCCGCGCGGCGCACCTCCATCCACCGCCCCTCCTCCACCTTGCGCAGGGGTCGATCCTCCCTGAGTGCCCCCCCTCCGTCCGTTTTGGCGCTGTGGGTCCCTCAAATCCCGGGCCGTCTAGGCCCTCCTTCGCAGCCATACTGCGTCTGGACATCGCCCCCCCGAAGGGCCCAATTCTTTCCGACATTCTCCTGCCGGACTCAGACTCAGACTATTCTCCAGGGTTCGCTGCTCCAGTCATCTCCTTTTCCGACGTGGAAGTGTCCTCGCTATCTACGGCCTTCCCCCACACTTTCATTCTGAAGGTCTACTCGGGGTGCCCCAAACTTGCCAAGGTCCAGGAAGTGATAGCCAAATGGAATCTCTCTTCTGACTATAGAGTGGCCCCTCTCGACCCCAGGCACATCCTCCTCCACCTATCCTCGGACCGCGATCACAGGACCGTGTGGTCTAAGGGCACAGCCAAAATCAATTCCCACCACATGAAGATAATCAAATGGACACCTGCATTCAACACTAAAGAAGATTTCGCCACCGTGGCAGCGTGGGTTACCCTCCCCAACCTTCCTCTCATCTGCTTTGTCCCAGCGGCGCTAAGGCGCATCGCCAATTCCTTTGGGATGTACGTAGCTACGGCGCCTGAGACTTGCAACTTCACCAAAGCCCACTACGCCAAACTCTGTGTCGAACTTGATCTCACCACAGAACCACCGTACTTCATCACGATCGAGCTGGGCACCCACACCCACACCCAACAAATCCTCTTTGACAACCACATACAGTTTTGCAACCACTGCCACTTAAGAGGCCACCTTCAGAAGTACTGCCACCGCCTTCACCCGGAGCTCAGAAAGAAGACATCTAGGAAAGATAACGACCCTTCGGGGGGAAGATCCCCCAAGTCGTCCATCTTACCTCACCCGAATTCTCACATCCGTTTCAAATCTAGCCCCATCGAGCCGGACTCCATCGACCCCCCGAGCAGGGCTCTGATCCCTTACATTCCACAACAAATCGCGACCTCCAACCAATTCGCCATTCTCGACTCTGAGGATTCGGAGCCGGCCATTACCCCCGAAGGCCCAAGCCCCTCCGACCTTCCGCCCCCCTCACCAAACTCCTCGCAAGCAAAGAAGAGCACCGTCCCTGGCGACACCGAGCATCGACCCCCGCCAAGTGGACACGAGGCAGGACCCACGGACTCTTCCCCAATCGACGCAATCACACACTCCCCCAGCGGCAACCCGGTCGAAGATGCCCTAGCCCTCCTTGGTCCCGACCAAGCAAGGAGAGGTATGCAAGTCCAAGCCGCAGGAGTCCCTCTTCAGCTGTTGTTGACCGAGAGAGCTCACGACTCCCTGGCCATTCCTCCGGAGGATCCTGTTGTGGACTCAGCCGGAGACCTAATAGGCCCCTCCTCAAGTCCGAACGATCATCTCAACTGCGTCCCCCCTACAACGTCGACAGTGGTAGTGCCGAACTCCCAACGGAGAAAAGAAGGCGCAGATAAGACAGTCACCATCCTAACAAGATCCGCCGCAAGGAGGAACAAAAAAAAACCTCCTCAATACCTTAAATGCTTAACATCATATCCTGGAACGTTCGAGGCCTGGGCAACAAACCGACATTAAGGAGAATTTCCAGCCTTCGAAAATTCACAAAATTGACATCTTCATCATCATAGAACCCAAAATCCCCCCCAAACGCCTTAAATCAACCCAATTGGCTCTGGGCCTACCAACAGCGATTGCTGACAGGCACGACATTTGGATTCTGGGTTCGAAGGATGTTAATCTCGACATCATCCAAGACTCCCAACAAGCCCTCTCTTGCTGGGTTACTCATCCCACTCTCCCCGAGCGTGTCATCCTTTCAGCAGTTCATGGCAGCTGTGTCATCGCCGAATGCAAAACCCTTTGGAACGATCTCCTCGACACCTATCTCCATAACACCAACACCCCCTGGCTATGCATGGGGGACTTCAACGCCATCACTCGCAGAGATGAGAAGATTGGAGGTCGTCCCACTCCCCTACCTGCCATGCAAGACTTCAATGACTTCATTTTCAACGCTCACCTTACTCCTCTCCAGTTCAAAGGCAACGAATTCACCTGGTGCAATATGCAGGACGGTAACCGCCGTCAATACTCCCGTCTGGACAGAGCCCTCATTAACGCGCGCTGGCACGGTATGAGGATCAACTCCACCTTGTCCCATCTCAACTCCACCGAATCTGACCATGCCCCTATTCTGGTGGAAATCAAAAACAACAACCACCTTCCCAAAAAGAACTTCCAATTTCTCGACTTTTGGATCAACCACCTGCAGTTCTTGAGCATCGTTGCTGACGCCTGGAACAGCCAGGACTCCCCCAACCCCCTCACTAGGGTTAGTAACAAGCTCAAAGCTACCAGGAAAGCCCTCTCCAACTGGAGCAAATAAGCCTTTGGGGACATATTCCAAGCTATCCGCGTCGCCGAAGACGACGTTGCCCGAGCCGAAGCTATCGTTCTTACCGATCGCTCTCCTGCGGCCAGGTCTGCCCTCAACCTCACCAAGGCCATGCTCAAATTTAGACTCAAAATCGAGACCGAATTCTGGAAACAGAAAGCCAGGCTGAAATGGGATAGCGATGGGGACAGAAACTCTAAATATTTCCACGCCTGCGTCAACGGCAAAAGAAACAAACTATCGATTCATCATATTACCGATGAGCACGGTTCCATTAGGACCGACCATAAGGGTATCCAAGAGGCTGCCACTGACTACTATGCTAAGTTATTCTCCAAGGAAACAGTCTACAATGACTCTTCTTTTCTCAACCAAATCCCCACCATCATCAACGGCTCCGACAATGCTTTGTTGGAACGCCCCCTGTCCGAACAGGAAGTGAAAGACGCGGTGTGGGCATTGAACGAGCATAGCGCCCCCGGTCCGGACGGGTTCACCGGTGTTTTCTTCCGTTCCTGCTGGGAGATCATCAAACGGGACATCACCGACGCGGCCATTGCTTTCCTCGAGGGAGCTCATTACCCCAAAGCCATCTCCAGCGCCAATCTCATCCTCATCCCGAAAAAAGATAACCCTAACTCCTTCCACAATTTCCGTCCTATCAGTCTTTGCACCTTCACCAACAAAATTATATCCAAGATCATCGCCACCAGAATGTCAGACATCCTCCCCAAAATCATATCGGAGGAGCAAAGTGGTTTCGTACGAGGTAGGAACATCTAGGACAACATCATGCTGGCTCAAGAGCTTATCACCTGCTTGAAGTTTCCAGCTCGAGGGGGCAACATCGCCATCAAAATTGACATGGAGAAAGCCTACGACAGACTCGACTGGCAGTTCATGATCTGGGTCTTCAGAGCCTTCGGTTTCTCGGAGAATTGGACCAACACGGTGTGGAGATCCGTCAGCAACTCATGGTTCTCCACCGTCATCAACGGCCAATCCGACGACTTCTTCAAATCTAGCCGTGGAGTCAGACAAGGCGATCCTCTATCATCCACGGTCTTCATCATCGCTGCCGACGCCCTGAGCAGAAACCTCAACAACATGACCAACACCCCGAACTTTCAACCTTACCACACCGCTAGCGGATGCCCCACCATCACCCACCTGGCATTTGCTGACGATTTACTCATCTTCTCTTCGGGGGATGTCGGATCGATGGAGGTCGTTCACAACACCCTGGCGCGGTACTCGAGATGCTCAGGCCAGAAAATCAACCATTCCAAGAGTGTCATCTACGCCCACCACAGCATCAAAATCGAGAACGCTTCCAGTCTCACCAACCTCACCTCCTTCGCGGTGGCCCACCCCCCCTTCAACTACCTCGGATGCCCTCTGGTCTACGGGAGATCCAACGCCAGCATCTTCGAGAGCCTCATCATCAAAATCAGGAACAAAATCGAAGGTTGGCACAACGCCACCCTATCCCCAGGCGGCAAAATTATCCTCATCAATCATGTGCTCAACTCTATCCCCATCCACACCTTAGCGGCTTGCTCCCCGACCAAGAAGGTCCTTGAGTCGATCGAGCAAACCTTTTACAAGTTCTTCTGGAGCCATAATGATGGTCATGACAAACACCACTGGGCCAGCTGGGATACCATGGCCACCCCGACTAAGATCGGCGGGCTTGGATTCACCAAACTTAATCACATCGTTAAAGCCTTCTCCATGAAACTGTGGTAGAAATTACGCACGAGCGATAACCTATGGACCAGGTTCATGAAGGCCAGATACTTCAAGCACATCCACCCAACTATGGCCAGAGCCAATAGCAGATCCTCAGCGGCTTGGCGCCGCATTCTTCGGGGCCGCGATCTGGCCGAGCCGGCGATTAGACTCCTTCTGGGCGACGGCAAGGCCAACTTCTTCCTGGAAAAATGGATCGGTGACAGCCTCATCCCGAACACCTCTGGTTATCCCACCGACTGCAAGATCAAAGACATGTGGAGCACCACTAATAATGATTGGAATTGGGACCGAATTTACGATTGGGCTGGCCAAGGTACGGTCGACAACATTCGTCAGCGAGGTCTTAGCATCGGTTCCGAAGCGGACGTGCTGAGATGGTCGCTGGAAGCTTCCGGAGTTTTCTCAGTGCGTTCGGCGAGATCCGCGATCCACGAGAACGGCCAAGAGCACTTCACTGCGCGATACTGGCATTCGTGCATCCCAAAGAAATGGTCTTTCCTACTGTGGAGAGTTGTGAGAAAGAAATTGCCAACCGATGAGATCCTTACCTCCATCGGCTACAGCCTGGCGTCTGCTTGTAATTGCTGCGACGATAGGCAATCAGGAGACTATCGATCACATATTTCGGAAAGGTAGCCTCTCCGACCAAATCTGGAGCACCCTCAACAGCATTTACAACATCACTCCAGGAGACGGGCGCTTAAACGATCTCCTGGCCCGCTGGGGAATCGCTTCCCATGGCCATCGGATCGTAGCAGCGACAGCCACCTGGGTAATTTGGAAGAATCGCAACAAAGCGAGATACGAGGGTCATCAATACTCCGCCGAGCAGCTCATTCGGGAAACTCATCGACAATGCCGCAAAAGGAGTTCCCTGTGCTCCCACACCTTGCCAGCATTCTGGCAACCACTCTCTAGTTAGTCTGTGGGGCGCGGTTCCCCCCCTGTTTTTGTGGTTCAGGCTTTTTGCCTTGTATCAAGCTTCGGCATTTTGAGCTTTGATCAATAAAATTAGGGGTTCTTTCAAAATATATATATATATATATATATATATATATATATATATATATATAATAATAATTATTATTATTATTATTTTTTTGGGGTGTCCTTTTTACTAGAGCTTAGGCGCGTGCGCCTAAGGAGGGGTTCGAACCCGGGCCTCCCGCCCGGGGACCCTCGTCGCTACCAACAGGCCACGACCCCGCGGACATATATATATATATATATATATATATATATATATATATATATATATATATATATATATATATATATATATATACTTTATTTTATAATTAATAATGAGAGTATATATTTACAATTATTAATAGGAACCTATATATCTATATATTCATATATATACTTATATAGTAATCTCCATAAATCTAAATAAACCTCAATATTATCTATTTCTAGTATAGGACCTATTCATGTAAATATGAATATATATATATTTATAACATTTATTTCACAAAAATAATATAACCAATAATATTAATAATATTATATAATAAACATCTCAATAATAATAATAATAATAATAATAATAATAATAATAATAATAATAATAATAATAATAATAATAATAATAATAATAACGAAATTCAATAAACCAATAATGGTGTATATACCATTATGTACAGTCTAATAATCCCAAAATATACAAGGACCCATTTTATGCAAATATTATTGAATATCAACTAATAATGATATTTATAATATTTAATTAAGAATACTTAGAAAATATTCATTAGATCATTAAAACGGAATACAACACCATCATACCAAAATACATAAACACGAATGTCATTGGACGTCCCGTATGACTACATGGGCTTGGTTTGGTTCGGGTCCAGTCTAGGCTAGTTTGGTACAACCGGGTCGCTTAAACGTCAAATAATATTAATAATGAATAATTAAACTATTATAATGGTCATGTCACAACTTGGCCTGGTTTTCCTAGTTAGGATATCACTATGGCTCGGCCTTCCTACCAGGGCTAATATACTAGTCAAAGCACGCCATTGCACTATCCGTGCCATGCTTTCTAGTTACTTGGTACTTCAAAACTCAACTATGGCTAAAGTCATCTACCGTAATAATTAACTAATTAATTGTCACGCCCCAGAACCAGAATACTGGAGAGCGGGGGCGAACATAGCCAGCTACGTATATTGAAATAGAATACATCTCAACAATACGGTTACGGCTGTCTAGATATGAGGGTTTACTACAAGCCAACGGTCTCTTAAGGTCGAGCCTACTGTCTCAATCTCAAGCGAGTAATATAGTTACAAGATGTTTGACCATCAAATATACAATAGAAGGCGTCCCAGATATTACATATCAGCTGATCATGAAGCTAGTCGTACAAAATGCTAGGACTAGCAAGAGTTTAGTCATACATGATCAACCCTAGGATTTGTTAATCATGTTTACAGCCCGTAGGCAGACAGTAAGTAAATGTGCATCGAGCTAATAGGTGCTCGTCGGCTAAACGCCTCAAAAGAATAATTTTACAATAGAGTGAGCGAAACAAAATGAAAAACCCACTCGTAGCCCGGGTTCCTTCTAGTCGCCACCATTGGGCTGGAGGTTCGGAAGATCCTCGGGAGCTGCTCCGAAATCTAGCCACACAAAACCAGCTGGGTCAAACCCCAGAAAGGGCAAGTGCCACAAAGGAGGCCACGAAATAAGAACAAAAGCCAGCATATCAGAACATAAGAAAAGAAATGGAAGAAGGTACAAGTAAATAAAGAGTGCAACAGGACAATAAACGACTAGTGACGTGGGACCATTCGGGGAGCCAGGTTACAACCCTTAAACCAGACAAGGACCGGGGTTGTAACCCTTCGCCTGAATAGCACCTTGTCTCTACCCATTTATTGTTAAAGATAAGTAAAACAATCATGTTCAGGAGGACCAGGGTACAAGAACTAGACAAGACTTAGACAGGGCTAGACATCATCCATTCACAAGCGGCCAAGCAAATTCTACGGCTTACTACTTAACTAACTAGGGTTATCACAAGCCTAATTACTAACAAGATGCAGGTAAGAATTTCCCAATCCCAAGCCCTGTAGACCATCCAGTTATCCTTCCGCGGGTTGAGAGTATGGTTGGGTACATCGCCCCGGAGACGATATACCCTTAGGTGACTTAGAGGGTGCAACACATGACAGTGCGCTGGAAATGTGCTCTACTCGTCGGCAAGCTACAAGTCCAATTAAGAGCGCCCAGATAACGAGATTGCCTGTGACTGGAAATTCTCCATGAACTATAGTTTGATCTAGTCATTAGCCTAATCCATATTCAGTACGAATCCATGACCGTAGGAACCAGGGAGTCACGTCCTAGATATGATGCAAGACAAGACAAGTGGATTGCACAAGCAAGCAAGCAGGAACACCCACGGTGCCAAGTTGATTATACGAGTCAAGTTATCCGTCGCAACATCATCAAGATAAATCATGTCAGGGTACTTGTCAGGAGTGCGCCACGACGGGCCACTATCATGTCAGGTTGGTCATGTTGGCCCATTCCATGGTCACACCCGATTTCGATAATCAACATACACTTTAGTCAATACACAAAATATAGGAAATACTGCTAATCATTTCAGGATTCATGAAATCATATTCAACGGACGATGTACCGCATCAATCAAAGCGTCAACATCATCAAATCTACTGGAGACTCATTTCTTATTTTATTCTGTATTTTATATTTTATTGAGTCTAGGATTTATTATTTAAAATCAATTATGGTAATACTGGCTTAGGGTTAAAACTGTCCACATTCAAAATGCCTATCTATTTACCATTCGTATTTTCGTTTACAAATATTTCAAAAACATATTTCGAAAATAATCTTTCAAAATGATTTTACAAATAATCAAAAACAAATTTGAAAACTGTTTTTGCAAAAGATTTTCAAATATCTCCTGACAGAACTCCTAACCGAGTTCGGCCCGAGTTCGGTCCGAACTCTGACCGAGTTCGGTCAAAAGTTATTTCAAATTTCTGTTGCCTCCAAATCAGTGAGCAACGTCTCTTTGCGAGATATTTGCATCCGAACTTTGTCCGAGTTCTGCCCGAGTTCGGTTGGAGAAAACACCTATAAATAGAGAAGAACTTTTCATTTCAAATCATCAATTCATTCTTCATTCTCTCTTCTCTATTACTCAAGTGTTTTCTAACGATTTAAGATTTTCAAATCTCACCTATACATCTCTTAGCCAAAAGCCAGTACTATCAGAGTTGATTTAGAGTCTTTTGGTTACTCAAGAGTTGTAAAGAGGTCGTTCCAAGTTTCAACAACTTTTCTTGTTGTGGAGCTGGTCGTGCGCTCGTCACCAAGCACGGTGTGTGTGTGGAGCTGGTCGTGCGCTCGTCACCAAGCACGGTGTTGTAAGAGACTGCAAGCTCTCAGTTAAAGCTTGTGCTATAGTGGATTAACATCGAGCAAGAGTACTCGAGACTGGATTAGTCCTCTCAGAGGGATACCAGTATACATTGCTGTGTTACTGAGTTTGAATTCTCTATCTTTATTTACTGTCTCTTACATATCTGCTATAGTTTAAATTTTTAATTGGTGATTATATTCTGCTGCACACACGCACTCTATTCACCCCCCCTCTAGAGGTGCTCAACAGTCCTACAATTGGTACCAGAGCAGGTTATATTCTTATATAACATATCTTAGAGAGTATATATGGCAGCCGTGAAATCTATATTCAACGGTGAAGGGCAATCCACAAATAGACCTCCCCTATTTGATGGAACAAATTATACATACTGGAAAACACGGATGACTTTCTTTCTAAAGTCTCTTGACTTTGATCTATGGTCAATAGTCATTGATGGATATAAGAAGCCAGCACCCACAGTGGTTGAAGGCATTCTTATGGAAAAGCCTCATGACAAGTACACCGATGCTGAAAAAGCAAAGGCTAGTCTTGATGCTCGAGCCATCAATGTACTATTCTGTGCAATTGACAAAACCGAGTTCAACAGAGTTTCAACCTGTAAGACGTCTCATGAAATTTGGAAACTCCTTGAGGTAACCCATGAAGGGACTTCCCAAGTAAAGGAATCCAAAATTAGTAGACTGACACAGGAGTATGAATCTTTTAAGATGAAACCCGGTGAGTCAATTACACAGATGTTTACTCGTTTTTTTGATATAACTAATCCTCTACAATCTCTTGGCAAGGATTACAGCAATCACGAGAAGATCAGGAAAGTGCTGCGGGCTCTAACAAAGAACTGGAATCCAAAAGCCGCAGCAATCATTGAAAGAAACGATCTCACCACGATGACTCTGGAGACACTGATGGGCAAACTCATGACCCATGAACTCGACTTGCAAGATTTTGAAGAAGCAACACCAAAGGAGAAAACTATTGCCTTCAAAGCCCAAGCAAGAAAAGCAACATACAACGATTCCGATGAAGAATCGTCAAGTGGTGATGAAAGAGCCCTACTTGTGAGAAACTTCAAAAAATATCTCAAGTTGACAAGCAGAAAGAAGAAAGACGTCCGAGAAAGCAACGAAGATGAAACTATATGCTTTGGATGCAAGAAATCAGGGCATATGAAGAAGGACTGTCCAACCACCAAGAAAAGCAGTCCATACGATAGATCAAGATCAAGCAGAAAAGCTACATCTGGTCGAAAGTATGCGAACACAAGCATCTGGCACGAAAGCGATGCCAGTGACTCAGAAGAAGAAGACAGACCCTGCAGCAATGTAAATGTTTGTCTCATGGCTTTTGAAAAGGTATCATCTAATCCTTTGTTTGATGATTTTACTTTCGATGAACTAGAGAACGCCTTTAGCGAACTACTTGAAGATCACAAAACTGTGCTCGACAAGTATAAACAATCTCGAAAAGAGATCAAGGCACACACAACCGAGATAGCTAGACTGTCTAATCTAATTGAAGATATTAAAGAGACATCTACTACCGGTAACACGGAAGAGATAGCCAAACTTAAAGTAGACTATCATGAGGCTATCCTCAATATTGAAAAGAAAGAAAGGGACTATGTCAAAGTACAAAAGCTTTATGACATAGAGAAGAAGATGCACCTAGTAACTGAACAAAGACTCCTTGATATGACTGCTAGATACGAAGAGTCTATTGCGATTTCTAAAAAGTTAGAAATCAAGTTAGGCAAACAGGCAACACCTGTGACACAGCCTAAAATTAGTCCTAATGCAAAGCATACACCTAGAAGGACTAAACACAAGAAAGCACAGAAGAAACACGAACACCATCATGCTTTCACTTACAGGTTCTCCAAACAAACAAGCTTGCAAATACAGTTTCTACCACTAAACTGACTTGCACATATTGTGGTACGCACGGACACATATCACAATATTGTCTTGCAAGAAAGCTTGTTGACAATCATACTTTAGTCTGGAGACCTAAAGCTAATCTGTGTGGACCCTTCGGAAAATGGGTACCAAAGGTTTCATCTACTTGTCTTGTAGGTGGACCCTCAACCCTCTCATGCTAAAAGCAAATGGATTCTCGATAGCGGATGTTCGCGACACATGACTGGTGATGCATCCTTATTCGCTACGCTATCGATGAAGAAAGAAGGATACGTCTCCTTCGGAAACAACTTGAGAGGTGATATAATAGGTAATGGTACTGTAGGTATTTCTCCTTATCCAATAATAAAGGATGTTTGTCTAGTAACTGAATTGAAACATAACATATTGAGCATAAGTCATTTGGCAGATAATGATTATGGTATCAATTTTGTGAAAGATAAATGTACCATATATGATATGTCATCTGGTGATCCCGTATATAAAGGGATTAGAGAAGACAATATTTATTTTTTCTTTTTGGAGAATACTAATAATGCAGGTAGGTGCCTAGTAGCCAATCAAGATGAAAGCTGGCTATGGCACATGAGACTAGGACATACAAACATGGATACTATCTCACGTCTGAATACAAAGAAGTTGGTAAAAGGACTCCCTGAAATTCCATTCAAGAGAGATATGGTATGTGCAGACTGTGAAAAGAACAAAGCACATAGGTCTACTTTTAAATCCATCAACGCTGTAAGTACTTCGAGACCTTTGCAGTTGATTCATATGGATTTATTTGGTCCTAGTAGAGTCGCTAGTCTTGGCGGTAAGCTCTATTCTTTCGTTATTGTTGATGATTTCTCTCGATTTACTTGGGTTTACTTTTTATCAAACAAAAGTGATGCTATTTTTTAATTTCAGATATTTTGTAAAAATGTACAAAACGAAAAAGGCTTCATAATTACTTGTATCCGAAGTGATCATGGTGGCGAATTCGAAAATTCTGATTTCAAAAAGTTTTGTGATGATAGTGGATATTACCACGAATTTTCTTGTCCTAGAACTCCCCAACAGAATGGTGTTGTAGAGCGGAAGAACCGTACTCTAAGCGAAATGGCTAGAGTCATGCTGAATCAGTATAATCTTCCTAAATACTTTTGGGCAGAAGCTGTTAGTACAGCCTGTCATGTTTTAAACAGGGTGTTAATTTGACCAATCTCAAAGAAAACACCATATGAGCTTTGGTTTAGAAGAATTCCAAACATTTCTTATTTTAAAGTTTTTGGTTGTCGCTGTTTTATCCTCAACACCAAGGATAACTTGGAAAAGTTCGACTCTAAAGCAGATGACGGGATATTTCTCGGATATGCTGCTAAGAGTAAGGGATATAGAATTTTTAATAAAAGATCTATGATTGTTGAAGAAAGTATTAATGTTACTTTTGATGAGTTGAATAGTCACAGATCTAGCGACAGTGATGATGAAGATGCACCTAAAAAGACTAAGAAGAATTCTGAGAAAGATCTGACCCAAGAGGCAAGGACTGATCAAAGTTTCGAAGATGCAGGAACTGAGAAAAGCCTTGTGAAGGGTATGGCCCAAAGATTTGAATCATTGAGATTCAAGCCAGATCATCCAAAAACTCTTATTATAGGTGATGTATCCAAAGGTGTAAGTACACGTTCATCTCTTAAAGATTCTGAATTAGCAGCAAATGTAGCATTTATTTCACAAATAGAACCTAAGAATGTTGATGAAGCTTTTTCTGATGAGTTTTGGATTTTTGCCATGCAAGAGGAACTTAATCAATTTGAGAGAAACCAAGTTTGGGAACTTGTTCCTAAACCAATTGGTCAATCGATAATTGGTACCAAATGGGTGTTCCGAAATAAACTCAGTGAAGATGGACAAGTTCTACCCAACAAAGCACGTCTAGTTGCACAAGGTTATAATCAAGAAGAAGGAATTGATTATGATGAAACCTATGCTCCTGTTGCTAGACAAGAAGCCATCCGTATATTTTGCGCATTTGCATGTTTTAATGATTTTAAACTTTTTCAAATGGACGTGAAAAGCGCATTTTTAAATAGATTTTTGAAAGAAGAGATTTTTGTGAAGCAACCCCCTGGTTTTGAAGATTTTCAAAAACCTGATCACGTCTTCAAGCTTAAGAAAGCACTTTATGGACTCAAACAAGCACCTCGTGCTTGGTATGAACGCCTAAGTACCTTCTTACTTGATAATGGATTTTCGAAAGGAAAGATTGATACTACTTTATTTATAAAATCCATGAATGATGATATACTTCTAGTACAAATCTATGTAGATGACATTATATTTGGTTCTACTAATGAAAAACTTTGTCAAGATTTTGCCAAGTGTATGCAGAGTGAATTTGAGATGAGTATGATGGGAGAGCTGAACTTCTTCCTAAGACTGCAAATCAAACAACACTCGAACGGAACATTCATCAACCAAGCTAAGTACACGAAGGACATACTGAAAAAGTACGACTTCGAGAATGTAAAGCCAATCGGGACTCCTATGGCTACATCTACAAAGCTTGATGCTGATGAAAGTGGCAAACCTGTCGATCAGCGTAAGTATCGAGGTATGATTGGTAGTTTATTATATTTAACTGCTAGTCGCCCTGATATTATGTTTAGCGTTTGCATATGTGCACGTTATCAGGCAAACCCTAAGGAATCACATCTTAGTGTCGTTAAGCGTATCTTCTGATACCTTAAAGGAACTTCTACAGTTGGCTTATGGTATCCCAAAACCAAATCCTTTGACCTTATAGGTTACTCGGATGCGGATTTTACAGCATGCAAAGTGGACCATAAAAGTACCAGTGGCACATGTCATTTCTTAGGAAAGGCCTTAGTCTCTTGGTTTAACAAGAAATAAAATTCAGTAGCATTATCAACAACTGAGGCTGAGTATATCACCGCAGGACGTTGTTGTGCTCAGATTTTGTGGATGAAGCAAACCCTAGAGGACTACAATCTGTACTATACAAATGTTTCTATTTATTGTGACAACACTAGTGCAATAAATCTGACTAAGAACCCTGTTTGTCATTCACGCACAAAACACATAGAAATTAGACATCATTTTCTTCGTGATCATCAACAACACGGGGATATTTGCTTAGAATTTATTGATACTGATCATCAACTGGCAGATATATTCACTAAACCATTGGCTGAAGACCGTTTTAACATTTTGAGGCGTGAGCTCGGCATTCTTGAATTCTCGGACTCATAGTGCATATGGTAATTAAAATTGAATTTATGACTTGATATTTTATTTAACGAAAATTATTTTTGGGTACAAACTTAAAAAGGGTATGTCTGTCACCACGGCTACGGTCGAAGCGAAGCGGTATTTAAGAGTTCCCCGGTGAACCTCCGTTAGCTGGGACAACCCCTACAGTTAACTCAGAAATAATAATCGTTATTTAAAACAGTCAAAGTTATTAAATTTAACTTTTAAACTTACCAGCCTGCACTGTTTATCTCGGAAATGCAAGTGGCCGAACTCGGCCCGAACTCTGACCGAGTTCGGACCGAATTCGGACCGAGTTCGGTCGGCGCTGTGGTAACTTCCAGAACCGAACAGCCGGCCCTAGTGCCTATTTAATCCAACTTTCCTTCCACTTTTTCTTCACACCAAAACGTGGAAAGCCTTCCTCTCCTCCTAGAAGCCTCTCCTCCTCCATCTTAGCAAGGGTTCGACGAGTTCTAGTGGGCGGTCATCTTCCTTCTCCTTCCTTTTTCTTCAAAGGTATTTTCTTTCCATCTTCTCATGGCCCCCAAGCGTCAAAGAGGAAACTCTTCTCAAGGTGCTTCCTCTTCCTCTGACTATACCCCTGCTAGTCTCTTTAGTCCAGCACGACCTAGAGATCCCGATGAGTACGATGCTACTTTGTTTCCCGACAAAGACTTCTTGGATCTCTGGTTCGACTCCTTCTCTGGTCGTCGTATTTGCTCTGGAGCTTTCATTAATTTTACCACTTTCTTTGAATATGCTCAAATTTTTGACCAACTTGGATACCGCGATTTCTTCGAGGTCCAAGAGAGCATTTATGACAATTCAGTCCGTATGTTTTACTACAATCTGCAGGTAAAACCAAACGGCAATTTCTATTCTTGCATTGCTGGGCAAGAATTAGAATTCAGCGCCACCGACATCAGTGAATACTTTCATATTCCTGATCTTGGTGATGCATTAGTTGACATCTACCACATTCAATTCCCTGTTGATGTCACTCTGGCTTCTTTTAGGGAATTAATTTGTCATCCTAACCCTCCTCCCCGGAGAATTTTTGCCAAACATCTGAATCAAATATTCTATGAGCTTCATCGTATGATATTTTTTGCTCTTCTTCCGAAGAAAGGCTCTACTGATGAAGTTACCTTTTTGGAACTATCTGCTCTATATCACATCCACTTTGGCATCCCATTCTCCGTTCCCAAAACTATGATGTCCTGGATGCTTAACTGCAAAAATGCAGGTAGGAATCTAGTATATCCTATGCACCTTGCTTCTATATTTCGACGTTTCGAGATTGATCTTGAGACGTGTGCCATCTCCTCTCCTCCTGTTGAGCTGACTCGCTCTCGTCGATTTCCTGCACCACCTGGAGCTGCTCCTGCTCTAGCTGCTGCTGCTGAGGTCCCTCCAGCTGATGCTCATCCTGCTCCGGCCCCAGCCCCAGGATTCGATCAGACTTTCTACCAGTGCTTCGATGCTTTTGTTGCAGTCTCTACGCAATGTCATCGGGACTCAGAGTTCAGGCACATTTCTCAGGCCCAGGTGCTGAGAAATAGTATTGCTGATCTCCACTATAGCCTGGCTCAGGATCCAGTCCATCCGGTCACCATCCTTCCTTACCCTGCTTTTCCGGGTCCTCGATTTACTGATGAGGTTACCTTTCAGTATTTCGATCCGACTGCCGCCTACTTCCCACATGATCCTCCCGGTGCGGACGACCCCACGATGTGATGTGGATTCAGTTATGGGATAGTGGATATTAATTTGATTAGTTGATGCAGTTGATGTAGTAGTTTTTTTATGTCTAAACTATTTAGTTAAACATTATCAGTTGTACTCTTTGGATTTCTAGTGGAAACTTATATGTTATTTCAGTTTATTATGAGCTGGTTTATTCTATATCTTTTGTTTCCATATATGTCTATGCTGTGATTATTTCTTTTTTGCTTCACTTTGTCTTGTGTTTGTCTATTGTTGGCTTCACGATTTACGGGGGAGCCTATTCATTTTACTACTTGACAAAGGGGGAGAAAAAGAGTATACCAAAGCGCAAACAAATCCAAAAACAAAATCCAAATATTTTTTTCAGGTACTTTGTATTTTGTTCTATTTGATATAAATATATTTTGGTATAGACTCAAGTTTGTCAATTATCAAAATGGGGGAGATTGTTGGCCCAATCCATGGTCACACCCGATTTCGATAATCAACATACACTTTAGTCAATACACAAAATATAGGAAATGCTGCTAATCATTTCAGGATTCATGAAATCATATTCAACGGACGATGTACCGCATCAATCAAAGCGTCAATATCATCAAATCTACTGGAGACTCATTTCTCATTTTATTCTGTATTTTATATTTTATTGAGGCTAGGATTTATTATGTAAAATCAATTGTGGTAATACTGGCTTAGGGTTAAAACTGTCCACATTCAAAATGCCTATCTATTTACCATTCGTATTTTTGTTTACAAATATTTCAAAAATAATCTTTCAAAATGATTTTACAAATAATCAAAAACAAATTTGAAAACTGTTTTTGCAAAAGATTTTCAAATATCTCCTGACAGAACTCCTAACCGAGTTCGGCCCGAGTTCGGTCCGAACTCTGACCGAGTTCGGTCAAAAGTTATTTCAAATTTCTGTTGCCTCCAAATCAGTGAGCAACGTCTCTTTGCGAGATATTTGCATCCGAACTCTGTCCGAGTTCTGCCCGAGTTCGATTGGAGAAAACACCTATAAATAGAGAAGAACTTTTCATTTCAAATCATCAATTCATTCTTCATTCTTTCTTCTCTATTACTCAAGTGTTTTCTAACGATCTAAGATTTTCAAATCTCACCTATACATCTCTTAGCCAAAAGCCAGTACTATCAGAGTTGATTTAGAGTCTTTTGGTTACTCAAGAGTTGTAAAGAGGTCGTTCCAAGTTTCAACAACTTTTCTTGTTGTGGAGCTGGTCGTGCGCTCGTCACCAAGCACGGTGTGTGTGTGGAGCTGGTCGTGCGCTTGTCACCAAGCACGGTGTTGTAAGAGACTGCAAGCTCTCAGTTAATGCTTGTGCCATAGTGGATTAACATCGAGCAAGAGTACTCGAGACTGGATTAGTCCTCTCAGAGGGATACCAGTATACATCGCTGTGTTACTGAGTTTGAATTCTCTATCTTTATTTACTGTCTCTTACATATCTGCCATAGTTTAAATTTTTAATTGGTGATTATATTCCGCTGCACACACGCACTCTATTCACCCCCCTCTAGAGGTGCTTAACGGTCCTACAGGTCATGTCAGGAGTGCACCACTACGGGTCACTGTCGTGTTATGCTAGTTCCTTGTCATACCATGCCATGTACAATAGTCATTCCAAACATATTAAGTAAAATCAAGTTCATGACAAAAGGCGTAAGGATATAAAATGGGCGTAAAATATCTAATAAAATATTAATATACATGGCTATAGAAGAGCCAAGCTTAAAGAAATAAAACCAAAACTCCAAGAGCCAATGGATTGCGCAAGGGGTCAGGGGGTTGGATTGTGCAGGGTGTCAGCTGTGCAGGGTGCCAAGTGCGCATGAGTCCAAGTGCGCAGGGAGCCAACTGCGCAGGGGTGAGCTGCGCAGGGGTATAGGTGGTGCATGAATAGACTGCACATGAATGGAGTGCGCATGAGTCAGATTGCGCATGAATGGAGTGCACGGGGATGGATGGCGCATGGGTCAGATTGCGCATGAGTGAACTACGCAGGGTTAGATTGCGCATGAGCAGACTGCACAGGAGCGGACTGTGCATGATCCAGGAGCGCTGGGGTTGAGCACAGTTCGCCCAAGGGCGAGCTGCGCGGTCGGCGCTGCGCTAAAGAGCGCAGGCCGAGAGGGGGATGCGCAGTCCAGCACTGCGCTAAAGAGCGCAGGCCGAGAGGGGGGATGCGCAGTCCAGCACAGCGCTAAAGAGCGCAGGCTGCTGCCTCCTTCTCCAGGCCGAGAAGAACACTCCAAGAACTCCAAGTTCAAATCTTCACATCTTGGTCAAATCAAAGCCAAATCTAGATTTTCAAAGTTCTAACTTGAGTAAAATTGAGTTCTCTTTCACATGGAAGCATCAAATCCCACAAAAACCCAACTAAAATAGATCAAAACCATGTAAATTCGAAAATAGAGAAAACTTGGATCTAGAACAAAGGAGACTCCAAATCGTAAAATGTCAAGTTCTAATGTTGATCACCATGGCCTAATCTAGCTAATGAACAAATAAAATGTGGTTCTCATGTGGTGGCAAGGTGTCACGACCCGCACCCTAGAATAAGGGTACGAGAAGTGGGTACGTCCAGCCTACGCCATAGTGTCGGCGGTAGAACGCTGTCCTAGGTCTCATGCATCTAACAGTATAAGGCTAAACAGTTTATACTCCCCGAATGGAGGTGACATAGCAGATACAGACTTAATCACATCTAAGGTAGAGCATGATAAGGATAGATAAAACATAAAATCCAAAAGAGGTACAACAGAGAGAAATCTAAGTGTCTATGATACACAAATCCAGAAATACATCTCAAATCTCCAAACTCAGATACAGTAATCCATAAAGTAAATACAACTCCAGACAATTGAAAATAGCTAACTAAACAACCTCTAATATGTCTCCTCTAGGCTAGCAGGCAATCTCCAAGCTATCTGTAAAATTTATCAACGGGTCCAGTCAGGACAGGAGCGAGTACAGTACATCTCAACAATATCATAACAGGTTAGAAAATATAAACATGCTAGAGAGTAAGATACAGGATCTGAAGAAATAACATGATAAAAAAGAGAGAGACTGTAAGTAAATAGCTACACTATATAGAGAACTATCAGTGACTAGTGATTCAGAGCACAAGATGGTTATGTAAACGGCACAATGTTGTACACGAGTAATCTACAGAGGTTTTACATGAGTAATCTACTGGATTGATTACATAACCACTTCTATTCCCCCGCCCCAATCAATACACAAGGATCTAGATATGATATGTTATTGCACACGAAGTATAGTCGCACACGAGATCATGTAAATACATGAATATACACAATTTCACACGATTTGTACACGAATGTCACGAATACAAGGAGTACACGATGCTCACGATAAAGTACACGAACACGAATACCCGATGTATCCGCTTAGGGGATAACATCGCACAACAAGATCCATATAGTACTAATCCGTGTTTTCAACGTGTCAGCATCATGTAAAGTAATCTAAAGCAGGAAATATAATCCTAAACAAGATATGAAATGATCAGAGAATGTACTCGCCTGATATATGAATGTCCAAGGTAAAGATACTGTCTGAGGAGAGGTGTCTGGCTCCTAATTAGAACAGCACAAGTCACAACATGTCCAGAAGGGTAATATAAAGCACTACAATGCATTCTACATGAATCTAGGTCAAACTAGGCCAAAGTCAACCCTTGGTCAACTCTGGTCAACTGCACTAGTCAAACTAGGTCATGTCCTAACCCAGCAAGTCTTACTAGGCCTAACCAAGACTATCCTAGCAAGCACACATCAATACAAGGCTATACAAGCCAACATACACCCAATTCTATATAGCATGCAATTATTCAATACTCAAATAGGCAAGAATTCACATTGGATATACACTAGATAATCTATTACTTTAAGCTATATATGTCTACACATATATACACATGCATATATTGGTATTCAATATTAGGTCTATAATCATGGCATTTCAAATGGTTATATAAACTTATATATTACAACACAATATGCTAACATATATATAATATACATACATAGCTAAGTTAACTATATTCATAAATACTTATTTAAGAGGCTATGTGTGTGTATGTGAACATGGCAAAGGGGCAAGTGAGGGTTAAATGGGCATACATAGTGTATACATATCAAAGAGTGTCAAAGTGTAAGTGAACAATGTGTCAAGTGTGATAGTGTCAACATAGTGTAAGGGGGTACATGAGGTAATATAGGATTTGTGTTAACATAAAACATTACATCACATTAACTTGTATATTGCATACATTACATCTATTATTACATTACATTTATGCTTGCATTCATTCATCATTCATTTATTCTCTTGCGCTACTATATGCACCATACATTACATACTATGGAACCTACATATTCATTACAAGCCATACTTATACATGCTTATATTAGATAGGATACTTACACCTTATACATCATTTATTTAACCATTTACTCATGCTTGTATTCTCTATTTAATTACATAATGTATATACATTAACATGGGTCAAAATCAAATAGAACATTATATTACACACAAGGGTGCACAAAATGTATATGCCGAATAGTAACTCCTACTAATAATCAATACTGTACCATCTCAGTATGAATTGAAATCTAGGATTAAAGTATGTTATAGATCTATGTGTTAGCTTTCCGAAACTTCAAACTATCACGTTTTCGTTTTCGAAAACTCCCGAAATCGCAAAAACACCGAGAACGCGTTTGTCTTTCGTACAGCTGACACTCAAATAATTATCCAGAAAGTTACAACAAGAATTAGGCCTATTAATATATGTTTTTGGAAAGCTAACTTCAATACGCTTCTTTTAAAAAAAACGAGAGATTAAACCAAACTTTGAGCTAGATGTTATGACATTTCTAAGTTAGGGATGAAATTAAAAACGTGGATAAAAATCACGACGGATTTGGGTAGTTTGAGACAAAAGAACACAAGTATGTAACATAATATATCAAGAACTCACTCTCTACACTAATATATATATATGAGACACTATAGAACACATCTCCAATACAAAAATATGAGATTAAACATGTAATAATTCATTCATACATAACAACAACACATAGTGTGTCCAAATTTAGGATTTTCCCACATGGACACAACTACAACACAAAGGACACTCCTATGACCTCTAAATGGACACGAAATAGACACAAATGGAGATACAACCATGGGGGTCATTCCTATGGGTTCAAAATAGACCTATATGCTTGAGGAAATGAAAAGGAGAAGGGATTTATACCTTCCGGTAGATCGAATCGAAGAAAAGCCTTCCCGGAGCGACACCGACACGTAGAGATTCCAAAAGGACACGAACGAGCTCCAAATCCTCCCAAACTTGGGTAGCTTCCTCCTTGGCTAGAATGAAGAAGGAAAGAAGAAGATTTGGTGGCGAAATAGAAGGATTTGGTGGAGAAATTGCTAGGGATTGCTCTCTAGAAATTTGGAGAAGAACAAGAGAGAGTGTGTGGATGAGAATAATGAAATGAACTTGAGCCTATCCTCTCCCAAAGTGGCTGGCCATATGGGGCTATTTGTCCTATTATGGTAAGGTCCAAAATGCTCCCACTAACCTATTCTATGAGTATTAGGAAAGGGCTAATTGGTTGGGGCTAAATTAGTCATTCTAAAGTCTCTAATCACACTAACCTTATCCATAATAATTAGTCTAACCTCTAACTAAAATATTTCTATCATGTGGACTAAAATTAATATCATGTGGGCCATGCCTAACTAGTGTGTGGGTCCTACTAGAGTCAAACTACCCTCGGGTTTCCGTTTCAAGTCGGATTGAGTTAAAATTCGAACCCGACTCAAATAACCCAAAAAAAATATCATAAGTAATAAAATAGTATCAAAATAATTCAAAGAGGTCAAATGCAAAAATATTCTTAGGCCAAAAATGATATTAAAATATCATAATCACATGGTTAGGCTCTAGGTCAAACAGTCTCTAGGGTTTCACTAGCAAAACGTCAAAACCACAAGTCATTGATTTAAGTAATTTTAAAAATGATTTAAAATCACCAAAAATCATATCATGAATTAAATATTATTATTAAAATAAATATAAACACAAAATTTTGAAATTACCCTCATTTGGAAAACTGGGTGCTACAACTCTACCCACCTTAGAAAAATTTCGTCTTCGAAATTTAAGATCGATAGTACTCCTTCTAGAGCCTCTAACCTACCCAATATCTAAGGTAACACTTCCTAACACTAGAATAATAAACGGACATCTAAATAGTGTCAATCTAGGAATACCTCCAACACTGCTCTGCTGTACGGCGGTAATGGAACTTCAATAAAATATGGACTGGAACCTATATCCAAGGGACTGGACCTATTTTAAAGTGGTCTTAACTAAGGATAAAAAAGAACTGATCATAGGCTATAGGTATGCTCAAACTATTATCTTCCTATTAACCATCTATTAATACATTCTATTACCATAGGAACGATGCATTACTAAGACATATAGGCCCCTATCTCTCATAACACATTTATACTCACCAAAAGACTAGTACATCCTATCAAGGCTGATACTATAATCTCTCATAAATCTCATAAGCTACATGTTTATAGACACACATCCCCACATCAAGGACTAACCTATATATATCTACAACTGATACTAATAGGGTGACGTCCCTATTTCCCAACAATCAAGGTCTAAATTTTTTTTTATCTAAATCATGCAATTTGAAGGAATAGTATACAAGGTCAGGGCATACCGTAGCAGTTGAAAGTCTCACCTAGGTACACTAATCATTCTAGGTCAAAATAGTACTATGGTATCAACACACAAACAATCTAGGGTATCCTAATTGGGAAGGTAAGGAAACAACAATCATCAAGGTTGTAGGGCTGTCTACCATCCTATATAAAAATTGGTCATTAACAAGCAACTAAGAAATTATTAAAAGGTTACTATTCCATAAAATAGCAAAAATTGAAAATTTAGGCACAACAAATCACAAATAGATTTTTGTCTTGACACGATCTAAGTTGATCAATTTCGGGATAAAACGAGATTTGGGCAAGAAGGGAAATCAATAAAATCAAAGTATGAGCACGAGCATCCAATGATGGAGGTTCAGGTCATGATTAAATTTAATTCGACTGAGTACGAATACGAGGTTCATAGGCGATGAAAAGATTTCAAGGAGAATTATCAAGGCTGTCGCGAATGAGACTCTAGGATCAAGTTTAACTATGTCTCCATTCTCGTAGATTGATACATGAAAAAGTAAACCAAAGTGCAATAGGTTGATCAGACCATCATGTACCGGTTCTGATTAGACAATATGTTAGTGGGTGGCCACCCAATAAAATATGTCATGACCAAGCTCAAAAATAGATAAGCTTGCAAAACTAAAGCTAATTTAGCAGCACAAGATATAAGGGTGGTAATGATGAAAGGAATTACATAGTCCAAGTTTCTTAACCAACGGGTCAAGTAATCATATAAGGTACAAGGTTAAGCATCTAAGGAAACAAGCAGAACACCATCACATGTCGGATCGAAAGAATTGAGTCAAGGCTGGATTTCTAATTAAAATAAGAAGAAATTTAGTATAATGGTAGAGGTTATAGTTTAGCCAGTTGACCAGAAAATCATATCAAGAAAATAGAGTACAAGAAGACGGATTTTAGTGGGACATGATATACCTACACGAAGGTGAGCTCGTCTAGGTCTTGCATATAAGATTTGTTGGAGGGTAACAGCTAGTATTACATTCCGAATATCAAAGTCACGATAAGGAACGTCAAAGGATCTCAATTAGAAAGTGGGAGTTCAAGAGGTGGTAATTAATGCACAAAAATAATGAAGATCGAGTTAGTCATCTGCTTCTAATACTCTTAAGTTCATCTGGTCATAACTTGCCAATCATATCTTACCTCACCAGTCTCCATATAAAAATTTAACCTTTACTTAAACCCTTACCATAACTACCGTAGGCAATTCCCAATTTCCAAACATCACTCTTGAAGCACAGCCCTCATATTTAGGAATCAACATTAACCATTTATTTAAATTTCTAAGTTCTTTCACCTTGTCTTAAATTTGACCCAAAATCTCTAAATCCCGTTTACGAATTCCTTGAACTTGTTCAAATTGTTCTCCTCGTATTATTTAATTTAAATCTCTAGGCCTTACAAAACTTATCTTCCATCATAAAATCAACTTCCGTATTTTCTTCGACATACACCCTTGAATATTATTCTCCTAAAAATATTTCACGACAATCTCTAAACTTCCATAACTTTGTGTTCTCTCTATCCCTAGTCATTTCCTTGTAACATCTTGTTTAATATCCTTATTAAACACAATTAACTTCTCTTTTCTATTACTAACCTTCTACATAGCCTTAGGGTAAAACCTCCCAAGAATCAATAACCAGAATTTCGTGGTTCTCCAATCTAGATTGACCTTGAATATCCTTATTAGTTTTGAATACACCTATAAACTATCTCATAACCCCAAAATTTCTCTAAATGTAATTATTTCCAGATTGGCAGTATACATCTCTTTATTCTATTCGAGACCTTTACCATATTTCTATCTCAAGTTTCCATATGGAACACTCCACATTGATTTTCTTTAGATTATCATATAATAACCAATTACGTCTTCTCTGAGCTACATGATTTATGTCACTTCCTTAGCCTTCCCCATGCAAAAGATACGAAGATTCAAGGGTTTCGAAGTACATCTGGTAGGGATGACAAGATATGGGTAATTAATGTAATGAGACAGAGTTTAAGATAAGAGGTAAATAAGAATGCAAGGGAATAATGGCGAGAAAGAATAATGAAGATATGTTCCTTCTCATCGGTTCAAACGAGAGGAACCCATCAAGCTTAAATTCAATAGCAAGGAATGAGGGTGAATCCAAACAAGAGGAAAAGGAATTCCATTTGAAGTTCAAAATAAGTTTCTCAGGGGTCGTCCCAGAAATCTCTCAAAGAATCCTAAGTGTGATTGAGTACCTTAGATTTAAAAATATTAATCTAAATACAAAATTAAATCAACAACTACAAAATTTTATCAAAATCATCAACTAATACCAGGATTCAAAGTTCTACAATGAATCCACAAAATCAAATTCAAATCAAGGAAAAAGGTGAATCAAAACAAGGAATAGGAGTTTAAATCGGAATTCAAAATGAGATTCTCAAGGGTCATCCCAAGAATCTCTCAAGGAATCCTAACAGTGATTGAGTATCCTCTCATCCTAACATCTTAATTTATATATCCTATAGCAGGCTCGTAGTAGTACAACTAAGTCGTTGCGCTACTACAAAATCGTACTAATGCGAATCTCGACCTGCATGGGCCACCACTAAAAATGTGTCACGACCTGTACCCTAGAATAAGGGCACGAGAAGTGGGTACGTCCAGCCTACGCCATAGTGTCGGCGGTAGAACGCTGTCCTAGGTCTCATGCATCTAACAGTATAAGGCTAAACAGTTTATACTCCCCGAATGGGGGTGACATAGCAGATACAGACTCAATCACATCTAAGGTAGAGCATGATAAGGATAGATAAAACATGAAATCCAAAAGAGGTACAACAGAGAGAAATCTAAGTGTCTATGATACACAAATCCAGAAATACATCTCAAATCTCCAAACTCAGATACAGTAATCCAAAAGTAAATACAACTCCAGACAATTGAAAATAGCTAACTAAACAACCTCTAATATGTCTCCTCTAGGCTAGCAGGCAATCTACAAGCTATCTGTAAAATTTATCAACGGGTCCAGTCAGGACAGGAGCGAGTACAGTATATCTCAACAATATCATAACAGGTTAGAAAATATAAACATGCTAGAGAGTAAGATATACGATCTGAAGAAATAACATGATGAAAAAGAGAGAGACTGTAAGTAAATAGCTACACTATATAGAGAACTATCAGTGACTAGTGATTCAGAGCACAAGATGGTTATGTAAACGGTACGATGTTGTACACGAGTAATCTACAGAGATTGTACACGAGTAATCTAATGGATTGATTACATAACCACTTCTACTCCCCCGCCCCAATCAATACACAAGGATCTAGATATGATATGTTATTGCACACGAAGTATAGTCGCACACGAGATTATGTGAATACATGAATATACACGATTTTACACGATTTGTACACGAATGTCACGAATACAAGGAGTACACGATGCTCACGATAAAGTACACGAACATAAATACCCGATGTATCCGCTAAAGGGATAACATCGCACAACAAGATCCATATAGTACTAATCCGTGTTTCCAACGTGTCAGCATCATGTAAAGTAATCTAAAACAGGAAATATAATCCTAAACAAGATATGAAATGATTAGAGAATGTACTCGCCTGATATATAAATGTCCAAGGTAAAGATACTGTCCGAAGAGAGGTGTCTGGCTCCTAATTAGAACAGCACAAGTCACAACATGTCCAGAAGGGTAATATAAAGCACTACAATGCATTCTACATGAATCTAGGTCAAACTAGGCCAAAGTCAACCCTTAGTCAACTCTGGTCAACTGCACTAGTCAAACTAGGTCAAACTAGGTCATGTCCTAATCCAGCAAGTCTTACTAGGCCTAACCAAGACTATCCTAGCAAGCACACATCAATACAAGGCTATACAAGCCAACATACACCCAACTCTATATAGCATGCAATTATTCAATACTCAAATAGGCAAGAATTCACATTGGATATACACTAGGTAATCTATTACTTTAAGCTATATATGTCTACACATATATACACATGCATATATTGGTATTCAACATTAGGTCTATAATCATGGCATTTCAAATGGTTATATAAACTTATATATTACAACACAATATGCTAACATATATATAATATACATACATAGCTAAGTTAACTATATTCATAAATACTTATTTAAGAGGCTATGTGTGTGTATGTGAACATGGCAAAGGGGCAAGTGAGGGTTAAATGGGCATACATAGTGTATACATATCAAAGAGTGTCAAAGTATAAGTGAACAATGTGTCAAGTGTGATAGTGTCAACATAGTGTAAGGGGGTACATGAGGTAATATAGGATTTGTGTTAACATAAAATATTATATCTTATTAACTTGTATATTGCATACATTACATCTATTATTACATTACATTCATGCTTGCATTAATTCATCATTCATTTATTATCTTGCACTACTATATGCACCATACATTACATACTATGGAACCTACATATTTATTACAAGCCATACTTGTACATGCTTACATTAGATAGGATACTTACACCTCATACATTATTTATTTAAATATTTACTCATGCTTGTATTCTCTATTTAATTACATAATGTATATATATTAATATGGGTCAAAATCAAATAGAACATTATATTACACACAAGGGTGCACAAAATGCATATGCCGAATAGTAACTCCTACTAATAATCAATACTGTACCATCTCAGCATGAATTGAAATCTAGGATTAAAGTATGTTATAGATCTATGTGTTAGCTTTCCGAAACTTCAAACGGATCGCGTTTTCGTTTCCGAAAACTCTCGGAATCGCGAAAACACCGAGAACGCGTTTGTCTTTCGTACAGCTGACACTCAAATAATTATCTAGAAAGTTACAGCAAGAATTAGGCCTATTAATATATGTTTTTAGAAAGCTAACTTCAATATGATTCTTTTAAAATAAAACGGAAGATTAAACCGAGCTTTGAGCTAAAAATTATGACATTTCTAAGTTAGGGCTGAAATTAAAAACGTGGATAAAAATCATGATGGATTTGGGTAGTTTGAGACAAAAGAACACAAGTATATAACATAATATATCAAGAACTCACTCTCTACACTAATATATATATATGAGACACTATAGAACACATCTCCAATACAAAAATATGAGATTAAACATGTAATAATTCATTCATACATAACAACAACACATAGTGTGTCCAAATTTGGGATTTTCCCACATGGACACAACTACAACACAAAGGACACTCCTATGACCTCTAAATGGATACGAAATAGACACAAATGGAGATACAACCATGGGGGTCATTCCTATGGGTTCAAAATAGACCTATATGCATGAGGAAATAAAAAGGAGAAGGGATTTATACCTCCCGGTAGATCGAATCGAAGAAAAGCCTTCCCGGAGCGACACCGACACGTAGAGATTCCAAAAGGACACGAACGAGCTCCGAATCCTCCCAAACTTGGGTAGCTTCCTCCTTGGCTAGAATGAAGAAGGAAAGAAGAAGATTTGGTGGCAAAATGGAAGGATTTGGTGGAGAAATTGCTAGGGATTGCTCTCTAAAAATTTGGGGAAGAACAAGAGAGAGAGTGTGGATGAGAATAATGAAATGAACTTGAGCCTATCCTCTCCCAAAGTGGCTGGCCATATGGGGCTATTTGTCCTATTATGGTAAGGTCCAAAATGCCCCCACTAACCTATTCTATGAGTATTAGGAAAGGGCTAATTGGTTGGGGCTAAATTAGTCATTCTAAAGTCTCTAATCACACTAACCTTATCCATAATAATTAGTCTAACCTCTAACTAAAATATTTCTATCATGTGGACTAAAATTAATATCATGTGGGCCATGCCTAACTAGTGTGTGGGTCCCACTAGAGTCAAACTACCCTCGGGTCCCCGTTTCAAGTCGGATTGAGTTGAAATTCGAACTCGACTCAAATAACCCCAAAAAATATCATAAATAATAAAATAGTATCAAAATAATTCAAAGAGGTCAAATACAAAAATATCCTTAGGCCAAAAATGACATTAAAATATCATAATCACATGGTTAGGCTCTAGGTCAAACAGTCTCTAGGGTTTCACTAGCAAAACGTCAAAACCACAAGTCATTGATTTAAGTAATTTTAAAAATGATTTAAAATCACCAAAAATTATATCATGAATTAAATATCATTATTAAAATAATTATAAACACGAAATTTTGAAATTACCCTCATTTGAAAAACTGGGTGCTACACAAGGTGCACTTGCCTATGGGTGATGGTATTGTGTAGAGGAAGGAAGAAGAAGAAGAAATTAATGGAGGGAAGTAATGAGGAGAGAGAGTGTTAGGTGGGGATAATAAAGAGGGTGGGTTGTGGTGAAATGAGGGTTGAACGTAGGCTAAGGTGTTCCAACGCATGTTAAACCAAACCAAATCAAACCAATTTTCCTCCACAAAATAAACCAAGCCAGGTAAAACCCAATTATGAGAACCAAAATCTGCAAGTCAAGCCAATTACAAGTACATGCCAAAATCTGAGAAAATAAATACAGGTCTGAAATACATGCAAGCTTGACAAAATACGTATTCAGAATATGGGTGTTACATTAATTATTTATAAAGTCTAAAAATCACCATTTAGATAAAATAAATAATAATAAAAATATTTCAAAATTTCCTGGAAGGGGAGCTACAGTACCTAGCACCGTCGTAGAAGTTTGCAGTTTCCTAGGATTGGCCGACTATTATCGACGATTTGTGTCAGACTTTGCTCGAATTTCAGCACCATTGACGCAGTTGACCCACAAGGATGTGTAGTTTGCTTAAACAGCAGAGTGTCATAGTTCATTCGAAAAGTTGAAGCAATGATTGATGATAGCACCCATTCTCACGCTTCCAGATGGAACTGGAGGATTTTCAGATTATTGTGATGCTTCTGACAGAGGATTGGGATGCGTCATGATGCAGCATGGCAGGGTAGTAGCTTATGCATCACGTCAGCTGTCACGCCCCAGAACCAGAATACTGGAGAGCGGGGGCAGACATAGCCAGCTACGTATATTGAAGTGCAACCTACCTCGCTATACGGTCACGGCTGTCTAGATACATGAGGGTTTACTACAAGCCAACTGTTTTCTATGGTCATGAATAAGCCTAGTGTCTCAATCTCAAGCAAGTAAATAAGTCTCAAGATGTATGATCATTAAATATACAATAATAAGGCGTCCCAAATATCACATATTCAGCTGATCATGAAGCTAGTCGTTACAAAATGTTAGGACTAGCAAGAATTTAGTCATACATGATCAACCCTAGGATCTGTCAATCATGTTACAGCCCGTAGGCAGACAGTAAGTAAGTGCAATCGAGCTAAACAGGTGCTCGTCGGCTAAACGCCTCAAAAGAATATTTTTACAATAGAGTGGGAGAGCCAAAAATAACCCACTCGTTGCCCTGGTTACGTCTGGTGTTCACCATCGGACTGGAAAAGCGGTAGATCCTCTGGAGCTGCTCCGAAACCTGGCCATACAAAACCAGCTGGGTCAGATCCCAGAAAGAGCAAGTGCCACAAAGAAAGCTTCACTTAGGAACTAAAACCAGCAATCAGCACAAGAGTATAAATAAAAGTAACAACTGGAAATAAAGAAAATACATCAGGATGATATACGACGAGATAACCATGGAACTATTCAGATAACCAGGTTACAACCCGTAAACCAAACAAGGACCGGGGTTGTAACCCTTCGTCTGAACAGAACTTGGAATTCTCACCATTTATCGGTAAAAATAAATATAAGCATTCTGGTCATGCAGTAATCTGGAACAAAATCAGGACAAGTCTTGGCATGGTTAGACTCCATCCAATCATTTCACGGCCAAGCAAGAATTACGGCTTGATACTTTAACTAACTAGGGTTATCACAGGCCTAGTTAATAGCAAGATGCAGTGAGATTATTCCACAGCCACAAGCCCTGCAGACCATCCAGGTTACCCGGGTTGAAAGATTAGGGTTGAATTCAGGTGGGTACATCGTCCAGGAAACGCATGTACCCTTAGGTAGCTTGAAGAGTGCAACACATGACAGTGTACTAGAAATGTGCCTTACTCGACGGCAGGCTACAGATCCTAAGGCGCGCCCAGGTAACGGGATTTTCTGTAGCTGGAAGATCTTTTTATGACTAATGTATTAATCTAGTTATTTAGCCTTAGTCCATTTCAGTAGGTACTCCTGACCATGGTACTCAAGAGTCCCCTCCTAGACATGATGCAAGACAGGACTGGATTATTTGTACAAGCACAATCGCCTACGGTGTCTGGGTTAATTATACAGGTCATGTCATGTCAGGTAGCCGTCGTAACGGCTTATCAAGATATATCATGTCAGGTTATCATGTCAAGTTCACTGGTCAAGAGTGCGCCACGACGGGCCACTATCCGGTCGTACTAGTTCCTTGTCACGCTATGTCATGTACAATTGTCATTTCAATCATGTCAATCAAATCGTGATTTATCAAGTTCAGGAAAAAGGCGTAAGGATATAAAATAGGCATAAAAATATACAATAAAGGGGTTACAAGACAAGGACAAATAATAAAAACACAGGGCTATAGGGAGCCATACAGCTCAGGCACATGCGGCCAGGAATGATCTCATGCGGCTAGAAAGAGAACAGCCCATGCGGCTCAATAGGGTCAGGCACATGCGGCCAAGGAGAGAATCCATGCGGCAGCAGCTCATGCGGTAGAGGGTCCAAAGCTCATGCGGCTGAGGAGAAGGAGGCATATACGGCTAGCGGGAAGAGTGGGGTATTATGCGGCTGCAGGGGGGAAGGGTTCCTGCGACTGAGAGCAAGTGGCTTGCATGCGGCTGAGGAAGAAGTTCTCATGCGGCTGGGTTAAGTAAAGTCCCATGCGGCCAGCGGAAAAAGAGGGCGCATGAGACTAAGTCAAAGCATTCATGTGGCTGGAAGAAGTGGGGTCCTCATGCGGCCAGGGAGGGCACATACGGCTAAACGGGTAACGTCTCATGTGGCTCAAGAAGTGCAGAGTATATGCGGCTGGGATTGAGCGAGTTATGCGGCTAGATGAGTTCGGCCCTCATGCGGCTCAAGTACTTCCAGCTATGCGGCTGAATAGAACACTTGCCGCATGAAATATTCATGCGGTCAAGTCAGCACAATTCATCTTCTCCAAAATTTCAGAGAAGAAGAACACCATGAGAGCCAAGTTCTCAAGCTCCATAACTCCATCATTCGGAGCCCAAATCCGAACTTCTATAGGTCAAAATGAGGGTAGAACGAAGGCCTCTACAACATGGAACCATCAAAACTCAGAAATAACAAGATTAAGTAGATCAAAACCTAAGAAATTCGAAAATAAAGTAAACTTAGATCTACAAGAATCTAGCCATGGAAAGTAAAAATGCCATGTACTAAGATAAGTTAAATTGCTGTAAAGAAGAGAATGAAGCAATATAATTGGAGTTTCTTCATGAAGCAAGTTGCACTTGCCTAGACCTCTCTCCCTCTCTCTGGTAGGTAAAAAAGTAAATAGAAGAAGAAGAAAAGGTTAATGAAGAGAGAGAAAGAAGAATGGGGTTAATAAATGATAGTGGTGGTGGTAGGTAGGGGGTTCACCCTTGGTTCATAATGAACCAAGGCAAACCGAGCCATGCCGAACCAAGCCAACCCGAACCAAGAATAAACCAAGCTATGAAGAAAACTAAGCAAGGAATCATGCAATACAAGATAAAATACGTACACGTATTCTGAAATACGTAATACGAACCACAGGCATTACAACTCTACCCACCTTAAAAGAATTCCGTCCTCGGAATTTAATTAAGAGGCTAGAGAGACAGGGACAAGCTATATTAATCACAAGCAAGCTATAACTAGGCAGGCAATCACTCATTCAAGCAAAGAATCGAAGGCATGAGGCATAAGGAAGACATTATACCTCACGAGTCAAATAAGTCGGGATACCGTGCTCGGATGTCATCCTCACGCTCCCACGTTGACTCACCCAAAGAGTGATGACCCCAAGCAACTCGGACTAATTTGATAGTCTTGTTCTTGAGTATCTTCTCTCTCCGGTCCAATATAGACACGAGCCTCTCCTCATACGAAAGGTTTGTTGGCCCATTGGTCACAGTCAACCTGATTTTAATAATTGATCAAAACTCTGTCTGGATATACGAAGTTTGTTGGGACATCTCGGCTTCTTGGACATAAGCAAGATTGGATATTCACTCCGTTCAAGACTGAAGATCTGTTTGCCTACTTGAGTCTGTACTTCCTATGCAATGTAATTTTTCACTTTATTTGAGTCTAGGAATACATTGTACACCGAGTCGTACTGGCAAATAGGCTACTCCCAAATAGTTCAAAATGTTTTTAAAATGACCTATCAAAATGTTTACAAAAAGGTTTTCAAAAAGGTTTTCAAAAATCACCAAAAATCTGTTTTAAAAACCCTAACCTAACCCTGACAGAACTCGGCCAGAGTTCGGCCAGAGTTCGGCCAGAGTTCGGTTGGTGGCCGTTTGATTTTTGAATTCTCTGGAACTTGGTCCTCCTGCAGTTGCGAATTTGACCGAGATTTGCTCATCGAGTTCTGCCCGAATTCTGCCCGAATTCTGACAGAGTTCTCCCTTTGGAATTCCTATAAATAGAGATGGATTTCGATCATTTCAATTCACTCATTCACTTTCAATCTTCTCTCTATCTAAAAAGCTTTCTGCCTTCCAAAGAGTTTTCTAGAGCTTTCATTTTCAGATCCCAAGCCAGTTACAATCCTCTAGTCGATTTGCCAGTGCGGTATGGTCTAGAAGTTTCTGAGAGATTGTAATCAGAAGGCTTGATTGAAGAATACCTCTTCATATTTGAAGTTGGACGAGTTCTTCGTATCAAAGCTCGCGTTGTAGAAGTTGCAAGGACTTCGTAAGAAAACTTACGGTTTTTCCTATAGTAGATTTAACTGGTAGCAAGAGTTCTACCGACTGGATTAGTCCTCAACAGAGGGATACCAGTATACATCGCTGTCTTTGCGTTTGCTTTCTGAACTCTGCCTTTACATTATTTCAACTGTGATTATATACTGTGATTGTGTTGCTAATATTTTCTATTTAGCATTATTCCGCTGCCAACTCTATTCACCCCCCTCTAGAGTATTACGCTTTACTATATCGTTTCTACAATTGGTATCAGAGCGGGTGTTACAGGTAAAGCGAGGTAACAGTGCTATTATTTATTCATTATTTATTAGATCACAGCACATCACATGGCTACTATAAAATTCACAAGTGAAGGTCAGGCCACAAACAGACCCCCTCTGTTTGATGGTACTAACTACACTTATTGGAAAACACGGATGAGTTTCTTCTTGAAATCTCTTGATTTTGACTTATGGGCTATTGTTCTTGATGGCTATCAGAAGCCACCTCGTATAAATGTCGAGGGAGTTTTGGTTGAAAAACCCCAAAGCAGTTATACAGAGGAAGAAAAGAAAAAGGCCAGTCTTGACGCACGTGCCATTAATGCTCTTTTTTGTGCCTTAGACAGAACAGAATTTAACAGGGTATCTACATGCACAACGACAAATGGTGTGTGGAAGCTTCTCGAAGTTACACATGAAGGCACGACTCAAGTCAAGGAGTCAAAAGTCAGCAGACTTACTCAAGAGTACGAGGCGTTCAAAATGAAGCCAAATGAAACAGTCACACAAATGTTCGAGAGGTTCTTGGATATTGTAAACCCTTTGTCCTCCTTAGGCAAAGATTACTGTAACCACAAAAAGATTCGCAAAATCCTGCGAGCTCTCACCAAGAACTGGATTCCGAAGGCTACAGCTATCATTAAAGGAAACGACCTCACTACAATGTCACTTAAAGTACTCATGGGTAAACTACTCACTCATAAACTGGAGCTACAAGATTTTGAAGAACCTGCACCAAAGGAGAAGACTATCGCCCTCAAGGCTCAGCACAGAAAAGCTGCTAAAGATGACTCAGACAGCAGTGGATCTGACGCTGAAGATCAAGCTCTCCTAGCAAGAAAGTTCAAAAGATTCATGAGACATGAGAAGAGAGTCAAAGAGAACAACAGCAACAACTGGTACCAAGAAGATGCTGTCTGCTATGGCTGCAAGAAGAAGGGACATATGAAGAAGGACTGTCCCATCAACTCATCATCGAGCAAGAAGAACATGTATGAAAAAGGCAACCTGAAAAGATCAACGTCTCGGAAATATGCCAACACCAGCATATGGCATGAGAGTGAAGCTAGCGACTCAGAAGATGAACATTCAGAGGATGCTGCAAACATCTGCTTCATGGCAATCGATTAGGTACCTACTGAACCTGTAGAAACATATGATGACTTCACCTTTGAGCAATTAGGAGATGCCTTCAGTGACCTGATGCTTGACTACAGGAAACTGTGTAGTAAATATCAGACCGCTAAGAAGGTACTCAAAGAGTACAAAGGAGAAATAGGAAGACTTACCGACCTACTAGCTGAGGTTAGAGCTAATGTTAGTGAGTCTGGTGAGCTTTCCTCTATAAAGCTCTTATTACACGAGACTAAACAGTCATCCGAAGAGAAAGACAAGATTATAGACCAATTGAGAGAAGATCTTTCTAAAGAAAAGAAAAGTCTTCAATCTGCACAAATCAGAATGGAATCACTCACTTCTGATTATACTAAGTTATATGACACTTCCAAAAGGTTGGAAATTAGGTTAGGAAAACAGCCTGAGCCTGCTGCTTCCTATCCTAACACGTGTCACTTACCGAGAATTCGAAACATTCCCAAGCCAAACACTGTCAGACCAAACCATACAAAACCTTTACCCCAAAAGGTTAAGCCCAAACATGATCATAGGTATGCATTCTTCTATACTAGAAAACCCAAACCTACCAACCATGCACACCACTCAGCTTTCAACACTCGACATGCACAATGTCATTATTGTGGCCTCATTGGTCATATATCATCTGCATGTAGAATGAGAAAGCTTGTAGATTTAAATGTTTATGCTTGGATACCTAAAGCTAACAATTCAGGACCCTACAAGAAATGGGTACCAAAGGTTTCATCTGCAAACTGTTTTGTAGGTGGAACACCCTTCACATGCTAGAAGCAAATGGATCCTCGACAGCGGTTGCTCACGGCATATGACCGGTGACGCTACCCTATTTGCAATACTGTCGAAGAAGAAGAAGGAAGGTTATGTTTCCTTCGGTAATAATTTGAAAGGGTATATTATTGGTATCAGTGATGTTGGTAAGTCTCCCTATCCAGTGATTAAAGATGTCTGTCTGGTTATCGAGTTGAAACATAATCTGCTCAGCATAAGTCATCTAGCTGATCATGGTTATGGTATCAACTTTGGCAAAGACAAATATACTATAGTTGATAGCTCAACTGGTAGTACTATCTTTGAAGGAATCAGGGAAGACAATATATCTGTTTTCTATCTGTTGGAAGAAGCTAACATTTCAGGTAGATGCTTAATGGCCAAAAGTGATGAGAGTCATCTATGGCACATGAGACTCGGTCATGCAAACATGGATACAATTTCAAGATTATCCACAAAGAAGATAGTACGCGGTTTACCAGACATAACATTCAAGAAGGATTCGGTATACAGCCAATGTGAAAAGAACAAGGCTACCAGATCCACATTCAAGTCTGTAAACGCAGTATGTACTACTAGACCTCTACAATTGCTACACATGGATTTATTCGGTCCTAGCAGAGTTGCTAGTCTCGGAGGTAAATTATATGCATTTGTTATTGTAGATAATTTTTCTAGATACACGTGGGTATATTTCTTGACACGCAAGAATGACGCATTATCTGAATTTGTCGCCTTTTGCAAGAAAGTACAAAATAAAAAAGGTTACATGATCACTCGAATTAGAAGCGATCATGGAGGCGAATTTAAGAATGCTGATTTCGAGCAATTTTGTGACACACACGGTTTCATACACGAGTTCTCCTGCCCTAGAACTCCACAACAAAATGGAGTTGTGGAACGTAAGAACAGAACTCTAACCGAAATGGCCAGAGTGATGTTAAATCAATTTAGCCTACCCAAATACTTCTGGGCTGAAGCTGTCAATACAGCTTATTTTGTGCTCAATAGAGTTCTAATTCGACCCAAATCGAAGAAGACTCCATTTGAGTTATGGTTTGATAGAATTCCTTCAGTTTCATACTTTAGGATTTTTGGCTGTAAGTGCTTTATTCTTAATACTAAAGACAACTTAGGAAAGTTTGACAAAAAGGCCGATGAAGGTATATTTCTAGGTTATGCGGCAAAGAGCAAAGGGTACAGAGTCTTCAACAAACGTACCATGATCATCGAAGAATCAATTAACGTCACATTTGATGAAATGAACCAAATGTCTCTCGATGATAGTGATGAAGATCTGCCTACATCAAGTTCAACATCAGCTGAACCTGAACCAAGCTCTGCACTAGCTGAACCCCCTAGAGGAGATCCAGGAACCAGCTACCTACAGAGTCTACCAAAGAGGTTAAAACTCACAGCTGATCATCCAAAAGATTTGGTAATTGGTGATATTACCAAAGGAGTAAGTACTCGATCATCCAGTAAAGATATTGTTTCTAGTGTTGCATTTATTTCACAGCTAGAACCTAAATCTATTGATGAAGCATGTAGTGATAGTTTCTGGATAGATGCCATGCAAGAGGAATTGAACCAATTCGAATGGAATCAAGTTTGGGAACTTGTTCCCAAGCCTATTGATCATCCGGTCATTGGCACCCGTTGGGTATTTCGAAACAAACTAAATGAGGATGGTTTAGTAACTCGTAACAAGGCTCGACTCGTAGCTCAAGGATACAATCAAGAAGAGGGTATCGACTACGATGAGACTTATGCCCCAGTTGCGAGATTAGAATCCATTCGAATGTTATGTGCATTTGTATGTTTTCATGATTTCAAACTTTTTCAAATGGATGTAAAAAGTGCTTTTCTAAATGGCTTTATAAAAGAAGAAGTTTTTGTAGCACAACCTCCGGGTTTCACAGATTTTAAAAATCCTGACCATGTTTTCAAGTTGAAGAAAGTCTTATATGGTTTGAAACAAGCCCCTCGTGCTTGGTATGACCGTCTAAGCTCTTTTCTACTTGACAACGGTTTTTCAAAAGGAAAGGTTGACACTACACTTTTTATTAAATCTTTTAATGGCAAGCTGCTTTTAATTCAAATCTATGTTGATGATATCATATTTGGATCCACTGATGAATCTTTTTGTCAAAAATTTTCTAAGTGTATGCAGAATGAGTTTGAGATGAGCATGATGGGAGAGCTGAAGTTCTTTCTCGGATTGCAAATCAAACAAACCGACAATGGGACGTTCATTAATCAAGCCAAATACACAAAAGATTTGCTAAAGAAGTTCGATCTGGACAATGTCAAACCTATTGGCACTCCGATGGCAACTTCAACAAAGCTTGATTCTGACGAACAAGGCAAGCCAGTCGACACACGTAAGTATCGAGGTATGATTGGTAGTTTACTTTACTTAACTGCTAGTCGTCCAGATATCATGTTTAGTGTTTGCCTGTGTGCACATTTTCAAGCTAACCCAAAGGAATCACATCTGACCGCAGTTAAGCGAAACGAATAACGCCACGGTTAGGCGAAATCCTCAGGAATACATGGTCGCCGACAGAAAACTCGAGAGGGGCCGATGAGAATCGGCCTAATGGCGCTGGCGGTCTTGGACAACTCGAAGATGATCCCTGACTCTTCTGATCACTTTAATTGTCTGGGCCATCATTTCTGGACCGAGCATCTGCCTCTCTCCAACATTATCCCATGCTAGCGAGGATCTGTACTTTCTACCATACAGTGCCTCGAACGGTGCCATCTGGATACTGGCTTGGAAGCTGTTGTTGTACGAGAACTCCACCAGGTGCAGGTGATCTTTCTCGAGCCACCGAAGTCAAGTGTACAGGACCGTAACATGTCTTCAAGAGTCTGGATTGTGCGTTCCGACTGGCCATCTGTCTGCGGGTGATAAGCTGAGCTGAACTGGAGGCGAGTTCCCAAACTCTCCTGCAGGCTACGCCAAAAGTGCGACGTGAATCTTGAATCTCGGTCCGAGGTGATACTGACTGGCACTCCGTACAACATAACAATCTGCCTGAGGTACATCTCTGCTAACTTAGCCGTCGACTGACCAACTCTGAACGGGAGGAAGTGAACTACCTTCGTGAGCCGATCAACTATAGCCCAAATAACATCTCTACCAGCTGGGGATCTAGGCAATCCGGTCACGAAATCCATGGTCACATGTTCCCACTTCCATTCTGGAATCGGCAAGGACTGAAGAAGTCCAGCGGGCCTCTGGTGTTCAGCCTTAACTTGTTGGCAGACCAAACAACGAGAGACATATCGGGCTATCTCCCTCTTCATGCCATTCCACCAAAAGTGCCGACGGATATCACGGTACATCTTTATACTGCCAGGATAGATGGAATACTGAGAACTATGAGCCTCTGCCATGATCTCTTGTCTGATATCTCCAATGGGTACACAAAGACGTTTACCATGCCTAAGTGTACCATCTTCATGAATACACAACTTGGGTCGCCGGCCTGCCTCACACTCTGCTCTGAGTCGCTGAAGCTTGGAATCTGTCGACTGCGCCATCCAGATCCTCTCGACTATAGTGGACTGAACTTGCATACTGGCCATCAGTGCCACACTGGAAGGAAGAACAACTTCAATACCCATTTTCTGAAGATCTGCTAACAGCTCTGGTTGTGCTGTAAGGAAGTAAACTCCGGCTCTCCTGCTTAATGCATCTGCAACAACGTTGGCCTTCCCGGGATGGTACTACAAGTTGACATCATAATCCACAAGAAGCTCCAGCCACCTCCTCTGACGCATGTTAAGATCCTTCTGGGTGAAAACATACTTCAGGCTCTTGTGGTCGGTAAAGATCTCCACCCTATCTCCGTACAAGTAGTGCCTCCACAACTTAAGTGCAAACACTACTGCTGCCAGCTCCAAGTCATGGGTTGGGTAATTCCTCTCATGATCATGAAGTTGTCGTGAAGCATAAGCTATTACCTTCCCATGCTGCATCAGAACACATCCTAAACCTCTGCCCGAAGTATCACAATACACTGAGAATCCTCCAGTTCCATCTGGAAGCGCAAGAATGGGAGCCGTCATCAAGCCTCGCTTCAACTTCTCAAAAGAATCCTGGCACTCTGCTGTCCAAGCAAACTGTGCATCCTTGCGGGTCAATTGGGTCAATGGCGCTGAAATCCGAGCAAAATCTGAAACAAACTGCCGGTAGTAGCCGACCAATCCAAGGAAACTGCGAACTTCTGCGACTGTGCTGGGCACTGGCCACGACTCAATGGCCACAATCTTCTGGGGATCCACTTCTACTCCTCCTCTGGTGATGATGTGACCCAAGTACGAAATGCGATCGAGCCAGAACTCGTATTTACTAAACTTGGCATACAACTGGTGCTCCCTAAGAATCTGAAGAACCACGCGGAGATGCTGCTCATGCTCCGCCTCACTTCTGCTATAGACCAGGATGTCATCCAAAAATACAATCACGAACTGATCCAGATAAGGCATGAAAATACGATTCATGAGATCCATGAATACAGTCGGCGCATTGGTCGCTCCAAATGGCATCACTAGGAACTCCCAATGCCCATACCTAGACCTGAAAGCTGTCTTCGGAATGTCTTGCTCTCTGACTCTGATCTGATGATATCCTGAGCACAAGTCGATCTTCGAGAATACTGCTGCCCCTTTGAGCTGATCAAACAAGTCATCTATCATCGGGAGAGGGTATCTGTTCTTGATTGTCACTGAGTTCAAGGTACGATAATCAACACATAACCTGGACGTACCGTCCTTCTTTTTCACAAGAAGCATCGGGGCTCCCCAAGGCAATCCACTAGCACGAATGAATCCCTTGGCTCGAAGTTCTTTAATCATTTTGTACAAGATCTCCAACTCTGAAGGCGCCATCCTGTAGACTCTCTCTGATACTGGGGCTGTCCTGGGAATCAAGTCTATGGTGAACTCGATCTCCCGCTCTGGCGGCATACCTGGAAGCTCTTCTGAAAAAATATCTGGAAACTCTTCGACTATCCGGGACAACTGCACTGCTGCTACCGCCATCCGCAACACTGGAGGAGAAGGCTCAACTGCGCCTCGGGAGAAGAAAAACTCTGGCTCGCCTGAAATGCTAAAAACAACCCTACCAATATGGCACTCTATTCTAGCATACTGGTTTCTCAACCAATCCATCCCTAAGACCATATCATAATCGGCCATCGGGAACTCTATCAATCTAGCAGGAAATTCCTTACCGCTAACTACGATCCGACACGAGGAAAATACCCTATCGACTCCCATAAGTTCGTTACCAGTAAGTATATTGAGCCTTACTGATAATGACTTGGGCTCCAATCCTATCCGTGTCGCGAATCATGCAGACATAAAAGAATGTGATGCACCAGAATCAAATAAAGCTGAAGCTGGAAATGAGTTGACGAGAATAGTACCTGCCACTACCTCTCATGGTGCCAATCCTTCCTCTGCGGTCATCACCATAGCATGACCATGCCCTCGGGGTGCTGGTCCCCTCTGCTGAAATCCTTGCTGCCTATTCTGACTCTGGACTTGGGCCTGAGTATGCTGCTGGGGGTTCTGCTGCTCCACAAGCCAGACACAATCCCTGTGCCCTGCGGCACTCTGCCACTACATGTCCTGGCTTCCCACAATGAGAATATCCCACTGCGGAAGTCTGCTTCTGCTTCTGCTGCTGAGGGTACGTGGGGCTGAATGCTGAACCGACGTTACTGAGGCCGCCCGCCTCGGAGCTCCAATAGTCAGAGCCCTGGCTGCCGGGGCTGGGACTGAAGACTGATTCATCTGGCCGTGGGATCTCTTCCGACCTCCGGCCCTATCCACAATCCTTTGGGAGGTATACTCATGCCTCCTAGCTGCTCTCAAGACTGCATCAAAAGTCTGATGCTCAAACTGCTCAACCGCCAATAGAATCTCCAGGTGAAGCCCCTGCTGAAATTGCTGGGCTCTATCATACTCGGTTGCCACCAAGGTGGGAGCAAACCGACTGAGTCTCGAAAACTCGGTCATATATCCATCGATCGTCCTGTCCATCTGCTTCAGATTGGTCAACCTCGTCTATAGATCGTACCGAGCTACAGCATCAAAATACTTGGTCTAGAATCTCTCTCTAAACACCGCCCAAGCAATGGGTGCTGCTAATCCAACAGCCTGAGCCGCCCACCAGCTGCGGGCAAGATCTAACAACTGCAGGCGCACCATGGCCACCTTCTCATTCTCTGGGATCCTGGCTGCTTCTAGAATCACCTCTATGTCTTGAAGCCAAGCATCTGCAGCGATAGCATCTTCACTACCGTCGAAGAAGGGAGGGTTCAAACGCTTGAAGCTGTTGGCCGCGCTGTTACCCTGATGACCTCCTCTGGTCAAGGCATCCGTCACCGCCTGGTGTAAGGCGTCTCCTCGGCGATCTTAAGAAGCTATAAAGGTCCTGACGAGTGCTACCAAAGTGCCATTATCAGGTTCGGCAGACTGAACTGGCTGGACTGGTGGCTCTCCGCTATAAGGCACGACTCTGGAGGCTACTCCCGAATGTTGGGCTTGATCTCCGGGTTGCTGCTGATCTACGGGAATTGCTTCGCCTTGCTGACCGACAGGTCCAGAAATGATGCCGCTGAAGAAGACGACATGGGGAACAATAAGGAAGGACCATGATAGATCAACGATACAAGCTTATGATCAGGACAAGAATCCAGGGATTCAAAAGATACGAGCAGAGATCAAGGGCGAATACTGATTGAGACATCTACTCGGTAAACCCTCACATATCTTGATTTAAAAGACCTGCATGGGCCACCACTTAAACCATGTCACGCCCCAGAACCAGAATACTGGAGAGCGGGGGCAGACATAGCCAGCTACGTATATTGAAGTGCAACCTACCTTGCTATACGGTCACAGCTGTCTAGATACATGAGGGTTTACTAGAAGCCAACAGTCTCCTATGGTCATGAATAAGCCTAGTGTCTCAATCTCAAACAAGTAAATAAGTCTCAAGATGTATGATCATTAAATATACAATAATAAGGCGTCCCAAATATCACATATTCAGCTGATCATGAAGCTAGTCGTTACAAAATGTTAGGACTAGCAAGAGTTTATTCATACATGATCAACCCTAGGATCTGTCAATCATGTTACAGTCCGTAGGCAGACAGTAAGTGCAATCGAGCTAAACAGGTGCTCGTCGGCTAAACGCCTCAAAAGAATATTTTTACAATAGAGTGGGAGAGCCAAAAATAACCCACTCGTTGCCCTGGTTATGTCTGGTGTTCACCATCGGGCTGAAAAAGTGGTAGATCCTCTGGAGCTGCTCCGAAATCTGGCCATACAAAATCAGCTGGGTCAGATCCCAGAAAGAGCAAGTGCCACAAATAAAGCTTCACTTAGGAACTAAAACCAGCAATCAGCACAAGAGTATAAATAAAAGTAACAACTGGAAATAAAGAAAATACATCAGGATGGTATACGACGAGATAACCATAGAACTATTCAGATAACCAGGTTACAACCCGTAAACCAAACAAGGACTGGGGTTGTAACCCTTCGTCTGAACAGAACTTGGAATTCTTACCATTTATCGGTAAAAATAAATATAAGCATTCTGGTCATGCAGTAATCTGGAACAAAATCAGGACAAGACTAGGCATGGTTAGACTCCATCCAATCATTTCACGGCCAAGCAAGAATTACGGCTTGATACTTTAACTAACTAGGGTTATCACAGGCCTAGTTACTAGCAAGATGCAGTAAGATTATTCCACAGCCACAAGCCCTGCAGACCATCCAGGTTACCCGGGTTGAAAGATTAGGGTTGAATTCAGGTGGGTACATCGTCCGGGAAACACATGTACCCTTAGGTAGCTTGAAGAGTGCAACACATGACAGTGTGCTGAAAATGTGCCCTACTCGACGGCAGGCTACAGATCCTAAGGCGCGCCCAGGTAACGGGATTGCCTGTAGCTGGAAGATCTCTTTATGACTAATGTATTAATCTAGTTGTTTAGCCTTAGTCCATTTTAGTAGGTACTCTTGACCGTGGTACTCACGAGTCCCCTCCTAGACATGATGCAAGACCGGACTGGATTATTTGTACAAGCACAATCGCCCACGGTGTCTGGGTTAATTATACAGGTCATGTCATGTCAGGTAGCCGTCGCAACGGCTTATCAAGATATATCATGTCAGGTTATCATATCAAGTTCACTGGTCAAGAATGCGCCACGACGGGCCACTATCCGATCGTGCTAGTTCCTTGTCATGCCATGTCATGTACAATTGTCATTTCAATCATGTCAATCAAATCATGATTTATCAAGTTCAGGAAAAAGGCGTAAGGATATAAAATAGGCATAAAAATATACAATAAAGGGGTTACAAGACAAGGGCAAATAATAAAAACACAGGGCTATAGGGAGCCATGCGGTTCAGGCACATGCGGCCAGGAATGATCTCATGCGGTTAGGAAGAGAAACTGCCCATCCGGCTCAATAGGGTCAGGCGCATGCGGCCAAGTAGAGAATCCATGCGGCAGCAGCTCATGCGGCTGAGGGTCCAAAGCTCATGCGGCTGAGGAGAAGGAGGCATATGCGGCTAGCGGGAAGAGTGGGGTATTATATGGCTGCAGAGGGGAAGGGTTCCTGCGGCTGAGAGCAAGTGGCTTGCATGCGGCTGAAGAAAAAGTTCTCATGCGGCTGGGTCAAGTAAAGTTCCATACGGCCAGCGAAAAGAGAGGGCGCATGAGACTAAGTCAAAGCATTCATGCGGCTGGAAGAAGCGGGGTCCTCATGCGGCCAGGGAGGGCACATGCGGCTAAACGGGTAACGTCTCATGCGGCTCAAGAAGTGCAGAGTATATGCGGCTGGAGATTGAGCGAGTTATGCGGCTAGATGAGTTCGGCCCTCATGCGGCTCAAGTACTTCTAGCCATGCGGCTGAATAGAACACTTGCCGCATAAAATATTTATGCGGTCAAGTCAGCACAGTTCATCTTCTCCAAAATTTCAGAGAAGAAGAACACCATGAGAGCCAAGTTCTCAAGCTCCATAACTCCATCATCGGGAGCCCAAATCCGAACTTTTATAGGTCAAAATGGGGTAGAACGAAGGCCTCTACAACATGGAACCATCAAAACTCAGAAATAATAAGATTAAATAGATCAAAACCCAAGAAATCTGAAAATAAAGTAAACTTAGATCTACAAGAATCTAGCCATGGAAAGTAAAAATGCCAAGTACTAAGGTAAGTTAAATTACTGTAAAGAAGAGAATGAAGCAATAAAATTGGAGTTCCTCCATGAAGCAAGTTGCACTTGCCTAGACCTCTCTCCCTCTCTCTGGTAGGTGAAGAAGTAAATGGAAGAAGAAGAAAAGGTTAATGAAGAGAGAGAAAGAAGAATGGGGTTAATAAATAGTAGTGGTGGTGGTAGGGGGTTCACCCTTGGTTCATAATGAACCAAGGCAAACCGAGCCTGGCCGAACCAAGCCAACCCGAACCAAGAATAAACCAAGCCATGAAGAAAACTAAGCAAGAAATCATGCAATACAAGATAAAATATGTACACGTATTCCGAAATATGTAATACGAACCACAGGCATTACATCAGCTTCGTGATCATGAGAGATTATCCAACCCATGACTTGGAGTTAGCAGCGGTGGTTTTCGCCCTTAAGCTTTGGAGATATTACTTGTATTGGGATCGAGGAGAGATTTTCATCGACCATAAGAGTGTTAAGTATGTGTTTACCCAGAAGGATCTTAACATGCATCAGAGAAGATGGCTAGAGTTATTGGTAGATTATGACATCAACCTGCAGTATCATCCTGGTAAGGCCAACGTAATTACAGATGCGTTGGATAGAAGAGTAGGAGCTTATTTTCTAACAGCAAAACCAGAGTTATTAGCAGATCTTCAGAATATGGGTATAGAGATAGTTCTCTCTAGTAATGTGGCATTGATGGCCAGTATGCAAGTTCAGTCCAGCATAATAGGAAGAATCAAGGTAGGTCAATCAACGGATTCTAAGCTTCAGCGGCTTAGGACAGAATGTGAAGCAGGACGAATAACCGAGTTATGTATTCACGAAGATGGCACGCTTTGACATAGAAGGCGTCTTTGTGTATCCAGTAGTGACATCAGGTAGAAGATCATGGCAGAGGCTCACAGTTCATAGTATTCAATTCATCTCGGTAGTACGAAGATGTATCGTGAAATCCGTCAGCATTTTTGGTGGAATGGCATAAATAAGGAGATAGCTCGGTTTGTCTCTCATTGTTTAGTTTGCCAACAAGCTAAAGCTGAACATCAGAGACCAGCTGGACTTCTTCAACCTTTACCGATCCCAGAATAGAAATGGAAGCACATTACCATAGATTTTGTAACTGGATTACCTAAATCTCTAGCTGGAAGAAATACTATTTGGGTTATAGTTGACCGACACACGAAGGTAGCTCACTTTCTCCCTTTCAGAATTGGCCAGTCAATGGATCAGCTTGCAGAGATGTATCTTAGACAGATAGTCAGACTGCATAGAGTGCCAGTCAGTATCACACCAGACATGAATTCAAGATTTACATCGTACTTTTGGCGGTGTCTTCAAGAGAGTTTAGGTACTCGTCTCAAATTTAGTTCAGCTTATCATCCGCAGACAGATGGTCAGTCAGAGCACACGATTCAAACTCTTGAAGATATGTTGTGATCATGTACACTTGACTTCGATGGTTCGTAGGAAAATTATCTACATCTAGTAGAGTTCTCCTACAATAATAGTTTTCAGGCTAGTATCCAGATGGCACCATTTGAGGCACTATATGGCAGAAAGTGCATATCACCTTTAGCATAAGATGATGTAGGCGAGAGGCAGATACTTGGTCCAGAAATGGTTACACAGACTATCGAGGTGGTCAGACAAGTTAGAGATCATCTTCGAGTTGCACAAGATCGTCAACGTCATTGGGCCAATTCTTATCGGCGTCCTCTTGAGTTTTCTATCGACGACCATGTATTCCTTAGGATCTTGCCTACCCGTGGCGTCATTCGATTCGGCGTACGGGAAAAGCTTAGTCCTAGGTATATAGGGCCATTTGATATTCTCGACTGAGTAGGTGATGTGTCCTATAATCTCCGTCATTACGTGAGGTACATGACGTATTCCATGTATCCCAATTACGATGATACATTCCGGATCCGAGCCATATCCTTGATCATTCGAAATTGGTTGTTGGCACCAACCTTTCGTATGAGGAAAGGTCCGTATCCATATTGGACCGAAGGGAGAAGATACTCAAGAACAAGACTATTAGTTTAGTCCGTGTTGCTTGGGGTCATCACTCTTTGGGTGAGTCAACTTAGAAACGTGAGGATGATATCCGATCGCGATATCCACACATGTTTGACTCATAAGGTATAATGTGTTGGCCCATTGGTCATGGTCAAACCTGATTTTAATAATTGATCAAACTCTGTCTTGATATAAATGTAAGTCAACTCAGATGTTTACCTACGACGTTTTGGACAGTGCTCAACAATAGATATCAACAATATTCAAGACTGAAGCTGTTTGCCATTCAGAATGTACTTCCTGTTATGCAATATAATTTTTTATTTTATTGAGTCTAGGAATACATTGTACACCGAGTCGTACTGGCAAATAGGCTATCCTAAAATGTTTTTCAAAATCATTCTATTCTTTATAAATACCCTACATTTTTAAAAAATATTCTTTTTACAAAAAGCTTCTGAAGGATCTTTCAAAAAGCCAAAATTTATTTTCTCCAAAAAATGAACTGGCAGAACCCCAGGAGAACTCGGGCCGAGTTCGGCCAGAGTTCGGCCAGAGCTCGGCCATTTGGAACGTTAGTGAACGTTGGGTTTTTGAACTTGGTCATCCTTCAGTTACGGTTTGTTACAAAGAGTTCTGTCCGAATTTTGCCCGAATTCTGTCAGAGTTTTGTCTTTGGAAAAACTATAAATAGAGAAGTATTTTGATCATTTCAAATCACCAATTCACTTCCAATCTCTTCTCTTCCCGAGCTTACATTCTTCCAAAGAGTTCTTAAAAGCTTTCATTTTCAAATCCCAAGCCAGTTACAATCCTCTAGTCAATTTGCCAGTGCGGTACAGTCTAAAAGTTTCAGAGTGATTGTAATCAGAGGCTTGATAGAGGATTCAACTCTTCACAATTGAAGTTGGTCGAGTTCTTCGTATCAAAGCTCGCGTGTGTAGAAGTTGTAAGGACTTCATATGAAAACTTGCAGAATTTTCCAATAGTGGATTCAACTGGAAGCTAGAGTTCTTCCGACTGTACTAGTCCTCACAAGAGGGAAACCAGTATAAATCTCGGTGTTTGCGTTTTCCTTCTGATCTCTTTTAAATTTTGTTATTTACTTTTTGTGATTATTATTTTATCTGTGATCTAACTGCTAACAAGTTTTTAATTAGCAATATTCCTCTGCCTACTTTATTCACCCCCCCTCTAGAGTATTCTGCTTTACGATTTCGTTCCTACAATTGGTATCAGAGCGGGTTGTATAGGTAAAGCAAGGTAAAATTGCAGTTATATTCAATTTTTATATAGATCATAGCATTACACATGGCAACTATAAAATTCACAAGTGAAGGCCAAGCCACAAACATACCTCTACTGTTTGACGGCACAAACTACACTTACTGGAAAACACGTAAGAGTTTCTTTCTGAAATCTTTTGATTTTGACTTATGGTCTGTGGTTATTGATGCTATAAAAAGCTACCTCGTATAAATGTTGATGGAGTTTTAGCTGAAAAACCCAATGACAAATATACAGAGGAAGAAAAGAAAAAGGCCAGTCTTGACGCACGTACTATTAACGCTTTATTTTGTGCTTTAGACAGAACTGAATTCAACAGGGTGTCTACTTGCACAACATCAAACGAAGTGTAAAAACTTCTCAAAGTAACCCACGAAGGAACAACACAAGTCAAGGAGTCAAAGATCAGCAGACTTACTCAGGAGTATGCGGCGTTCAAAATGAAGCCAAGTGAATCAGTCACTCAGATGTTTACAAGATTCTTGAATATTGTAAATCCTCTGTCCTCACTAGGCAAGGATTACAGTAACCATGAGAAGATTCGTAAACTTATACGAGCCCTTACAAAGAACTGGATTCTAAAGGCTACAATAATTATTGAAGGGAACAACCTCTCAACAATGTCTCTAGAAACACTCATAGGTAAGCTACTCACTCACGAGTTAGAACTTCAAGACTTTGAAGATGCTACACAAAAGGAAAAGTCAGAGAAGACGATCGCTCTCAAGGCTTAACATAGAAGAACCATATAAGATGATTCCGATGACAGCGACTCCGACTCTGAAGATCAAGCTCTTATGGTAAGAAAGTTCAAAAAGTTCATAAGATTTAACAGAAGAACAAAGGACAGTAAAGACAACAACAACGAGGAAGATCCTATTTGCTACGGATGCAAGAAGAAAGGACACATGAAGAAAGATTATCCTTCAGCATCATCATCAAAGAAAAATAGCAAATATGACAAAGGCTACCTGAAGAAATCTACATCAAGGAAGTACGCCAACACAAGCATATGGCATGAAAGTGAAGCCAGCGACTCAGAAGATGAATAATCAGATGACACTGCAAATGTGTGCTTGATGGCTTGCGATCAGGTAATCACTAATCCTCTATTTGACCCTTATGATGATTTCACCTTTGAGCAATTAGGAGAGGCTTTCAGTGAACTGTTAGATGATTACAGGAAACTGTGTAGTAAATATAAAACCTCTAAGAAGGTACTCAAAGGGTACAAAGGTGAAATAGGAAGACTTATCGACCTACTATATCAGGTTAGAGATAATGACTCTTCAAATGAGTCTGGTGAGCTTTCTTCTATTAAATTATTGTTACACGAGACTGTTAAGCTATCCGAAGAAAAAGACCAAACTATTATCCAGTTAAAGGAAGACCTATCTAAGGAGAGAAAGAGTCTCCAGTGTGCACAGGTCAGATTAGATTCACTTACATCTGACTATACTAGATTATATGACACTTCCAAAAAGTTAGAAATTAGTTTAGGAAAGCGGCTTGAAGTTGCTGCTTCCTATTCTAACACATGTTAATTACCGAATCATCGGAACACGCCCAACACTGTCAGACCAAAGCATACCAAGACTATGCCCAAGAAGACTAATATGCATGCATTTTTCTATACTAAAAAACCAAAATCTACCAATCATGCACCTCACACTACTTTCAATACTCAACATGCTAAATGTTATTATTGTGGCCTCATTGGTCATATATCTTCTGCATGTAGAATCAGAAAGTTAGTAGATTTAAATATTTATGCATAGATACCAAAAACTAACCAGTCAGGACCCTACAAGAAATGGGTACCAAAAGTTTTATCTGTAAATTATTTTGTAGGTGGGACACCCTTCACATGCTAGGAGCAAATGGATCCTCGACAGCGGTTGCTCACGGCACATGATCGGTGACGCTTCATTATTTGCAACACTGTCGAAGAGGAATAAAGAAGGATATGTCTCCTTCGGTAATAATTTGAGAGGGTACATAATCGGTATCGATGACATTGGTAAGGCTCCCTATCTAGTGATTAAAGATGTTTGTCTTGTTACCGAGTTAAAACATATTCTGCTCAGCATAAGCCATTTAGCTGATCACGGTTATAGCATTAACTTCATAAAAGATAAATGTACTATAATTGATAGTTCAACTGGCAGTACTATATTTGAAGGTATTAGGGAAGACAATATATATGTATTCTATTTGTTGGAAGATGCTAACACAGCAGGTAGATGTTTGATGGCCAAAAGCATTGAGAGTCAACTATGGCATATGAGACTCGGTCATGCATACATAGATACAATTTCAAGATTATCTACGAAGAAGTTGGTACGCAGCTTACCGGATATTTCTTTCAAGAAGGATACGGTATGTAGTGAATGTAAAAAGAACAAAGCTACCAAATCCGCATTCAAATCCAAGAACGTTGTAAGTACCTCTAGACCTTTACAATTGTTGCATATGGACTTATTTGGACCGAGCAGAATTGCTAGTCTAGGTGGTAAGTTATATGCATTTGTCATTATAGATGACTTCTCTAGATATACATGGGTTTATTTTCTTGCACGCAAGAATGATGCATTATCAGAATTCGTCACCTTTTGCAAGAAAGTACAGAATGAAAAAGGATTCATAATTACTCGTATTCGTAGTGATCATGGCGGCGAATTTGAGAATACAAAATTCAAGTAATTTTGTGACACACGGTTATCTGCATGAATTATCTTGCCCTAGGACTCTGCAACAAAATGGAGTTGTGGAACGTAAGAACAAAACTCTATCTGAAATGGCTAGAGTTATGTTAAACCAGTTTAGTCTACCTAGATATTTATAGGCTGAAGCTGTAAATACAGCATGCTATATTCTCAATAGGGTTCTAATTCGACCTATATCGAAGAAGACTCCCTATGAATTATGGTTTGATAGAACACCAAATGTTTCTTATTTCAAAATCTTTGGTTGTAAATATTTTATTCTTAATACCAAAGATAATTTGAGTAAATTTGATGAAAAGGCCGATGAAGGTATATTTTTAGGTTATGCAGCAAAGAGCAAAGGATATAGAGTCTTCAACAAAAGAACCATGATCATTGAAGAATCTATCAACATTAAGTTTGATGAGCTAAATCAACACTTAGATGATGATGACAATAAAAATATAATCACACCAAGTACAGCCACTGCAAAACCTTCACACAAAGATACAGAACCATCACATCAGGCATCAGATGAACCTCCAAGCAAAGAAGCCAGAACTAGCAATCCTGAGACTACACCAAAAGAGATGAGATTCTTGGCTAGTCATCCAAAGGACTTGGTAATTTGTGAGATTACCAAAGGTGTAAGTACTCGTTCCTCCAATAAAGATATAGCTTTTTGTGTTGCTTTTGTCTCGCAGTTTGAACCTAAAAATATTGATGAAGCATGTAGTGATAGTTTTTGGTTAGATCCTATACAAGAGGAATTAAACCAATTCGAATGGAATCAAGTTTGGGAACTTGTTCCCAAGCCTATTGATCATCCGGTCATTGGCACCCGATGGGTATTCCGAAATAAACTGAACGAGAATGGTTTAGTGACTCGTAATAAGGCTCGACACGTAGCTCAAGAATACAATCAGGAAGAAGGTATCGACTACGATGAGACTTATGCCCCAGTTGCGAGATTAGAATCCATTCGCATGTTATATGCATTTGCATGTTTTCATAATTTTAAGTTATTTCAAATGGATATCAAAAGTGCATTTTAAATGGTTTTATAAAAGAAGAGGTTTATGTAGCTCAACCACCCGGTTTTACTGATTTTAAATTTTCTGAATATGTTTTCAAGTTGAAGAAAGCTTTATACGGTTTGAAACAAACCCCTCGTGCTTGGTACGATCGTCTAAGCACTTTTCTACTTGATAACGATTTTTCAAAGGGAAAGGTTGACACTACTTTGTTTATAAAGTCTTTAAATAATAATATTCTTTTGATTCAAGTCTATGTGGATGATATTATCTTTGGATCTACTGATGAATCTCTTTGTCAAGAATTTTCAAAGTGTATGCAGAATGAGTTTGAGATGAGCATGATGGGAGAGCTAAAATTTTTTCTCGGACTGCAAATCAAAGAAACCAACAATGGGACATTCATAAATCAAGCTAAGTACACAAAGGATCTATTGAAGAAGTTCGACATGGAAACAACAAAGCCACTTAGCACTCCAATGGCGACTTCAACAAAGCTTGATATTGATAAACAAGGCAAATCTGTCGACATACGTAAGTATCGAGGTATGATCGATAGCTTACTATATTTAACTGCTAGTCGATCAGACATTATGTTTAGTGTTTGCTTATGTGCACGTTTTCAAGCTAATCCTAAGGAATCACATTTGTGCGCAGTTATGCGTATCTGCCGATACCTTAAAGGCACTTCTTCTGTCGGCTTATGGTATCCCAAAACCACGTCGTTTGACCTAACCGGGTATTACGATGCTGATTTTGCTGGATGCAAAGTAGATAAAAAAAGCACTAGAGGCACATGTCATTTCCTAGGAAAAGCTCTAGTCTCTTGGTTTAGTAAAAAGCAAAATTCCGTTGCATTATCAACAACCGAGGCTGAGTATATCGCCGCAGGACGTTGTTGTGCATAAATTTTGTGGATGAAACAAACCTTAGAAGACTATGGATTGCATTTTTTACACATACCCATTTTCTGTGATAACACTAGTTCTATTAATTTGACTAAGAATCCTGTATGTCATTCTCGTACTAAACATATCGAGATTCGACATCATTTTCTTAGAGATCATCAACAAAATGGAGATATAGACCTTGTATACATAGACACACATAATCAATTAGCTGACATACTCACAAAACCTTTAGCGGAAGATCGTTTCAACTATTTACGTCAAAAATTAAGAATTTTAGATATCAATAATATTAATTAATTTTGTTTTATTATTTATTTATTCGATACTCATAGATTGTTTTCGAGACAAGCCTAAAAAGAGTCTGTCTGTCACCACGACTACGGTCGAAGCGAAACGGTATTTAAGAGTTCCCCGGTGAACCTCCGTTAGCTGGGACAGTACTCCTACAGCTAATCTGAGACAGATGCTGAGTAGAGAATATTAATTTATAAAATAATATTAATTATATTATTTTGAGATTTAAAATTACTAAACTTTGAATTAGACATTTGAAACGAATGAATAAAAAAGAATGTGGCCTCATTTGAATTTATATATATATATATATATATATATATATATATATATATATATATATATATATATATATATATATATATATATATATATATATATATAGCCAGGCAACCCTTGGCAAATTCGGTCCGAGTTCGGTCCGAATTCGGCCAGAGTTCAGCTCGGTATTTATATATACCAGTACTAACCCGAGGCTTCCTTCTTCTTCATTCTTCCCCACATCTTCATAACAGCAGCAGCGCCCCTCCGAAACCCTAGCTTCTTCTCCATCATTGTTCTTTCAATCCTTGTGGAGTTTCTCGTCAAAACTTTAGATTCGTGCGGAGATCGTCATCCTCTACAACATATCCAATTCTTGGAAGGTATAATCCCTTCTTTCCTCCACTTTTCAATACTTAGGATTTCTAGAAATTTTTGGAAAAGAATGCCTAAGTTCAGTCCCTTCAAGAGGAAGAAGACCAATGCCAGTGAAGAGGCATCGTCTTCAGATCCGCATATGGATTGCCTCTTTTCTTCGGTCCAATCGGGCGATGGTGCGTCGGATGAGTTTTACTTTAAAACTTCCGATCAAGCTTTATTGTGGTACGCCGACTTTATCATGCGTACTATTTGCACCGGATCACGATTAAGTGGACTATTTTTTTGGGTCACCGCCCTTATTTTGAGGTATTAGGGTTACAATACTTTGCACCTTACAATTCCCCATTGCCACTAATGCTATTAGATTATTCTATTATAATTTTGTGTTAGACACTTTTACAGCGAGGACACGTGTCGGAGGAATTGATATCGAATTCACTGATGAAACGTTAGCAAAAATCCTTGGTATCCCAAACGAAGGTGCCCTGCTCGATGACATCACTGATTTTGATTTCTTCGATGACACGACACTCGTTAGTTTCAAGAATAAAGTTTGTGCGCCCGCACGCGTTCTTCCTGGAAAGTTCAAGGCTAATAACTTGAACTTGTTTAACTATGAATTAAATCGCATCATCTATTCCACCTTACTTCCAAAATCCACTTCTAAAGATGATGTCACTGCACTTGAGCTTTCTGCTCTTTATCATAATCTTAAGGGGATTCCTTTTTCTGCCCCTAAGACTATCATCCAGATGATGGGTAGATGTAGCGGGAGAGACCGTAACCTATCTTATGCGATGCTTATTCCTCGTATTTTTCAGAGATTTGATATTGATTTATCTACTTGTGCTGTCGACCCCGAGCCCAAGTTTCTCAAACTCTTTCATCGCAGTATTACATCTGTTCCTCCACCTACTGCACCTACTCCTCCTGCACCTACTCCCACAGCACCTGTTCCTCCTCATTCTTACCCTATAACATTTAAGGGTATCCATCAACATTTATCAGATCTTTAGTCTTTTTATGTTGAGACCTCTAGGGAACACGAGTTCCGTGATATGACTCGGTTCCAGGCGATTGCCAACTCCTTCGCCGATCTGAGGTTTGCGCAGACGGGACATTCTGCTAGCTCTCTACCTCGAGACCCTTCTGTTTCTGGCTACCGTATTGACGACGAGGCGGTACACTCTCTGTTCCAGCCAGGGAACGCCTATGATTGGTATCGTACTGCTCGTACCCCTCCTCGAGACTATGTCGGTGAGTTTTACGCTGGCGCCACTCCTCGCACTTCTGGCGTTGGTACTTCTAGAGCTGGTCCTTCTGGACATTTTGGAGCTGCAGCTGATGACGTTGATGATGATGATAAGTTTTGAGATGTTAGATTCTTGAGACTGTTACTTTTGTCTTATGTTTACTTGGAAATGCTCCGACATTCCAAGATTTTATCAGTACTCTTATATTTTTATCAGCACTTTTTCTATTATGTGACTATTCATAGACATGGTTTTTTGATGCCTCAGTTTTGGCATCTTAGTCTATTATTCAGCACTTTATGTGTTTCAGTACTATGGTAGCACTATCTATCTTTTGTTGCTTCATACTTTATTAAATACTGCCTGTGACAAATACATACCTGTGTTGTATTCTATAGACTATCTGTTTCTCTTACCATGTTTACTGTTTCTACCATGCCTGTCATGATTATCTATGTTTATTGTGTTTCTTCACCGTTTGTTACTTATGCATTTATTGCAGGGGAGCTTTCTCTTTTGCAATTATTTTGCTAAGTGACAACGGGGGAGAAATAAGATCTAACATTTTCATGCATACAGATTATGAACAATTTCTTTTTATTACTATTTTAATTTCATTCCAAGCTTAGATGTTATATCGGCAAGGTTTGTCAATTATCAAAATGGAAGAGATTGTTGGCCCATTGGTCATGGTCAAACCTGATTTTAATAATTGATCAAACTCTGTATTCATATAAATGCAAGTCAACTCAGATGTTTACCTACAACGTTTTGGACACTACTCAACAATGGATATCAACAATGTTCAAGACTGAAGCTGTTTGCCATTCAGAATGTACTTCCTGTTATGCAATATAATTTTTTATTTTATTGAGTCTAGGAATACATTGTACACCGAGTCGTACTGACAAATAGGCTATCCTAAAACGTTTTTCAAAATCAACCCATTCTTTACAAATGACATATATTTTTGAAAAACATTCTTTTTACAAAAAGCTTCTGAAGGATCTTTCAAAAAGCCAAAATTTGTTTTCTCCAAAAAATGAAATGGCAGAACCCCAAGAGAACTCGGGCCGAGTTTGGCCAGAGTTCGACCATTTGGAACGTTAGTGAACGTTGGGTTTTTGAACTTGGTCATCCTTCAGTTATGATTTGTTACAAAGAGTTCTGTCTGAATTCTGCCTGAATTCTGTCAGAGTTCTATCTTTGGAAAAACTATAAATAGAGAAGTATTTCGATCATTTCAAATCACCAATTCACTTTCAATCTCTTCTCTTCCTGAGCTTACATTCTTCCAAAGAGTTCTTAAAAGCTTTCATTTTCAAATCCCACGCCAGTTACAATCTTCTAGTCGATTTGCCAGTGCGGTACGGTCTAGAAGTTTCAGAGTGATTGTAATCAGAGGCTTGATAGAAGATTCAACTCTTCACAATGGAAGTTGGTCGAGTTCTTCGTATCAAAGCTCGCGTCTGTAGAAGTTGTAAGGACTTCGTATGAAAACTTGCGGAATTTTCCAATAGTGGATTCAACTGGAAGCTAGAGTTCTTGTCACGTCCCAGAACCAGAATACTGGAAAGCGGGGGAATGACTCAGCCAGCTACGTATTACGGGTAGATGAATACCGTATAATACGACCAATGCTGTCTAACAAGACGAGGGGGTGCATACTACATGAAAGTCTTCTATGGTCACTTCACATCTATTGTCTCAATCATTCAAACAAGAAACAGAAACAGAGAACATGTAAGATAAAGCAGTAAGGCGTCCCAAACGCTCAGTCAAAATGTTCTTGATATCTGGCTTTACAAAACACAGCCAGATGATGTAGTCAGTATACACAATTGTTATCAGCTGCAGCCTGACTTAGTTACAATTATGCAAAAATAGGTATAAGACAATCCGACTAACATGTCGGTGCCAAACGGTAAAGTATAAAGTATTTAACAAAACGAGCGGAGAAGTAAGAAAACCCACTCGAGCCCTCCTGCGATCATCCCTCTAGTGTTGACCATCGTGGAGGTAGAAGTAAGCTGGATCCTCGGGGACCGGCTCTAAATCTGGCCATGCAAAATCAGAGAGGTTAGACCTCTAACAGCAAGTACCGCAAGGAAGCACGATATGAGGGATTAAAACCAGTAATGAGAAAATATGATAAATAGATCTCTGCTTTCTACTGGGATTCATATAGTATCACGACACTTCGAACCAACCTCCCAACCAAACAAGGACAGAAGTTAGCACGTCATGTCCTGACATTCTGATCATCTCAGTTAGGTAACAGAGGACATACAGAACACAAACAAGTTAATTTAAACGGCCATTCAACTACTACGGCTTGCTACTGTGAGTTCCAAGTTATCCTGGAATTATGCAATAGAGATTCCTCAGTTCTTACTATGTGCAAGCAAGGCTAGTTTACCCAGTCAATCAATTGCGCCAATCATGAATTAGACGAGTCCCAGCAGGACGTCCGTCATCAATATACAATATACAATAGATAATATAACCAGATACCGCTCCCTGCCCGTGTGGCAGATTTGCAGTATCTGTGGGGACCAGCCGGCCTGTCGGGCACTACTAGTCCCAAGAGGGCTGCCATGTAAGAACTCGGGAATCCATTCTCTCCATGCAATCATTATTTTATTTAACTTGATAGTCTCTATGTTAAGTAAAATCCCATGCCGTGGGTCATGGTCATTCAAATAAGTACTTTCGTACGGGATGCGATATGCACAACTCTACAACGATACCAGTGCGGTTAGGTTGCAGGTCCTACATAGCGTAATGCGACAATCAGAACTAACCACGGAGTAATCATGCCTTGACCATAAAGTACACATGCTATTTTTGTAAAATAAATAAATAAATAAATAAATTGAAGCCTGTATGTGTATGTATGTCAATATTCGAGATCAGCCAGGCGATTACAATAGTTCATAGTTAATATGAACGTGTCTCATTCATTCAATTTAATAAGACGACTAGCCAGTCTCTTAGTTCCAACTAGGAACGCATGATCAATTATTAGTCAAAGTAACAGTCGGGGTCAATTCGTGACAAGGCATGAAAGTCAAATTAGTATTAAGCATGGTCGAGTCTATAACTAGCATAAAATAGTTGGTAACACATTCTTGAAGCCAAGAAAAAGATCTACAACTTTCATGTCGGGAGTTGAAAGAAATTCTAGCCATAATTCAGTCAAAATAGGACATATAACAGTCAGAAACAACCAAAATAGGCATATGCGGCCTATTCTGCGACATGCATGCGGACCTACTACGACATGCGGCTCATGCGGCCCTACTACGACACCATATGCGGCTCAACTACGACATACGGCCTATGCGGCCCAACCGCGACACCATATGCGGCTACTGCGACATGCAGCCTATGCGGCCCAACCGCGACACCATATGCGGCTCAACTGCGACATACAGCTCATGCGGCCCAACCGCGACACCATATGCGGCTACTGCGACATGCAGCCTATGCGGCCCAACCGCGACACCATATGCGGCTCAACTGCGGCATACAGCTCATGCGGCCCAACTGCGACATCATGCGGCTCAACTGCGACATGTGCCCCATGCGGCTCATTCACGGCACCATATGCGGCTCAACTGCGACATGCGGCCTATGCGGCCCAACCGCGACATCTATGCGGCTCTACTGTGACATGCGGCTCATGCGGCCCTACTGCGACACCATATGCGGCTCTACTGCGACATGCAGCTCATGCGGCCCAACTGCGACATCATGCGGCTCAACTGTGACATGTGCCTCTTGCGGCCCAACCGCGACATCTATGCGGCTCTACTGCGACATGCGGTTCATGCTGTAGATGAACATACAAGTTTGACCAAAATTGTTTTGGCCATAACTTCCTCAAAATAAATCGAAATCTAACTTTTCAAAAGCCAAACTTTGGTAGAATTAAATTCTCTACAACATGGAACCACTTATTTTCGAAAACAACAAAGTTTGATAGATCAAAACCATAAAATCCATATGAAAACCAAAACTTAAAACTTAGATCTACACCCAACCATCCATGGAAATCAAGAACTTCAAAACCTAAACTTGTAGAGGAAGAGAAGATGAACAACATAGACTAAAAATAAATGGGGATGCATGAAATCCCTCATGGTATGCAAGATGTACTTGCCTCTCACAAGTAGGTTAGGGTTTGGTGGAGAAGTAAATGTGAATGAATGAAGAGAGAGAATGAAAGAAGAACTTTTATATCAAAGTCAAGTGGATCTCCACCATTCATTCTCTCCACCAAATCCAAGCCATCCATTCCTTTCCATGTTGAACCAAACCACACCAAGTTGGTTTACCATGAACCGAAATGAACCAAGAGCCAAGAAAAAGCAGAAAATAAAATATAGGAAATTTAATAAGCGCGAAATTGAAGAATTTAAATACAGAACAAATGCATGATAAATATTAAATAAATACATATTCTGGGAACGGGAAGTGACATCTCTACCCTCCTTAGAAAAAATTCCGTCCTCGGAATTTCAAATCCAAGCAGGATAGGAAAAACTGAGCTGATCTAGGTACAAGAAACTTGAGCACGCAATCATTCTTCAATGTTAACTAGCAGATAACATATCTATATTAACAATCTACGATATCAAGTAGTTCTATCTATGAGGTGACAAGCATGAGGGGTTAAGGCAATCAAGGTACACGGGAAGAAATATACCTTGTGAGTCAAACATATGTGGATACCGTGATCGGATATCATCCTCACGTTCCCACGTTGACTCTCCTAATGAGTGATGACCCCAAGCAACTCGGACAAGGCTAATTGTTCGATTCTTGAGTATCTTCTCTCTCCGGTCCAAAATGGACACCGGCTGCTCCTCGTAAGACAAGTTGGTACCAACAACCAACTCAGAATGATCAAGGATATGGCTGGGGTCCGATACATACCTTCGTAATTGAGATACATGAAACACGTCATGCACCTCTCGTAACGAAGGTGGAAGGGATAAACGATAAGCAACATCGCCTACCCTATCAAGGATAACGAATGGTCCTACGTATCGCGGACTCAACTTCCCGCGAACGCCAAATCTAATGACCCCACGGGTAGGTGAGATTCGCAAGAACACGTGGTCTCCAACAGAAAACTCTAGCGATCTACGATGCTGGTCCGCCCAATGACGATGCCGGTCCTGTGCAACTCGAAGTCGCTCTCTAATTCCCTTGACCAATTCAACTGTCTGAACAATCATTTCCGGGCCTAACATCTTTCTCTCTCCGATATCATCCCATGCTAGTGGCGACCTACACTTCTTACCATATAGTGCTTCAAATGGTGCCATCTGGATACTGGCTTGATAACTGTTGTTGTATGATAACTCAACTAAGTGCAGGTGGCTTTTCCAAGATCCTCTAAAATCCAGAGTGCAAGCTCGTAATATGTCTTCTAAGGTCTGAATTCTTCTTTCTGATTGCCCGTTCGTCTGTGGATGGTAAGTCGTGCTAAATCTTAACTTGGTGCCCAGATTATGATGTAAGCTCTTCCAGAAATGCGATATAAAATGGGTATCTCTGTCGGACACAATACTGACATGGACTCTATGCTGCCTGACTATCTGTTGCATATACAACTTTGCCAACTTTTCTGTAGATTGCCCTACTCTGAAAGGAAGAAAGTATGCCACTTTTGTAAGCCGATCTACTATCACCCAAATAGCATCTTTACCACTTGGTGATCTCGGTAAACTGGTCACAAAGTCCATTGTGATGTGCTCCCACTTCCATTCCGGGATAGGAAGTGGATGTAATAACCCAGCTGGCCTCTGCTGTTCTGCCTTCACTTGCTGACATACCAAGCAACGGGAAACGAATCTAGCTATCTCCCTCTTCATCCCGTTCCACCAGAAGTGCTGCTTGATATCTTGGTACATCTTGGTCCCTCCAGGGTGTACGTAATACTGAGAACTGTGAGCTTCTGTCATAACCTCCTGTCTGATATCTCCACTAGGCACACATAGACGTGACCCAAACCTAAGTGTACCATCCTCATGAATCTGCATCTCCTTTCTGAGTCCTGACTCACATTCTGCCCTAAGCTTCTGAATCCTTGGGTCGTGTGCTTGAGCTGCCTTGATCCTGTCTACCAAGTCGGATTGAACTTGTAAACTTGTTAGAACTCCTACATCACTAGGAAGTATAACTTCGATGCCCATCTCCTGAAGGTCCTCTAAGATGTGCTTCTGTGTTGTCAACATAAATGCGCCGTCTCTCCTGCTAAGAGCGTCTGCTACCATATTAGCCTTGCCTGGATGATACTGAAGCTCCACGTCATAATCTTTGATCAACTCCAACCATCTTCTCTGTCTCATATTCAGTTCCTTCTGAGTAAAGATGTACTTCAGACTTTTATGGTCCGTGTACATATCCACTCGATCACCATATAAGTAATGCCTCCATAGCTTCAAAGCAAATACTACTGCCGCCAACTCCAAGTCATGAGTTGGGTAATTCTTCTCGTGGTCCCGAAGCTGCCTAGATGCATACGCTATCACCTTTCCATGCTGCATGATGACACATCCAAGTCCTTTACCTGACGCATCACAATATACTGTAAAACCTCCGGGTCCAACTGGCAATGTAAGAATAGGCGCTGATATCAACTTCTGCTTCAAGGTGTCAAATGATGCCTGGCACTCTGCCGACCAGACGAATGGCACATCCTTCCGTGTCAAGCGGGTCATTGGTGCTGAAAGTCTTGCAAAATCCGATACGAATCTCCTGTAATATCCTGTCAATCCCAAGAAACTCCGTACATCAGCTACGGTCTTGGGTACTGGCCAGCTCTCTACTGCTTCTACCTTCTTGGGATCTACTGCTACTCCAGCTCCTGATATGATATGACCCAAAAATGAAATATGATCCGTCCAGAACTCACACTTGCTGAGCTTGGCATACAACTGGTTCTCCGTCAGAACCTGCAATACTGTCCTGAGGTGGTCTTCATGCTCCTCTTCACTAGTAGAGTATACGAGAATGTCGTCAAGAAACACAACGACAAACTGATCTAAGTATGGCATAAAGATGCGGTTCATCAAATCCATAAATATTGCTGGAGCATTGGTCAAACCAAACGGCATTACCAAGAATTCATAATGCCCATACTTCGACCTGAATGCTGTCTTGGGAATATCCTCCTTTCGAACCCTCACTTGATGATATCCTGAATAAAGATCTATCTTGGAGAAAACTCTAGCCCTGCTCAACTGATCAAATAAGTCGTCGATCTTGGGTAATGGGTACTTGTTCTTTACTGTTGCCGTGTTAAGCTTCCTGTAGTCAATGCATAATCTGGATGACCCATCCTTCTTTCCCATAAGTACCACTGGTGCTGCCCACGGTGATACGCTAGCTTGGATGAACTTCTTCTCCTTCAGTTCCTCTATGTGCTGATATACCTTGGCCTGCTCTGAATCCGCCATTCTGTTAACTCGATCTGATATCGGTTTAGTTCCAGGTGCCAGTTCTATACTGAACTCAATATCCCTAACCGGTGGTAGACCTGGAAGTTCTTCAGGAAATACGTCTAGAAACTCTTCAACTACCTTCGGAACCTGAACTTCTTCCATTGTCGTTATTACTTCCTGCTCTTGCTGAGTTGCCACGGATCGGACTAAGGTGAATCTCTTCATGCCTAGAATATCAAAAGATACACTCCCACTACGACAATCTATTGTCGCATGACTGTCTTTCAGCCAGTCCATGCCTAAGATAATATCGAAATTTCCAACAGGAAATTCTATCAACTGGGCGGGTAAGGAATGTCCGCAAACTACAACGCTACACACTAGAATAACTCTACTAACTCCTACGAGCCCATTACCAGTGAGTATATTCAGCCTCCCTGGTAATGCCACGAACTCCATTCCTAGCCGTGTCGTAAATTGTGCAGATATAAATGAGTGTGATGCTCCTGAATCAAACAATGCTACTGCGGGATATGAGACGACGAGAATGTTACCTGCCACAACATCTCCCGATGCTAATGCCTCCTCCAAGGACAGAGTGAATGCCTGCCCTCGACCTCCTTGTTGGTTTCCATACTGCGGCCTAGCCTGGTGCTGCTGCTGGCCCCTTCCTTGATGATGCTGGGGCGGTCTATGCTGGTGTTACTGTATCGACGGTCCCTGCTGCCGAAATATCTGAGCTTGCGGCATTAACGGACGCTGGGCCAATGGTCTCACTGCCACTGCGGGTCCTCGATACTGTCCTGCCCCTGGTGCTGGCAGAGTAGGAAACTGCTGCACTGGTCCTCCTGACCTTGAATTCATAGGATATGTGGTAACCCGATGATCTGGATTTCCACATATCAAACACAGCCCGTTCAATGTCCGACACATATCTCTAGTGTGTCCTACCTTCCCATAATAAGTGCAGCCTGTCGGGGGTTGCTGGTTCTTCTTCTGTTGCTGCTGCTGCATGGGTGGTGCTGGCCCTCGCATTGCCATATCGTGGATGCGAATGCCAGGAGACGGTACTGTTGTTCGGGGAGCTGCTACCCCTCCTCCTTCAATCTGACTGTGAGATCTCTTCTGACCCCCAGTCCTTGCCGTGATCCTCTGAATGGTGATCTCATGCCTTCGGGTTGCCGTTAACACTTCGTCGAAAGTCTGATAGTTGTGCCCCTCTATCAATTGCAAGAGCTCAAGATAAAATCCTTGCTGGAACCTCATCGCCCTCTGGCGCTCCGTCGCTACCATCTCTGGGGCGAACCTACTCAATCTGCAGAACTCTGCTGCATAAGCATCTACCGTCTTGCCGGCCTGCTTGAGGTTGATAAACTTCTGTTGTAGCTCAAACTGCGCCACAACTCCATAGTACTTCGTCTTGAATCTTGCTGTAAAATCGTCCCAAGCAACAGGACGTCTGATACCTACTTCCTCTGATTCCCACCAATTACGTGCGAGATCCTGAAGTAACAACTTCACTTGATCCACACGTTCTTCTGTCGGCACCATAGCTGCTGTCAGAATAGCCTCAATATCCTTAAGCCATGCATCTGCTGAGATGGCATCTTCCGTGCCTTCAAAACGACGGGAGTTGTACTTACAAAACCGGGCTGACGCTCCTGAATCTGGCCTCGCCCCTCTTTCCAATGCCGTCTGTAATCCTTGGTTGAGTAGTACGTTCTGCTCCTACAACTGAGCGTGCATGCGCTGCTGGGCTAACATCTGGTGTTGCTGAGTAGCCATCATTCCTTTTATGATCTCCAGAAGGGCCGGTGTGTCTACTTCCATAGGGGTAGGTGGAACTGTTGGTGGTGGTGGAACATCCGGATACTGCGGTCCAGTTGCTGCTTCCACTATTACTTCTTCTTGGATGGTCTCTTGAGTTAGTACCGGCCCTTGTTGCTGACCAACATGGTCAGGTTGTCCGTGTTGCCCTTGTTGTTGTTGCCCAGTCCTGACAGATGCGGACGAGGTGCCCCTAAGAAAAGGGACAAGAGAACAATCAAACGATCGAACTGGAAAGATCAATGAAGTCAAAGGATACCGGAATGTCAAGCTAGAGTCGAGAGTAACGAATCATGAGATCAAGGGGAAACATGTGTGATTGAGACATCCTATAAATTAAAATACCCCACAAGTCTGAAACCAGACCTGCATGGGCCACCACTAAAACCTTGTTACGCCCCAGAACCAGAATACTGGAGAGCGGGGGAATGACTCAGCCAGCTATGTATTACGGGTAGATGAATACCGTATAATACGATCAATGCTGTCTAACATGACGAGGGGGTGCATACTACATGAAAGTCTCCTATGGTCACTTCATATCTATTGTCTCAATCATTCAAACAAGAAACAGAAACAGAGAACATGTAAGATAAAGCAGTAAGGTGTCCCAAACGCTCAGTCAAAATGTTCTTGATATCTGGCTTTATAAAACACAGCCAGATGATGTAGTCAGTATACACAATTGTTATCAGCTGCAGCCTGACTTAGTTATAATTATGCAAAAATAGGTACAAGACAATCCAACTAACATGTCGGTGCCAAACGGCAAAGTATAAAATATTTAACAAAACGAGTGGGGAAGTAAGAAAACCCACTCGAGCCCTCCTGCGATCATCCCTCTAGTGTTGACCATCGTGGAGGTAGAAGTAAGCTGGATCCTCGGGGACCGGCTCTAAATCTGGCCATGCAAAACCAGAGAGGTTAGACCTCTAACAACAAGTACCGCAAGGAAGCACGATATGAGGGATTAAAACCAGTAATGAGAAAATATGATAAATAGATCTCTGCTTTCTACTGGGATTCACATAGTATCACGACACTTCGAACCAACCTCCCAACCAAACAAGGACAGAAGTTAGCACGTCATGTCCTGAAATTTTGATCATCTCAGTTAGGTAACAGAGGACATACAGTACACAAACAAGTTGATTTAAACGGCCATTCAACTACTACGGCTTGCTACTGTGAGTTCCAAGTTATCCTAGAATTATGCAATAGAGATTCCTCAGTTCTTACTATGTGCAAGCAAGGCTAGTTTACCCAGTCAATCAATTGCGCCAATCATGAATTAGACGAGTCCCAGCAGGACGCCCGTCATCAATATACAATATACAATAGATAATATAATCAGATACCGCTCCCTGCCCGTGTGGCAGATTTGCAGTATCTGTAGGGACCAGCCGGCCTGTCGGGCACTACTAGTCCCAAGAGGGCTGCCATGTAAGAACTCGGGAATCCATTCTCTCCATGCAACCATTATTTTATTTAACTTAATAGTCTCTACGTTAAGTAAAATCCCATGCCGTGGGTCATGGTCATTCAAATGAGTACTTTCGTACGGGGTACGATATGTACAACTTTACAACGATACCAGTGCGGTTAGGTTGCAGGTCTTACATAACGTAATGCGACAATCAGAACTAACCACGGAGTAATCATGCCTTGACCATAAAGTACACATGCTGCTTTTGTAAAATAAATAAATAAATAAATAAATAAATTGAAGCCTGCATGTGCATGTATGTCAATATTCGGGATCAGCCAGTCGATTACAATAGTTCATAGTTAATATGAACGTGTCTCATTCATTCAATTTAATAAGACGACTAGCCAGTCTCTTAGTTCCAACTAGGAAAGCATGATCAATTATTAGTCAAAGTAACAGTCGGGGTCAATTCGTGACAAGGCATGAAAGTCAAATTAGTATTAAGCATGGTCGAGTCTATAACTAGCATAAAATAGTTGGTAACACATTCTTGAAGCCAAGAAAAAGATCTACAACTTTTATGTTGGGAGGTGAAAGAAATTCTTGCCATAATTCAGTCAAAATAGGACATATAACAGTCAGAAACAACCAAAATAGGCATATGCGGCCTATTCTGCGACATGCATGCGGACCTACTACGACATGCGGCTCATGCGGCCCTACTGCGACACCATATGCGGCTCAACTGCGACATACGGCCTATGCGGCCCAACCGCGACACCATATGCGGCTACTGCGACATGCAGCCTATGCGGCCCAACCGCGATACCATATGCGGCTCAACTGCGACATACAGCTCATGCGGCCCAACCGCGACACCATATGCGGCTACTGCGACATGCAGCCTATGCGGCCCAACCGCGACACCATATGCGGCTCAACTGCGACATACAGCTCATGCGGCCCAACTGCGACATCATGCGGCTCAACTGCGACATGTGCCCCATGCGGCTCATTCGCGGCACCATATGCGGCTCAACTGCGACATGCGGCCTATGCGGCCCAACCGCGACATCTATGCGGCTCTACTGCGACATGCGGCTCATGCGGCCCTACTGCGACACCATATGCAGCTCTACTACGACATGCAGCTCATGCGGCCCAACTGCGACATCATACGGCTCAACTGCGACATGTACCTCATGCGGCCCAACCGCGACATCTATGCGGCTCTACTGCGACATGCGGTTCATGCTGCAGATGAACATACAAGTTTGACCAAAATTGTTTTGGCCATAACTTCCTCAAAATAAATCAGAATCTAACTTTTCAAAAGCCAAACTTTGGTAGAATTAAATTCTCTACAACATGGAACCACTTATTTTCGAAAACAACAAAGTTTGATAGATCAAAACCATAAAATCCATATGAAAACCAAAACTTAAAACTTAGATCTACACCCAACCATCCATGGAAATCAAGAACTTCAAAACCTAAACTTGTAGAGGAAGAGAAGATGAACAACATAGACTAAAAATAAATGGGGATGCATGAAATCTCTCATGGTGTGCAAGATGTACTTGCCTCTCACAAGTGGGTTAGGGTTTGGTGGAGAAGTAAATGTGAATGAATGAAGAGAGAGAATGAAAGAAGAACTTTTATATCATAGTCAAGTGGATCTCCACCATTCATTCTCTCTACCAAATCCAAGCCATCCATTCCTTTCCATGTTGAACCAAACCACACCAAGTTGGTTTACCATGAACCGAAATGAACCAAGAGCCAAGAAAAAGCAGAAAATAAAATGCAGAAAAATTAATAAGCGCAAAATTGAAGAATTTAAATACAGAACAAATGCATAATAAATATTAAATAAATACGTAGTCTGGGAACGGGAAGTGACAGTTCTTCCTACTGGACTAGTCCTCATAAGAGGAAAACCAGTATAAATCTCGGTGTTTGCGTTTGCCTTCTGATCTTTTTTAAATTCTGTCATTTACTTTTTGTTATTATTATTTTATCTATGATCTAACTGCTAACAAGTTTTTAATTAGCAATATTCTGCTGCCTACTCTATTCACCCCCCTCTAGAGTATTCTGCTTTACGATTTTGTTCCTACATAATATCTTTCTTATACCTCATGCTTTTAATTTCTTGCTTGCATGAATAATCACTTGATTGACTGCTAGTCATAGATTGCCAGTATTAGTGTAATTTGTCCCGACACCTCTAGCCTCTTGATTAAATTTTGAGGACGGAATTCTTCTAAGGTGGGTAGAGTTGTCACTCCCGTTTTCTGTTATACGTATTTTCATTATAAGTGTACGGATTTTTGACATTTGTCAGGTGGATCGTAGTTAGACTTGTCTTACTTAGCCTAGTCTTGGTTTAATCTTGCCTTAGTTTATTTGGTTTGGTTCAACATGACTTGGCTTGTCTTAGCTTGGTTGGTTTGAGATGGAGAGGTTTGGTATTTAAGTCAACTTCTCTCTCTCTCCTCCAGAACTTTCATTTATTTATTCTCATCTTCTTCATTTACTCCTCTCCACCTACACCCAAGCCCTAGGTAAGTACAACTTGCTTCATAATGGATCTCAAATTTTATTGTTCCTTTGTCTTCCTTGCTTGATTCGATTCTAAGCCTCTTTAGAACTTGGAGATTTTGATTTTGAGGGTTATATTTTTGTAGATCTAAGTTTATAGTTTCTTCGATTTTTTTTGGTTTTGATCTCTTAAACTTTGTTATTTTCGGAAACTAATGGTTCCATGTTGTAGAGAATTCAAATTTATTCAGTTTAGACCATTATTTTGCCCAATTTCGAGTCATTTAGCCCAAGTTATAAACATTGGAAGTTTTAAAACACCTTGGCCAAAAGCTTGCTGGTAGGGACGATACCTCGTGCACCTTATGCACCTTGTGCGCACCTCACGCACCTTTTGGTCCGTACACCGTGCACCTCACGCACCTTTTGGTCCGCGCACCTTTTGGTTTGCGTATCTTGTACCTCGCGTACCTTTTGGTCTGGTTCGCGCACCTTTTGGTCCGCACAACTTGGATCTCGCGCACCTTTTGGTCCGCTCACCTTGTACCTCGCACATCTTTTGGTTCACACACCTTGTACCTCGTGCATATTTTGGTCTGTGTACCTTACAATTTGCGCACCTTTTGGTCCGTCTACCTTGCACCTCGCGCATCTTTTGGTCCGCGCACCTTGCAACTCGCGCACCTTTTGGTCCATGCACCTTGCACCTTATGTACCTTGTACCTCATGTATCTTTTGGTCCACACACCTTGCACCTCGTGCACCTTTTGGTTTGCATACCTTGCACCTCGTGCATATTTTGGTCCGCACACCTTGTACCTCGTACACCTTTTGGTCCGCACACCTTGCACCTCGTGCACCTTTTGGTCCGCGCACCTTGCACCTCGTACACCTTGCAAACTCAAAACATGAAAGTTGTAGATCTTTGTCTTAGCTTCAAGAATCTTCCTGTCTTACTTTAATCAAAGTTCATATATGACTTTTTCAATCACACATGGGTGTTCTCAATCACACATGAGTGTTCATATGTGACTTATAGTTTCAATCACACATCCAGGCGATTCCGTTATCCCGGCCACACCAGAGGACTTGTAGCCTATCGCCCACTGTCATGTGGGGGCACTACTTGATAACATAAGTACTGAAAGTACATCAGTAATTTTGATAACTGTCACGACTTGCACCCAGTTTTCGGATGCGAGCTCGTGAGCAAGCCAGCTACGTATCGAGCGGACTCCAGCCCGACTCGAGTACGTATAAGCCATCAAGGTCATGGTATCATGGCTAATATGGTAATCTACAGTGTATCTCAATCCACAAGAATATATAAGACAAGAATGAACAATTATGGGTCATGGTCTGTAGCCCATTAGCATATTGTCTGATTAGACTCCAAGAATGATATGAGTCTATAAAATAAACAGAATATATCATAACATGGAATATAAAGCAGGAGAGGATAATAAAGAAATATTACAAACAAATACCTGTATCCCTGCAGGTGTAATCACTACCATCATGAGCCGCTAACTAACTCCATACAATCAGCTACCTGAAGAGATCATCAGGTCCTCAGAGGACATAGCAAGATACATAAAAACATGCCTATCTAAAAGTTTAATCATACAATAATATAAATAGGGTATAAACAAGAACTAGACATGAGACTGACATGTGACTACTGATAGGTAACTATGAACAAGGATACGGGATCAACTATGCATAAATGAACTGCTGGAAAAATAAGAGATCAATGGAATACCAAACCCTCGTCCCGAGTGTGAACTCGCAGGTTTGAACCTTTGTTAGCAATTCGGCAAACGAAAAAAATTCGGGACGGCAAAAGTACGAGTATAAATCGGCTCATTGCAAATAAAATACGTTCAAAAATTCGGTCAAAAATTCGAAAAATGTAAATATTGAGATTAGAAACTTCACATTCTTAAATATATTGTCAAATTTGGTTAATTATTAAACAGGTTTCCACCACGTTTTTTGTGCCAAATTTTTCAATAATTTATACAAAACACGTATAAAATTTCACATGCTTAAAATTTACATACTGGTTTAGATCTGTCAAAAGTACGCAAGTATTGTACGTTTCTGAAAGATACGAAAAAATTCGTGTATAATACGAGTTTTATTCGGGTGATTGCTAACAAGGGTTTGAATTAATCACTAACCCTCGTCCCGAGTGTGGACTCGCAGGTTAGTTCACGACAAACACCCTCGTCCCGAGTGTGGACTTGCAGGTGCAAACAGATTAAGAACAACACCCTCGCCCCGAATGTAGACTCGCAGGTGCAAACGGTCAACCCTCACCCCGATTGTGGACTCGCAGGTTGTGGAAAATGATACAAAAATAGCAGTTCAATTACACATACTTGTAGACACGACTCAGTCAATGTACAGGTGACGGCATGGTACAACTCAGTCATGATACATGTAAGGGCAACTCTAGCATGAACCATAATATGGACAAGCCTGGTGTAAATACGCTATCAAGTCAGGAAATACTGATATACAAGCAAGACAATAAACCAGTAAACATGGTATCATATAAATCTATAGAAACTAAGGTAACTAAAGATAATATATTAAAACAGATGAACTATCAGCCTGAAAATGAACTGTAGAGGGAGGCAAGGTATCTTGCTTGGTGGTTGCATGTAGATCCAAATACATCTCATCAAACTGATAAGCCACAGAAGTCAAATCTCACAATAGTCTCCGAAAGATGAAACAAACATTGTCAACATTCTCAGAATAGTCAAATTAGCTAGGATTGCCTATTTTTAAGTCCAATTCTGGACACAGGGGCAAAACGATATTTTCGGGTCAAAATGGTATCCGCCGTTTGACCCGCTTTGCACCGAAAAGCGTGCCAGAGTCTATTGTCTCTAAAGTCGTCAAACTATATGTCAACAGGTCTGATTTTTCGATATGAACCCAATAGTATGTCCAAAGTTGAATTTCGACGGACCGTGCACAAAATCGTCCGTTGAGTCGGATCGTAGGGCCCGCAAAACGGCGATCCGATCAACTATCTCAGAATCAGACCAAACTTGGCATGCAGGACTAGAAAAATGATACGGTCCTGTTGAGGCAAGTTTCATCTCGATCTGACAAACGTGCATAAAGTAATTAGGAAATTTGCAGAGAGGTCGATACGGTGAATTTTGACGGATACGCATCAAATTCGTCGCGCACACGCAACCAATTTGAATTCTGTCAAAGCACACACGACCACAAAGTCGATACGCACCTTTCGATGCCTTCGGTTTGCGAACACGTCGCCCTGATTGGCGAGACGCACGTCGTATCGAGGGTTTTTCTAGTTTTTAAAACAGATTTTTCTCTATTTTAAAATAAATTTTAACCAGAAAATAACCTCTAGAAATTAAACTAATAATAGGGTTTTGATCTTGTTCAAGTTGTCTAAAAGTCTATTTAGGTAGATTCCTAAAATTTATAATATTCTGTTCGCAATCTGACCGTAAACATGGATGGTCGGGACAATTTTTATAGTCCAGAATTCGAGATTTTTCTAGATTTTGGAAATTGATTTGCGATGCGCACACCACAAATTATTCAAATCTATATGAAGAGGATTGAGGGTGTATAGGTTGTTTGTATACCTGTTTAATTGGTTCGCAAAACGATGAACCGTGTTGTCGAAAAATCGACCATGAACAGGCTCCGCCGGCTGCTACCGCTACTGCTCCGTTCGAGTGGCTTGCGTATGCGCGCACTCCAGTGCACCGTGGCGGCTTGGCCGACCGCCAGCAAAGCCCAGGCGCGCGCACGGCGGTGTCGGTGTCGGGTCGCCTAGGGTGGAGCGGGTGGAAGATTACGGTTTCGATTCCTTACGTTGCATATATATGGTGTTCGGCTATATAATAGGGTCGGGAAAGATGGGTTTGCTGCTTAATGTTGGCTGTGGGAGGGGGAGATTAGTCTGCGGCCCGAGGGGGCTGGGCATGTGGGCTCGGGAGGCTTGGGCTCGGGAGGCTTGTGGTTTTGTTTTTTTTTATTTCTTTTCCTTTTTCTTTTCGATTTCTATTTATTTATTAGCAACTACTAATATATAAGTACATTCATATATATACACACACATATGTATACATAATACTATATACGTTTATATATATACACATACGCACATATAGTATATATATTTATATTTACATACACATACTCACATATTTATATATATTTACACATATACGCATATATAATATATTTATATATATACAAACACATACATTTATATATATATTTATTTGCTATATATATTTATTTGCTATATATATATAGCAAATATATATATATATATATATATTTGATATATAAATATATATATATATATATATATATATATATATATATATATATATATATATATATATATATATATATATAGATATACATTTACTTTAAATTCTAAATTACCTTTCTATATTTATTTGCTAGAAGATAGGGAATCAGCTGGTAATAATTATATATATCTTTACAATTTATAGCAATAATAATAAAAACAGAAATAAAATACTTATTATGCAATATTTAATATTCTACTATAGAATTTATCACTAGGCTATAAAATGGACTGTCAATACGTATATATACACATCTACCTACTTACATGGACGTCTTTGGTCTCACTATATGCCTGCATGGGCTTGAGCTTAGTTCGGGTCCAGTCTGGACTAAATTTGCACAACCGGGTCTCCTAAAATCATAATCTTAATTAATACATAATTCATTAATCTATAGGGGTTAAGTTGCAACTTAGCCTGGTTTTCCTAGTTAGAACATCACTATGGCTCGGCCTTCCCTACCAGGGCTAATACACTAGTCAAAGCACGCCACTGCACTATCCGTGCCATGATTCCTAGTCGTCTTGTACTCCAATTCCTAACCATGACTAAAATCATCTACCGTAATAATTAACTACTTAATTATTTATAAAATTCTAAAATCATCATTCAAATAAAATAAATAATAATAAAATATTTCTAAATTTTTGGGAAGGGGAGCTACAAATCTGTCCACCTTAAAATAATTTCGTCCTCGAAATTCTAATTCATAACTATTCCTTAAAATTTCAAAAAGAAAGTCTTCCTTAACCTTAATCTTCTTAAATTTTAATTCCTCAAAAATAATTCATGTCATCCTCCTAATCACTTTGTAACTGCGAAACCTCGAGGACTTCTACCCATCTTTGGTCACACTACTCCATCGAAACACATGTCACTAAATCTTATAATCTTCTAACTATTTGCTAACAATCCTTCCAACAGATATCTAGGGCCTATGACATCTATAGTCCCTCATATCTATAAACAACCAATACTAATAATCATGCAATATTATACTATAATTTAAGAATTTTTGATGAATTCTAGACTGCACGATCATTCGTCACCCCGGATTAGAAAGGGACGGAAATCAATGGTACGGAAAGTAAGAAAGTATAATCGAGAGCAAATATGGAGTTTTCAAGGACGTAGAGAATTTCTAGGAGAATTTTCAAGGCAGAGTGGATTGATATTTCTAAGGTTTAGTCATATTCGCAGGCTCGTACCGGTACAGTTACGTAACCGATAGGATATGCTCTGACCTACATGGGCCACCAAAAAAACTTGTCACGACTCACACCCGGTTTTCGGACGCAAGCTCGTGAGCAAGCCAGCTACGTATCGAGCAGACTCCAGCCCGACTCGAGTACGTATATGCTGTCAAGGTCATGGTATCATAGCTAATATGTTAATCTACAGTGTATCTCAATCCACAAGAATATATAAGACAAGAATGAACAATTATGTGTCATAGTCTACAGCCCATTAGCATATTATCCGATTAGAATCCAAGAATGATATGAGTCTATAAAATAAGCAGAATATATCATGGCATGGAATATAAAGCACGAGAGGATAATAAAGAAATATCACAAGCAAATACCTGTATCCCTGCAGGTGTAATCACTACCATCATGAGCCGCTAACTAACTCTATGCAATCAGCTACCTGGAGATATCATCAGGTCCTCAGGGGACATAGCAAGATACATAAAAACATGCCTATCTAACAGTTTAATCATGTAATAATATATACAGGATATAAACAGAAACTATACATGAGACTGACATGTGACTACTGACAGGTAACTATGAACATAGATACGGGATCAACTATGCATAAATGAACTGCTGGAAAAACAAAAGATCAATAGAATACCAAACCCTCGCCCTGAGTGTGAACTCGCAGGTTTGGACTAATCACTAACCCTCGCCCCAAGTGTGGACTCGTAGGTTAGTTCACGACAAACACCCTCGCCCCGAGTGTAGACTCGCAGGTGCAAACAGATCAAGAAAAACACCCTCGCCCCGAATGTGGACTCGCAGGTGCAAGCGGTCAACCCTCGCCCCGATTGTGGACTCGCAGGTTATGGAAAATGATACAAGAATAGCAGTTCAATTACACATACTTGTAGACACGACTGAGTCAAGGTACAGGTGACGGCACGGTACAACTCAGTCATGACACAGGTAAGGGCAACTCTAGCATGAACCATAATGTGGACAAGCCTGGTGTAACTACGCTATCAAGTCAGAAAATACTGATATACAAGCAAGGCAATAAACTAGTAAACATGGTATCATATAAATCTATAGTAACTAAGGTAACTAAAGATAACATACTAAAACAGATGAACTATCAGCATAAAAATAAACTGTAGAGGGAGACAAGGTATCTTGCCTGGTGGTTGCATGTAGATCCAAATATATCTCATCAAACTGATAAGCCACAGAAGTCAAATCTCATAATTGTCTCCGAAAGCTGAAACAGACATTGCCAACATTCTCAGAATAGTCAAATTAGGTAGGATTTTCTGTCTTTAATTCCAATTCTGGACACAGGGGCAAAACGGTAATTTCGAGTCAAAACGGTGTCCGTCGTTGGACCCGCTTTGTACCGAAAAGCATGCCAGAGTCTATGGTCTCTATAGTCATCAAACTATATATTAACAGGTTTGGTTTTTTGATACGAACCCAACCGTATGTCCAAAGTTAGATTTTGGCGGACCGTGCACAAAATCGCTCGTTGAGTCGGATCGTAGGGCCCGCAAAACGGCGATCCGATCAACTACCTCAGAATCGAACCAAGCTTGGCATGCAGGACCAAAAAAATAATATGATCCTGTTGGCGCAAGTTTCGTCTTGATCTGATGAGCGTGCACAAAGTAATTGAGAAATTTGTACAGAGGCCGATACGGTAAATTTTGACAATATACATCAAATTCGTCGCACACACGCAACCAATTTGAATTTCTTCAAAGCCCACATGTCCGCAAAGTCGATACGCACCTTTTGATGCCTTCGGTTTGCAACCACGTCGCCTGGATTGGCGGGACGTACGTCGTATCGAGGGTTTTTCTAATTTTTAAAACAAAATTTTCTCTATTTAGAAATAAATTTTAACCAAAAAATAGACCTCTAGAAATTAAATTAAAAATAGAGTTTTCATCTTGTTCAGGTTGTCTAAAAGTCTATTTAGGTAGATTCCTAAAATTTATAATATCTTGTTCGCAATCTGACCGTAAACATGGGTGGTCGGGACAATTTCTATAGTCCAGAATTCAAGATTTTTCTCGATTTTGGAAATCGATTTGCGATGCGCACACCGCGAATTATTCAAATCTATTTAAAGAGGATTGATGGTGTATAGGTTGTTTGTGTACCTGTTTAATTGGTTCACAAAATGATGAACCGTGTTGTCGAGAAATCGACCATGAACAGGTTCCGCCGGCTGCTACCGTTGTTGCTCTGTTCGAGCGGCTTGCGTGTGCACGCACTCCAGCGCGCCGTGGCGACTTGGCCGACCGCCTGCGAAGCCTAGGCGCGTGCACGACGGTGCCGATGTCGGGTTGCCTAGGGTGGCGTGGGTGGAAGTTTAGGGTTTCGATTCCTTTCATTGCATATATATGGTGTTCGGCTATATAATGGGGTCGGGAAAGATGGGTTTTCTGCTTAATGTTGGCTGTGGAGGGGGGATTAGTCTGCAGCCCGAGGGGGCTGGGCCTGTGGGCTCGGTTGGCTTGGGCTCTGGAGGCTTGTGGTTTTGTTTTTTTAATTTCTTTTTCTTTTTCTTTTCTATTTCTATTTATTTATTAGCAACTACTAATATATAAGTACATTCATATATATATATATATATATATATATATATATATATATATATATATATATATATATATATATATATATATATATACACACATATATGTATACATAATACTATATACGTTTATATATATATATATATATATATATATATATATATATATATATATATATATATATATATATATATATATATATATATATATATATATATATATATATATATATATATATTTATATATACACATACGCACATATAGTATATTTATTTATATTTACATACACATACTCACATATTTATATATATTTACACATATACGCATATATAATATATTTTTATATATACAAACACATACATTTATATATATATTTATTTACTCTCTCTCTCTCTCTCTCTATATATATATATATATATATATATATATATATATATATATATATATACATTTACTTTAAATTCCTAATTACCTTTCTATATTTATTTGCTAGAAGATAGGGAATCAACTGGTAATAATTATATATATCTTTTCAATTTATAGGAATAATAATAATAACAAAAATAAAATACTTATTATGCAATATTTAATATTATACTATAGAATTTATCACTAGGCTATAAAATGGACTGCCAATACGTATATATACACATCTACCTACTTACATGGACGTCTTTGGTCTCACTATATCCTTGCATGGGCTTAAGCTTAGTTCGGGTCCAGTCCGGACTAAATTTGCACAACCGGGTCTCCTAAAATCATAAACTTAATTAATACATAATTAATTAATCTATAGGGGTTAAGTTGCAACTTAGCCTGGTTTTCCTAGTTAGGACATCACTATGGCTCGGCCTTCTCTACCAGGACTAATACACTAGTCAAAGCACGCCACTGCACTATCCGTGCCATGATTCCTAGTCATCTTGTACTCCAATTCATAACCATGACTAAAATCATCTACCATAATAATTAACTAGTTAATTATTTATTAAAACCTAAAATCATCATTCAAATAAAATAAATAATAATAAAATATTTCTAAATTTTTGGGAAGGGGGCTACAATAACTCTTGTAACTCTTCTAAATCACCTCGCCTGGATAATCTGGATAGCTGTAGGGCTTGTGACTGCGGGAACATCTCATTGCATCTTGCTAGTAACTAAGCACGTGATAACCCTAGTTAGCTAATGATAGTAAGCCGTAGGACTTGATTGGCCGTACTTGAATGCTTGCTCGTGATTAGCGTAGGAATTATATTCCATCTCTTAATGCAAGCTATTATTTTATTCTAACCCTGTCTTCTCATTATTTAAACATGTTTATTTATTTATTTTTCTATTTTATTATCTGCTGGTTTTAGTTTTCCCTTGTGGCACTTGCTTTTTCTGGGGTCTGACCCAACTGGTTTTGTATGGCCATATTTCAGAGTGATACCAGAGGATCTTCATGCTTATCAGCCAGATGGTGAACACCAGACATAATCCTGGCAACGAGTGGATTTCTTATTTTGCTCTCCCATTCTATTCTAAATTATTCTTTTGAGGCATTTAGCCGTCGAGCAAGTGTTAGCTCGTGTTGAAACTTAATTCCTGTTTGCCTAAGGGGTGTAACATGATTGACAAATCTTAGGGTTGATCATGTATGACTTAACTCTTGCTAGTCTCGCATTTTATATGACTAGCTTCATGATCATCTGAATAAGTAATGTTTGGGATGCCTTACTTTGTATGTATGATGATCTAACATCTTGTACATTTATTTGCTTGCTTAAGGTTGAGACACTAGGCTTGTTCTTGAGCATAGAGACCGATTGTCACTCCCCGTTCCCAGAATACGTATTTTAATACGTGTACTGCTTGAATGTATTTATTTAATATATTTATCATGCATTTATTATGTATTTAATTCCTTTAATTTTATGCTAATTATTTTTCTGTATTTTATTTTCTGCTTTTGCTTAGCTTTTGGTTTATTTTGACTTGGGTTCGGCTTGGGTTGGTTTGTTTTGGTTTAGGGTGGTTCATCATGAACCCAACCCCCTACCTACCACCAATTCCATTTAAAGCCCAACTACTTTCTTTCTCTTCACTTATTCTCATTTACTCTCCTTCTTCTTCCTCATAACTCTCTTCACCTACCAAGAGCTTAGGCAAGTGCATCTTACTTTCATATAAGAACCCATTTTTATGGTTTATTTATCTCCCTCTTATGATTTTAAGATAATTTAGAACTTGACATTTTGTATTTTGAAGTTTTATTTTTATAGATCTAGAAATTAGCCATTTTTGGATTTTGGTGGTTTTGATCTATCAAACTTCTTTATTTTCAAGTTTTGATCGTTCCAGGTTGTTGAGATTTGTGTTATACCCCATTTTGATCCATAGAAGTCCCATTTTTGGCTTAGATTGAAGGTTTCATAGAATTTGGAGTTCTGGAGGTTCTTTACGCCCACGTTTATACGTGCCTACGTAGTATCAAGCTCTACGCCCACGTTTATACGTGCCCGCGTAGTATCAAGCTTTACGCCCACGTTTATTCGTGTTAGTGTGAAATCTGGTTTACGCGAGTCAAGACTGTTTTACGCGTAAAACAAAGTCTACTCTGCCTTGGCGTAAAACAAGCTTCACGCGTATTCTTTTACGCGTATTCCTTCACGCGTATTCCTTTACGCGTATTCCTGCTCGCGTATTCCTTTACGCATATTCCTTTACGTGTATTCCTATACGAGTATTCCTTTACGCATATTCCTTTATGCGTATTCCTATATGAGTATTCCTTTACGCATATTTCCTTTACGCATATTCCTTTACGCGTATTCCTTTACGCGTATTCCTTTACGCGTATTCCGGCACAAGTATTCATTTACGCATATTTCCTTTACGCGTATTCCTTTACGCGTATTCCTTCATACGTATTCCTGCACGAGTATTCCTTTACGCGTATTCCTGTACGCGTATTTCCTTTACGTGTATTTCCTTTATACGTACTCCTTTGGCGTACCCCCCTGTCCGGAGGCTTCCTAGCACTAGCGTATCTTATCCCCTTGCCCGGCGCAGTATGGCCCTGGTATCCATTGCCCTAGATTTACCTTTATTGGGCGCATGGCACCCCTAATTATATCCTTACACCTTTTTGACATGAACTCGATATAATCATGATATGTTAATATTTTAATACATATTGTTGTGTGGAGTGTGCACTGTGTCTCGATTGGTTTATGGATACCCAGTATGACTGGAACTTAACCTTGAGAGTTGTAGACTCGACCATACTAAATACTAGTTTGACTTTCATGCCTTGTCCCGAATTGACATTGATTGTTACCTTCACTAATGATTGATCATGCATTCTTAGTTGGAACTAAAAGATTGGCTAGTCGTCTTGTTGAATTGAATGAGACACGTTCATATATTAAACATGAACCATTGCAATCGACTAGCCGATCCCAAACATTGACATATGGATAATTGCACACTTCAACTTATTTTCTACAAAAGCAGCATGTGTACCTTACAGTCAAGGCATGATTATTCCGTGGCTAGGTTTGATTGTTGCATTACGCTATGTAAGACCTACAACCTAACCGCACGGGCATCTTTGTAGAGTTATGCATATCGTACTCTGTACGAAAGTACTCATTCTGAATGACCATGATCCACTGTATGAGATTTCAATTAACAAAGGGAATATTAAGTTAAATAAAATAACGATTGCATGGAGAGAATGGATTCTCGAGTTCTTACATGGCAGCTATCTCGGGATAATTAGTGCCCTGACATGCCAGCTGGTTCCCACAGATACTGCAAACCTGTCACACGGGCAGGGAGTGGTATCTGTTTATATTATATATATATATATTGATGACGGGCATCCCGTTGGGACACGTCTAATTCATGATTGGCGCAATTGATTATTGGGTAGACTAGCCTTGCTTGTACATTGTAAGAACTGAAGAATCCCTTATTGCATATTTCCAGTGCAACTTAGAACTTACAGTTAACGAGCCGTAGTAGTTGTATTGTCGTTTAAATTGATTTGTTTGTGTACTGTACCTACTCGGTTAACTACTGAGATGATCAGAATGTCAGGACATGACGGGTCAACTTCTGTCCTTATTTGGTTGGGAAGTTGGTTTGAAGTGTCGTGATGTTGTGTGAATCCCAGTAGAAAGCGGAGACTTATTTATTATATTCTTAACTCTTACCACTTGTTTTAATTCTTCATGTCGTGCTTCCTTTGTGGTACTTGCTATTTGAGGTCTAACCTCTCTGGTTTTACATGGCTAGAGTTAGAGCCAGCTCCCGAGGACTCAGCTTACTTCCACCTCCAAGATGGTCAATACTAGAGGGATGATCGCAGGAGGACACGAGTGGGTTCCTTGCTTCCCTGCTCGTTTTACTACTTACTTTACATTTTGTCGCTTGGCACCGACATGTTAGTCGGACTGTCTTGCGCATACTTTACATAATTGTAACCAAGTCAGACTACAGCTGAACGATTGTGTATACCTTGTCATATCATCTGGCTATGTTTTGTAAAGCCAGATCTCAAGAACATTTTGATCGAGCGTTTGGGACGCCTTACTGCTTTATCTTACATATTCTCTATTACTGCTTCTTGTTTGAATGATTGAGACAATAGATATTGAGTAACCCTAGTGAGACTTTCATGTAGTATGCACCCCCTCGTCTTTTAGACAACATTGATCGCATTATACGGTATTCATCTACCCGTAATACGTAACTGGCTGAGTCATTCCCCCGCTCTCCGGTATTCTGGTTCTGGGGCGTGACAGAGGTTTTAGTGGTGGCCCATGTAGGTCTGATTTCAGACTTGTGGGGTGTTTTAATTTATAGGATGTCTCAATCGCACATGTTTCCCCTTGATCTCATGATTTGTTACTCTCGACCCTAGCTTGACATTCTGGTATCCTTTGACTTCATTGATCTTTTCTGTCCGATCGTTTGATTGCTCTCTTGTCCCTTTTCTTAGGGGCACCCCGTCCGCATCTGTCAGAGCTGGATAGCAACAACAAGGGCAACACGAACAACATGACCATGTTCGTCAGCAACAAAGGTCAGTACTACCTCAAGAGACCATCCAAGAAGAGGTGATAGTGGAACCAACAGCTGGACCGCAGTATCTGGCGGTTCCAACACTACCAACAGTTCTGCCTACCCCTATGGCAGTAGACACACCAGCCCTTCTGAAAATCATAAGAGGGATGATGGCTACTCAGCAACATCAGATATTGGCCCAGCAACACATGCACACTCAGCTGTAAGAGCAGAATGTATTGCTCAACCAAGGATTACAAACAACTTTGGAAAGGGGAGAGAGGACTGACTCAGGGGCGTCAACCAGGTTCTGCAAGTACAACCCCCATCGTTTCGAGGGTACAGAACATGCCATTTCAGCAAATGCATGGCTTAAGGACATCGAGGCTATTCTGACAGTGGCTAAGGTACCGACTGAAGAACGGATGGATCAAGTAAAACTGTTACTTCAGGACCTCGCACGTGATTGGTGGGAATTAAAAGAAGTAGACATCAGACGTCCTATAGCTTGGGATGATTTTACTGCAAGGTTCAAGACGAAATAATATGGAGTTGTGGCACAGTTCGAGCTACAACAGAAGTTTATCAACCTCAGGCAGGCTGGCAAGACAGAGGATGCTTATGCAGCAGAGTTCTGCAGACTGAGTAGGTTCGCCCCGGAGATGGTAGCAACAGAGGGCCAGAGGGCTATGAGGTTTCAGCAAGGGTTTTATTTTGAACTCTTACAATTGATAGAGGGGCATAACTACCAGACTTTCGATGAGGTATTGACGGCAATCCGGAGGCATGAGATCACCATCCAGAGGATCACATCTAGGACTGGAGGTCAGAAGAGATCTCACAATCAGATTGAAGGAGGAGGGGGAGCAGCGCCCCGAGTTACAGCACAACCCCTGGCATTCGTATTCACGATGTGGCAATACGAGGGCCAGCACCCCCAGCAAGGCAACAACAGCAGCAGAGAAAGAACCAGCAACCCCCAGCGGGCTGCACCTATTGTGGAAAGGCATGGCATACTAGCGGTGTATGTTGGGCATTGAACGGATAGTGTTTGATATGTGGAAGTCCAGATCATCGGGTTTTCACCTGACCTATGAATTCGAGGTCAGGACCAGTACAACAATTTTCTGCTCTGCCAGTACCAGGGGTAGGCCAGTATCAAGGACCAGCGGTAGTGGTGAGACCGTTGGCACAACGTTCGTTGATGTCACAGGCTCAGATGTTTCGACAGCAGGGACCGTCGATGCAGCAGCAACGTCATAGACCACCCCAGCATCACCAAGGCAGAGGCCAGCAGCAGTACCAGGCTAGGCCGCAGCATGGGAACCAACAAAGAGGCCGAGGATAGGCATTCAATTTGTCCTTGGAAGAAGCATTGGCATTGGGAGATGTTGTGGCAGGTAACATTCTCGTCGCCTCATATTCTGCAGTAGCATTGTTTGATTCGAGAGCATCACACTCATTTATATCTGTACAATTTGCGACATGATTAGGAATAGAATTTGAGGCATTGCCAGGAAGGTTGAATATACTGACTGGTAATGGGCTCGTAGGAGTTAGTAGAGTTATTCTAGCATGTATAGTTGTAGTTTGCGGGCGTTTCTTACCCGTCAGGTTGATAGAATTTCCTGTTAGTAATTTTGACATTATCTTAGGCATGGACTGGCTGAAAGACAGTCATGAGACAATAGATTGTCGTAGAGGGAGTGTATCTTTTAATATCCCAGGCATGGAGCGGTTCACCTTAGTCAGATTAGGGGCAACTCAACAAGAAGAAGGAATAGTAGCGGCAATGGAAGAAGTTCAAGTCCCGAAGGTAGTTGAAGAGTTCATTGATGTGTTTTCCGAAGAACTTCTAGGTCTACTACCAGTTAGGAATATTGAGTTCAGTATAGAATTGGCACCTGGAACTAAATCGATATCAGATCGAGTTTACAGAATGGCAGATTCAGAGCAGGCCAAGGTGTATCAGCACATAGAGGAACTGAAGGCAAAAAAATTCATTCAAGTTAGCGAATCACCATGGGCAGCACCAGTGGTACTTATAGGAAAGAAGGATGGGTCATCAAGATTGTGCATTGACTACAGAAAGCTCAATATGGCAATAGTAAAGAACAAGTACCCACTACCAAGGATCGACGATTTGTTTGATCAATTGAGTAGAGCAAGAGTTTTCTCCAAGATAGATCTTCGGTCAGGGTATTATCAAGTTAGAGTTCGAGAAGAGGATATTCCCAAGACAATATTCAGGTCAAAGTACGGGCATTACGAATTCTTAGTAATACCGTTTGGTTTGACCAATGCTCCAGTAATATTTATGGATTTGATGAACCACATCTTTATGCCGTACTTAGATCAATTTGTCGTTGTGTTCCTCGACGACATTCTCGTATACTCAGCTAGTGATGAAGAGCATGAAGATCACCTCAAGAAAGTGTTACAGGTTCTGAGAGAGAACCAGTTGTATGCCAAGCTCAGCAAGTATGAGTTTTGGACGGATCATATTGTAGGAACGAAATAGTAAAGCGTAATACTCTAGAGGGGGGGTGAATAGAGTTGGCAGCGGAATAATGCTAATTAAAAATGTTAGCAGCACAATCACATAATATTAATCACAACTGAAATAAAGTAAAGACAGAGTTAAGAGAGCAAACGCAAAGACATCGATGTATACTGGTATCCCTCTGTTGAGGACTAATCCAGTCGGTAGAACTCTTGCTACCAGTTGAATCCACTATTAAAAAAACCGCAAGTTTTCTTACGAAGTCCTTGCAACTTCTACAACGCGAGCTTTGATACGAAGAACTCATCCAACTTCAAATGTGAAGAGGTATTCTTCAATCAAGCCTTCTGATTACAATCTCTCAGAAACTTCTAGACCGTACCGTACTGGCAAATTGACTAGAGGATTGTAACTGGCTTGAGATCTGAAATTGAAAGCTCTAGAAAACTCTTTGGAAGACTGAAAGCTTTAGATAGAGAGAAGATTGAAAGTGAATGAGTGAGTTGAAATGATCGAAATCCTTCTCTATTTATAGGAGTTCCAAAGGCAGACTTCTGACAGAATTCGGGCAGAATTCGGACAGAACTCTATGAGCAAATCTCGGTCAAATCCGCAACTGCAGGAGGACCAAGTTTCAAGGATTCAAAATCACAACGGCCACTAACTGAACTCTGGCCGAACTCTGGCCGAACTCGGTCTGAGTTCTGTCAGGGTTAAGTCAGGGTTTAGTTAGGATTTTGAAAAAGCTTTTGGTGATCTTTGAAAACCTTTTTGAAAACCTTTTTGTAAACCTTTTTGAGAGGTCATTTTAAAAACATTTTGAACTCATTTGAGGGTAGCCTATTTGCCAGTACGACTCGGTGTACAATATATTCCTAGACTCAAATAAAATGAAAAATACATTGCATAAGGAATTACAGACTCGAGTAGGCAAACAGATCTTCAGTCTTGAATTCAGTGGATAGCCAATCTTGATCATGTCCAAGAATCCGAGATGTCCCGTATATCCAGACAGAGTTTGATCAATTATTAAAATCAGGTTAACCATATGACCAATGGGCCAACAATCTCCCCCATTTTGATAATTGACAAACTATGAATGATATAACATTAAGCTTGTTCAAAAAAATATCAAAAAGTAGAAGTAGAATTGTTCATATCCTGTATTCTCAAAAAAATGTTAGATCTTTAATTTTCTTCCCCTTTGTCACTTAGCAAAATAATTGCAAAAGATAAAGCTCCCCCGCAATCAAATGCGTAAGTAACAAATAGTGAGAAAACTAATAAAAATAAGGCATGTATAAAATCATCACAGGCATGTAATTTTACAGACAGTTAGAAAGAATGAAGCAACATAGAGAGATAGTGCTAACATAAACTGAAACTAAAACATAGTGATGAAATAAACTAGAATGCCATAAACGGAGACAAAATAAAACATGTCCATGCAAATAAATAAGTACTGAAGCAAACTACAAAGTGCTGATAATAATCAAAAAGTACTGATAAAAACTTGGAATGTTGGAGCATTTCCAAGTGTACAATAAAATATCACTCAAAATCAGATAGTTACATCTCCTCATCATCATCATCATCAACATCATCAGCAGCTCGACCAGCATGTCCTGAAGGACCAGCTCCAGAGGTACCAGCGCCAGAATGATGTGGATGGGCGCCAGCATAGAACTCACCAACATAATCACGATGTGGAGCACGGTCAGGACGGTACCAATCATAGGCGTTACCGGACTGGAAGTAGGCATGAACAGCCTCATCCTCACAGCGATAACCGGAGAAAGCTGGATCTCTAGGGATGGAACCGGCTGAATGACCAGTCTGGGCGAAACGAAGATCAGCTAAGGTGTTTGCAAGCGCATGATAGCGGGTAACGTCGCGGAACTCACGCTCGCGAGCCATATCCGTCATCGAGACGTGCAAAGCAGATAAATGCTGATGTATGCCCTCAAATGTCATGGCATACTGATAAGGTGGTGGAGGAGGTGCAGTAGGAGGAGCAGTAGGTGGAGCTGTAGCAGTCATGCTACGATGAGATAACTGAAGAAACTTGGGCTCAGGGTCCTGAGTACATGTCGACAGATCGATATCGAAGCGCTGAAAGATGCGTGGGAGAATCATCGCGTAAGAGAGATTTCTATCTCTTGCATGACAACGACCCATCATCTGAATTATGGTCTTAGGAGCAGAAAATGGAATCCCCTTAAGAATGTGGTACATGGCGGACAGCTCAAGAGAAGTCACATCATCCTTGGAAGTGGATTTTGGAAGGATAGTGGAATAGATGATGCGATGCAATTCATAGTTAAACAAGTTCAGGTTGTTAGCCTTGAACTTTCCAGAGCATACTCTATCAGGTGCACAGAGTTCCGCTTTGAAACTTGCGAGTGTCGTGCCTTCGAGGAAATCAAATTCAGTGATATCGACTAGCGGTTCACCTTCGTTAGGGATACCAAGGATCTCCGCTAAGAGGTTATCATCGAAATTGATATCAATACCTCCAACACGTGTGCTCACATCGAAAGTGTCTAATATGAGATTGTAATAAAATAATCTAATGGCATTAGTTGCTATAGGGAAGCATATTTGAACAAAAAGATGTAGCCCTAATGCCTCAAAGAAAAGACGGTGGTCAGGAAATACAGTCTATTTGACTGGAGCACCTGTGCATATGGATCTCATGGAGAAGTCTCCATACCACAGTAGGGCTTGGTTTAGGGTTTGGAAGAAAAACCCGTCGAATGCACCGTCGCTCGTTTGGACTGGCGAGAAGAGAGAACCCGTATGCGGATGTGAAGACGACCCTTCCTCACTAGGAGTCGTCTTCTTCCTCTTAGATGGATTGAATTTGGGTGCCATTTGTGCAAATTGAAATAAAAATGCACTAATTAAAAAGTGGAGAAAGATGGAGTTATACCTCCCGAGATCAAAGTATGTCGAAGAGGACGATGATCTCCGCACGATTCCAAATTTTGGAAAGATTTCACCACTTGGATTAGAAGTAATAGGATGGTGAAGAACTAGGGTTTTGGTGCTCGGTTCGGCTGCTGCTGCTGTTTGAAAGAAATTTGGAAGCAATAAAGAAGAGGGGCTCTCGGGTTCTGGATATATAGCCTGATACCCTCAACCGAACTCGGGCCGAATTCGGTCAAAGCTCTGGCCGAATTTGCCTAGGGTTCTATAAAGTTGATTTTTGCCACTCTTTTTTATTGTCTCATTTCAAATATTTAATTCAAAGATTAGTTATTTTAGCCTTCAATTAACATAATTAATATTATTTTATGAATTAAATGTCGTTACACAGCAACTGTCTCAGATTAGCTGTAGGAGTACTGTCCCAGCTGGCGGAGGTTCACCGGAGAACTCTTAAGTATCGCTTCGCTTCAACCGTAGTTGTGGTGACAGACAGACTCTTTATTGGCTTGTCTCTAACACAGTTTTTGCGTAATGATATATAATCATAAAATAAAATTAATTAATATTATTGATGTCCAAAATTCCTAATTCTCGATGTAAATAATTGAAATGATCTTCCGCTAGAGGTTTAGTGAAGATGTCAGCTAGCTGATTTTCAGTATCTATGTACACAAGATTTATATCTCCATTTTGATGATGATCTCTAAGAAAGTGATGTCGAATCTCGATATGTTTAGTACGAGAGTGACATACTGGATTCTTAGTCAAATTAATAATGCTCGTGTTATCACAGAAAATGGGAATATGTGTGTAAAATAAATCATAGTCTTCTAGGGTCTGTTTTATCCATAAAATCTGAGCGCAACAACGTCCTGCGGCGATGTACTCAGCCTCTGTTGTTGATAGGGCTACAGAATTTTGCTTTTTACTAAACCATGAGACTAAAGCCTTGACTAAAAAATGACAAGTGCCACTGGTACTTTTTCTATCAACTTTGCATCCAGCAAAATCTGTATCCGAATAACCAATAAGGTCAAAGGACTTAGTTTTGGGATACCACAAGCCAACAGAAGTACCCTTAAGGTATCGAAAGATACGTTTAACTGCGGACAAATGTGATTCCTTTGGGTTAGCTTGAAAATGTGCACACATGCAAACACTAAACATTATATCTGGACGACTAGCAGTTAAATAAAGTAAACTACCAATCATACCTCGATACTTACGTGTGTCGACTGGCTTGCCTTGTTCATCTGAATCAAGCTTTGTTGAAGTTGCCATTGGAGTGCCAATAGGTTTGACATTGTCCAGATCAAACTTTTTTAGCAGATCTTTTGTATACTTGGCTTGATTTATGAATGTCCCATTATCAGTTTGTTTGATTTGCAGTCCGAAAAAGAATTTCAGCTCTCCTGTCATGCTCATCTCAAACTCATTCTGCATACACTTAGAAAATTCTTGACACAGAGATTCATCAGTAGATCCAAATATAATATCATCAACATAGATTTGAATTAAAAGAAGTTTGCCATTAAAAGACTTAATAAACAGTGTAGTGTCAACCTTGCCTTTTGAAAAACCGTTGTCAAGTAGAAAAGAGCTTAAACGATCATACCAAGCACGAGGTGCTTGTTTTAAACCGTATAAGACTTTCTTCAACTTGAAAACATGATCTGGGTTTTTAAAATCCGTGAAACCTGGAGGTTGTGCTACAAAAACTTCTTCTTTTATAAATCCATTTAAAAATGCACTCTTGACATCCATTTGAAATAGTTTAAAATCATGAAAACATGCAAATGCACATAACATGCGAATGGATTCTAATCTCGCAACTGGGGTATAAGTCACATCGTAGTCGATACCTTCTTCTTGATTGTATCCTTGAGCTACGAGTCGAGCCTTATTACGAGTCACTAAACCATTCTCATTAAGTTTATTTCGGAATACCCAACGAGTGCCAATGACCGGATGATCAATAGGCCTGGGAACAAGTTCCCAAAATTGATTCCGTTCAAATTGGTTTAATTCCTCTTGCATAGCATCTATCCAAAAACTATCACTATATGCTTCATCAATAGTTTTGGGTTCTAGCTGTGAAATAAATACAACACTAGAAACAATATCTCTACTGGATGTACGAGTACTTACTCCTTTGGTAATATCACCAATTACCAAATCTTTTGGATGATCAGCTGTAAATTTTAACCTTTTCGGTAGATTCTGAAGGTAGCTGGTTCCTGGATCTTCTCTAGGAGGTTCAGCTAGTGCAGAGCTTGGTTGAGAATCAGCTGGAGTTGTGCTTGGTACAGATGTATCTTCGTCATTGTCATCGATAGTCATTTGATTCAATTCATCAAAAGTTACATTGATTGACTCTTCGATGATCATGGTACGTTTGTTGAAGACCCTGTATCCTTTGCTCTTGGCCGCATAACCTAAAAATATACCTTTATCGGCCTTTTCATCAAATTTTCCCAAATTGTCTTTTGTATTAAGAATAAAATATTTACAGCCAAATATTCTAAAGTATGAAACAGATGAAATTCTATCAAACCATAACTCAAATGGAGTCTTCTTCGATTTGGGTCGAATTAGAACTCTATTGAGAACAAAGCAAGCTGTATTGACAGCTTCAGCCCAGAAATATTTGGGTAGACTAAACTGGTTTAACATCACTCTGGCCATTTCGGTTAGAGTTCTGTTCTTACGTTCCACAACTCCATTTTGTTGTGGAGTCCTAGGGCAAGAGAACTCGTGTATAAAACCGTGTGTGTCACAAAATTGCTCAAAATCAGCATTCTCGAATTCGCCTCCATGATCGCTTCTTATGCGAGTGATCATGTAACCTTTTTCATTCTGTACTTTCTTGCAAAAGGCGACAAATTCGGATAATGCATCATTCTTGCGTTTCAAGAAATATACCCACGTGTATCTAGAGAAATCATCTACAATTACGAAAGCATAAAGTTTACCTCCGAGGCTAGCAACTCTGCTAGGACCAAATAAGTCCATATGAAGCAATTGTAGAGGTCTAGTAGTATATACTACGTTTACTGATTTGAATGTGGATCTGGTAGCTTTGTTCCTTTTACATTGACTGCATACCGAATCCTTCTTGAATGTAATGTCCGGTAAATCGCGTACTAGCTTCTTTGTGGATAATCTTGATATTGTATCCATATTAGCGTGACCGAGTCTCATATGCCACAGATGACTCTCATCACTCTTGGCCATTAAGCATCTACCTAAAATGTTAGTTTCTTCTAACAAATAGAAAACATATATATTATCTTCCCTGATACCTTCAAAGATAGTACTACCAGTTGAGCTATCAACTATAGTACATTTGTCTTTGCCAAAGTTGATTCCATAACCATGATCAGCTAGGTGACTTATGTTGAGTAGGTTATGTTTCAACTCGGTAACCAGACAGACATCCTTAATCACAGGATAGGGAGACTTACCAACATCACCGATACCAATAATATACCCTTTCAAATTATTACTGAAGGAGACATAGCCTTCCTTCTTTTTCTTCGACAGTGTTGCAAATAGGGTAGCATCACCGGTCATATGCCGTGAGCAACCGCTGTCGAGGATCCATTTGCTTCTAGCATGTAAAGGGTGTTCCACCTACAAAATAGTTTACAGATGAAACCTTTGGTACCCATTTCTTGTAGGGTCTTGAATTGTTAGCTTTAGGTATCCAAGCATAAATATTTAAATCAATAAGCTTTCTCATTCTACATGCAGATGATATATGACCAATGAGGCCACAATAATGACATTGTGTATGTCGAGTGTTGAAAGATGAGTGGTGTGCATGGTTGGTAGGTTTAGGTTTTCTAGTATAGAAGAAAGTATACCTATAATCTTGTTTGGGCTTAACCTTTTGGGGTAAAGGTTTTATAGGGTTAGGTCTGACAGTGTTTGGCTTGGGTGTGTTCCGATTTTTTGGTAAGTGACACGTGTTAGGGAAGGAAGCAGCAGGCTCAGGCTGTTTTCCTAACCTAATTTCCAATCTTTTGGAAGTGTCATACAACTTAGTATAATCAGAAGTAAGTGATTCCATTCTGATTTGTGCACATTGAAGACTTTTCTTCTCTATAGAAAGTTCTTCCTTGAGTTGGTCAATAATTTTGTCTTTCTCTTCAGATGACTTGGTAGTCTCGTGTAATAAGAGCTTTATTGAAGAAAGCTCACCAGACTCACTAACATTATTTCTAACCTTAGCTAGTAGGTCGGTAAGTCTATCTATTTCACCTTTGTACTCTTTGAGTACCTTCTTAGCTGTCTGATACTTACTACGCAGTTTCCTGTAATCAGTCATCAGGTCACTGAAGGCATCTCCTAATTGCTCAAAGGTGAAGTCATCATAAGTATCAACTACAGGTTCAGTAGGTACCTGATCGGATGCCATAAAGCATACGTTTGCAGCGTCTTCTGATTGTTCGTCTTCTGAGTCGCTGGCTTCACTTTCATGCCATATGCTGGTGTTGGCATATTTTCGTGATGTTGATCTCTTCAGGTTCCCTTTTTCATACCTGTTGCTCTTCTTGCTTGATGATGAGTTTGTGGGACAAGCCTTCTTCATGTGTCCCTTCTTCTTATAACCATAGCAGACAACATCTTTTTGGTACCAGTTGTTGCTGTTGTTCTCTTTGACTCTCTTCTCATGTCTCATGAATCTTTTGAACTTCCTTGCTAGGAGTGCTTGATCTTCAGCGTCAGATCCACTGCTGTCTGAGTCATCTTCAGCGGCTTTTCTGTGCTGAGCCTTGAGAGCGATTGTCTTCTCCTTTGGTGCAGGCTCTTCAAAATCTTGTAGCTCCAGTTCATGAGTGAGTAGCTTACCCATGAGTAGGTCGTTCCCTTCAATGATTGCAGTAGCCTTTGGAATCCAGTTCTTGGTGAGAGCTCGCAGAAGTTTGCGAATCTTTTCATGGTTACTGTAATCTTTGCCTAGGGAGGACAAAGGATTTACAATATCCAAGAACCTCTCGAACATTTGTGTAACTGTTTCGTTGGACTTCATCTTGAACGCCTCGTACTCTTGAGTAAGTCTGCTGACTTTAGATTCCTTGACTTGAGTCGTGCCTTCATGTGTGACTTCAAGTAGCTTCCATACTTCATTAGCCGTTGTGCAGATAGACACCCTGTTAAATTCAGTTCTGTCTAAAGCACAAAAGAGAGCATTAATGGCACGTGCGTCAAGACTGGCCCTTTTCTTTTCTTCCTCTGTATATCTGCTATGGGGTTTTTCAACTAAAACTCCATCAACATTTATACGAGGTGGCTTCTGATAGCCATCAAGAACAATAGACCATAAATCAAAGTCAAGAGATTTCAAGAAGAAACTCATCCGTGTTTTCCAATATGTATAATTCGTACCATCAAACAGTGGGGGTCTGTTTGTGGCCTGGCCTTCACTTGTGAATTTCACAGTTGCCATGTGTTGTGCTGTGATCTATATAACAGTTAATTAAAATAAATAAATAATTGCACTGTTACCTTTGCTTTACCTGTAACACCCGCTCTGATACCGATTGTAGGAACGAAATAGTAAAGCGTAATACTCTAGAGGGAGGTGAATAGAGTTGGCAGCGGAATAATGCTAATTAAAAATGTTAGCAGCACAATCACAGAATATTAATCATAACTGAAATAAAGTAAAGACAGAGTTAAGAGAGCAAACGCAAAGACAGCGATGTATACTGGTATCCCTCTGTTGAGGACTAATCCAGTCGGTAGAACTCTTGCTACCAGTTGAATCCACTATTGGAAAAACCGCAAGTTTTCTTACGAAGTCCTTGCAACTTCTACAACGCGAGCTTTGATACGAAGAACTCGTCCAACTTCAAATGTGAAGAGGTATTTTTCAATCAAGCCTTCTGATTACAATCTCTCAGAAACTTCTAGACCGTACCGCACTGGCAAATTGACTAGAGGATTGTAACTGGCTTGGGATCTGAAATTGAAAGCTCTAGAAAACTCTTTGGAAGACTGAAAGCTTTAGATAGAGAGAAGATTGAAAGTGAATAAGTGAGTTGAAATGATCGAAATTCTTCTCTATTTATAGGAGTTCCAAAGGCAGACTTCTGACAGAATTCGGGCAGAATTCGGACAGAACTCTATGACCAAATCTCGGTCAAATCCGCAACTGCAGGAGGACCAAGTTTCAAGGATTCAAAATCACAACGGCCACTAACCGAACTTTGGCCGAACTCGGTTCGAGTTCTGTCAGGGTTAAGTCAGGGTTTAGTTAGGGTTTTGAAAAAGCTTTTGGTGATCTTTGAAAACCTTTTTAAAAACCTTTTTGTAAACCTTTTTGAGAGGTCATTTTAAAAACATTTTGAACTCATTTGAGGGTAGCCTATTTGCCAGTACGACTCGGTGTACAACATATTCCTAGACTCAAATAAAATGAAAAATATACTGCATAAGGAATTACAGACTCGAGTAGGCAAACAGATCTTCGGTCTTGAATTCAGTGGATAGCCAATCTTGATCATGTCCAAGAATCCGAGATGTCCCGTATATCCAGACAGAGTTTGATCAATTATTAAAATCAGGTTGACCATATGACCAATGGGCCAACACATATTTCATTCTTGGGCACATCATATCAGGGGCTGGAGTAGCAGTGGATCCCAAGAAAGTAGAAGCAGTATAAAGTTGGCCAATACCTAAGACCGTAGCGGATGTACGAAGTTTCTTGGGATTGGCATGATATTTCAGAAGGTTTATATCAGACTTTGCAAGACTCTCAGCATCCATGACCCGCTTGACACGAAAGGATGTGCCATTCGTCTGGTCAGCAGAATGTCAGGCATCATTTGAGAATTTAAAGCAAAAGTTGATCACGGCACCTATTCTTACATTACCGGTTGGACCCGGAGGTTTTACTGTATATTACGATGCGTCAGGAAAGGGGCTTGGGTGTGTCCTAATGCAATATGGAAAGGTGATAGCGTATGCATCTAGGCAACTTCGAGACCACAAAAAGAATTATCCGACTCATGACTTGGAGTTGGCAGCAGTAGTATTTGCTTTGAAGCTATGGAGGCATTACTTGTACGGTGATCGAGTGGATATGTACACAGACCACAAGAGTCTGAAGTACATCTTTACTCAGAAGGAACTGAACATGAGACAGAGAAGATGGTTAGAGTTGATCAAGGATTACGATGTAGAGCTTCAATATCATCCAGGCAAGGTTAATATGGTAGCGGATGCTCTTAGCAGGAGAGGCGGCGCATTTATGTTGACATCACAAAAACACATTTTAGAAGATCTTCAAGAGATGGGCATCGAGGTTATTCTTCCTAGTGATATAGGAATTCTGGCAAGTCTACGAGTTCAATTCACCTTGGTAGACAGGATCAAGGCAGCTCAGGCACGGGACCCAAAGATTCAGAAGCTTAGGACAGAATGTTAGTCAGGACTCAGGAAGAAGATAAAAATTCACGAAGATGGTACGCTTAGATTTGGATCAAGTCTATGTGTGCCAAGTGGAGGTATCAGACATGAGGTTATGACAGAAGCCCACAGTTTTCAGTATTCTACACACCCCGGAGGGACCAAAATGTACAAAGATATCAAGCAGCACTTCTGGTGGAACGGAATGAAGAGGGAGATAGCTAGATTCGTTTCTCGTTGCTTAATATGTCAGCAAGTGAAGGCAGAACAACAGAGGCCAGCTGGATTATTACAACCGCTTCCTATCCCGGAATGGAAGTGGGAGCATATCACAATGGACTTTGTGACCGATTTACTGAGATCACCAAGTGGTAAGGATGCTATTTGGGTGATAGTGGATCGACTTACAAAGGTGGCACATTTTCTTCCTTTTAGAGTAGGACAATCTACAGAGAAGTTGGCAGAGTTGTATATGCAGCAGAAAGTCAGGCAGCATGAGGTCCCTGTCAGTATTGTATCAGATAGAGATACACATTTTACATCACATTTTTGGAAGATTCTATATCATAGCCTGGATACCAAGTTAAGATTTAGTACGGCCTACCATCCATAGACAGACGGGCAATCAGAAAGAACGATTCAGACCTTAGAAGATATGTTACGAACTTGCACCCTAGATTTTGGAGGATCTTGGGAGAGTCACCTGCACTTAGTCGAATTCTCGTACAACAACAGTTATCAAGACAGTATCCAGATGGCGCCATTCGAAGCACTATACGATAAGAAGTGTAGGTCGCCACTGGCATAGGATGATATCGGAGAGAGGAAGATGTTAGACCCAGAGATGATTGTTCAGACGGTTGAAGTGGTTAAGGGGATTAGAGAGCGACTTCGAGTTGTGCAAGATCGGCATCGTCATTGGGCAGACCAACATCGTAGGCCGCTAGAATTTTTTGTTGGGGACCACGTGTTCTTGCGGATCTTACCTACCCATGGGGTCATTAGATTTGGCGTTCGCAAAAAGTTGAGTCCACGATACGTAGGCCCATTTGCTATCCTCGATAGGGTAGACGATGTTGCTTATCGCTTGTCCCTTCCACCTTCGTTACGAGAGGTGTATGATGTATTTCATGTATCTCAGTTGTGTAGGTATGTATCGGACCCAAGCCATATCCTCGATCATTCTGAGCTGGTTGTGGGTACTAACCTGTCTTACGAGTAGCAGCCTGTGTCTATTTTGGACCGAAGGGAGAAGATACTCAAGAACCGAACAATTAGCCTTGTCCGAGTTTCTTGGGGTCATCACTCCTTAGGAGAGTCAACGTGGGAATATGAGGATGATATCAGATCACGGTATACGCACCTATTTGACTCACAAGGTATATTTCTTTCCGTGTACCTTGATTGTCTTGATTTCTCATGCTTATCACCCTATGAGTAGAAATTGCTTGATATCGTAGATTGATAAATACGTATATATTACTTGCTATTGATATTGTAGAATGACTGCTTGCTCGCTAGAATTGCTTGTACTTGGATTAGTCTAGCTCTGATGTTTCTGGCCTACTTGGATTTGAAATTTCGAGGACAAAATTTTTCTAAGGAGGGTAGAGATGTCACTCCCCGTTCCCAGAATACGTATTTTAATACGTGTAATGCTTGAATGTATTTATTTAATATTTATCATGCATTTGTTCTGTATCTAATTCCTTTAATTTTATGCTAATTATTTTTTTGTATTTTATTTTCTGCTTTTGCTTAGCTTTTGGTTTATTTTGACTTGGGTTTGGCTTGGGTTGGTTTGTTTTGGTTTAGGGCGGTTCATCATGAACCCAACCCCCTACCTACCACCAATTTCATTTAAAGTCTAACTACTTTCTCTCTCTTCACTTATTCTTATTTACTCTCCTTCTTCTTCCTCATAACTCTCTCCACCTAGCAAGAGCTTAGGCAAGTGCATCTTACTTCCACATGAGAACCCATTTTTATTGTTTATTTATCTTCCTCTCGTGATTTTAAGATAATTTAGAACTTGATATTTTGCATTTTGAAGTTTTATTTTTGTAGATATAGAAATTGGCCATTTTCGAATTTTGGTGGTTTTGATCTATCAAACTTCCTTATTTTCAAGTTTTGGTCATTCCATGTTGTTGAGATTTATGTTATACCCCATTTTGATCCATGGAAGTCCCATTTTTGGCTTAGATTGAAGGTTTCATAGAATTTGGAGTTCTGGAGGTTCTTTAAGCCCACGTTTATACGTGCCCACGTAGCATCAAGCTCTACGCCCACGTTTATACGTGCCCGTGTAGTATCAAGCTTTATGCCCACGTTTATTCGTGTCAACGTGAAATCTGGTTTACACGAGTCAAGACTGTTTTACGCATAAAATAAAGTCTACTCTGCCTTGGCGTAAAACAAGCTTCACGCGTATTCCTTTACGCGTATTCCTGCACGAGTATTCCTTTACACATATTTCCTTTACGCGTATTCCTTTACGCGTATTCCTTCACGCGTATTCCTGCACCCGTATTCCTTTACGCGTATTCCTTTACGCGTATTCCTGCACAAGTATTTCTTTACGCATATTTTCTTTACGCGTATTCCTTTATGCGTATTCTTTCACGCGTATTCCTGTATGAGTATTCCTTTATGCATATTCTTTCACGCGTATTCCTGTACGAGTATTCCTTTATGCATATTTCTGTACGTGTATTTCCTTTACGCGTATTTCCTTTACACGTACTCCTTTGGCGTACTCCTCTGCCCGGAGCCTTCTTAGCACTAGCGTATCTTACCTCCCTTGCCCGACGCAGTATGGCCCTGGCATCCATTGCCCTAGATTCACCTTTATTGGGCGCATGGCACCCCTAATTATATCCTTACGTCTTTTTGACATGAACTCGATATAATCATGATATGTTAATATTTTAATACATATTGTTGTGTGGAGTGTGCATTGTGTCTCGATTGGTTTATGGATACCCAGTATGACTGGAACTTAACCTTGAGAGTTGTAGACTCGACCATACTAAATACTAGTTTGACTTTCATGCCTTGTCCCGAATTGACATTGATTGTTACCTTGACTAATGATTGACCATGCATTCCTAGTTGGAACTAAAAGACGACTGGCTAGTCGTCTTGTTGAATTGAATGAGACACGTTCATATATTAAACATGAACCATTGCAATTGGCTAGCCGATCCCAAACATTGGCATATGGATACGTGCAGACTTCAACTTATTTTCTATAAAAGTAGCATGTGTACCTTACAGTCAAGGCATGATTATTCTGTGGCTAGGTTTGATTTTTTGTATTACGCTATGTAAGACCTACAACCTAACCGCATGGGCATCGTTATAGAGTTATGCATATCGTACTCTGTACGAAAGTACTCATTCTGAATGACCATGATCCACGGTATGATATTTCAATTAACATAGGGACTATTAAGTTAAATAAAATAATGATTGCATGGAGAGAATGGATTCCCGAGTTCTTACATGGCATCCATCTCGGGACAATTAGTGCCCGAACATGCCGGCTGGTTCCCACAGATACTGCAAACTTGCCACACGGGCAGGGAGTGGTATCTGTTTATATTATATTATATTATATTATATATATATATATATATATATATATATATATATATATATATATATATATATATATATATATATATATATATATATATATATATATATGACGGGCATTCCGCTGGAATATGTCTAATTCATGATTGGCGCAATTGATTATTGGGTAGACTAGCCTTGCTTGTACATTGTAAGAACTGAGGAATCCCTTATTGCATATTTCCAACGCAACTTGGAACTTACAGTTAGCAAGCCGTAGTAGTTGTATTGCCGTCTAAATTGATTTGTTTGTGTACTGTACCTACTATGTTAACTACTGAGATGATCAGAATGTCAGGATATGACGGGTCAACTTTTGTCCTTGTTTGGTTGGGAAGTTGGTTTGAAGTGTCGTTATGTTGTGTTAATCCCAGTAGCAAGTGGAGACTTATTTATCATATTCTTAACTCTTACCACTGGTTATAATTCTTCATGTCGTGCTTCCTTTGTGGTACTTGCTATTTGAGGTCTAACCTCTCTGGTTTTGTATGGCCAGATTTAGAGCCAGCTCCCGAGGACTCATCTTACTTCCACCTCCAAGATGGTCAATACTAGAGGGATGATCACAGGAGGACACGAGTGGGTTCCTTGCTTCCCTGCTCGTTTTACTACTTACTTTACATTTTGTCGCTTGGCACCGACATGTTAGTCGGACTGTCTTGCGCATACTTTACATAATTGTAACCAAGTCAGACTGCAGCGGATAACGATTATGTATACCTTGTCATATCATCTAGCTATGTTTTGTAAAGCCAGATCTTAAGAACATTTTGACTGAGCGTTTGGGATGCCTTACTGCTTTATCTTACATGTTCTTTATTACTGCTTCATGTTTGAATGATTGAGACAATAGATGTTGAGTAACCCTAGTGAGACTTTCATGTAGGATGCACCCCCTCGTCTTTTAGACAGCATTGATCGCATTATACGATATTCATCTACCCGTAATACGTAGCTGGCTGAGTCATTCTTCTGCTCTATGGTATTCTAGTTCTGGAGCGTGACACCGATGGATTGTAGTTTAATATTCATGCATCTAGACAACTGTGACCATATTGCGAGGTGGGTTGCACTTCAATGTACGTAGCTGGCTGTGTCTGTCCTCCGCTCTCCAGTATTCTGGTTCTGGGACGTGACACAAGTTGTGCACGACCGCGGTCATCTCCTTCTCTTGTACCGTGTAGCGCCGCTCAGTGTCGTTCAACTTGTGGCTCTTGAATGCGATAGGGTGTCCATCCTGCGCCAACACCCCACCGATGGCGAAGTCGGACGCGTCCGTACGTACTTTGAATGTCTTGGAGTAGTTCGGCATAGATAAGACCGGCTCCATTGTCACAGCCCGCTTTAGTGCCTCGAGTGCCTCCTCGTATCGGGGCATCCAGCTCCACGCCTGATCCTTCCGCAGCAGATCGGTCAGAGGTGCTACGATGGCGGAATATCCTCGGATGAACCGCTGGAAGTAGTTCGCCAAGCTAAGGAACGATCGCAGCTCCGTCAGCCTGGTGGGAGCCTCCCACTTCCGTATAGACTGGACCTTTATGTCGTCGATCCATATCTTGCCATGTCCGATCCAGTGCCCCAAGAACGATACCTCTTCTTGTGCAAATGAGCACTTCTTCCGCTTGACAAAGAGTTCGTTCTCCCTTAGTACTCGGAAGACGGTCTTCAAATGCTCAATGTTTTCCACCATCGTGTTTGAGTACACGACGATGTCGTCGAGGTAGACCACGACGAACCAATCCAGGTAGGGATGAAAGAGCTTGTTCATCAGGGTACAAAAAGTTGTAGGAGCTTTGGTTAGACCAAAAGGCATAACCATAAACTCATATGCGCCATACCTCGTAACGCATGCCGTCTTAGCCTCGTCGCCCTCCGCAATCCGGACTTAATAATACCCCGAGCGCAGATCAAGTTTGGAGAAGTATCTTGCGCTCCCAATTGGTCGAACAAGTCTGCCACCAACGGGATGGGATATTTGTTCTTGACGGTTACCTTGTTTAGTGCTCGATAGTCGATGCACAAACGAAGGCTTTCATCCTTCTTTTTCTGGAATAGCACTGGTGCACCATACGTGGCCTTCGACGGTCTGATGAATCCCGTATCCATGTCACTACCATATTTTAGATTGAGGGTATTTTGGTCATTTCTGAATTTTTGAATTTATTTTAATTTATTGGATTAGGATTGCTATTTTTGACTTTGACTAGTTGGGACTTTGGAGACTAACCTAGATGTTAACCCTAGCTATGGTGACTTGGTTAGCATGGTGTGACCCTAGTCTAACTTAAGTCATCCTAAGTTAGTCATTTAGAAATCAAGATTCAAATAAGAGGATTTATGATTTGGTTCATAGGCTTGAGACTTAGGAATTGATTCCATGACTAATGCAACTAGGCCCATAGCCCATTAGACTAAACCCTAACCCTAATTTTAGCATGCTATGGCCGGCCACTTAGGGTTCCCTCCCTATAAATATTCTCCTCATTTAGTTCTTGCCTCTTTTGTATCACTCTAACACTTAGGAAAAAAGAAGGTATGGCCCTTCTTCCCCAATCTATAGTTTTTTCATTTTAATTCCTTTTGACTCTAGTTTCTTGCATTAGGGTCTAATACTCTTCTATTTTCTGTTTATGGAGAGTAATCCCAGATTTTGAATAATTTGGGAATTCGTGCTAGCAAGGAGGAACACTCTATTTTGGGGCTTTTCTTGCCACTTGCACCTATAGGTAAAACTCTTCAAATTGTGCTAATATTCTAATTTCATTGCATCCTAGCCTAGATCTAGGTGTCCCCTAGTTGTCCCTAAAATTTTGTTAGAAATCGTGTCCGTTTGGTGTCCGTATCGGACACGTGTCAATGTGTATGTGCAAGTGTTTGATAGAATGCCACTTAGGATTTGATTTTCGTATTTTGTAAAACTAATTGCATGAATCTGTAGATCTATGTATGTACAATAATTTTTGTGAAGACTGAGTCGGGATTCATATCATTTTGTGTCCTAAATTAAACTGGACACGCTGCACGGGGGCTCGGTCGGGTGTCCTGCTGCCCGTGTCAGAGTTCTCCCTAGACACAGCAGAGAGGACATGAGATTTTATATACACGAAGAGGAGTTGACTGTGTCACGACCCGCACCCGCTTTTCGGATACGAGACGTGTCCAAGCCCAGCCTACGCCGCGGTATCGGCGGTAGTACGCTGTCTAGACCGCAATAAACAAAGTGCTCATAAATACTAACTGCTCATTCACAACAACTAAATCAACTTTACAAAATATAGAAGTTTTACATTTGAAGAAGAATGTAAGCTTTTATATTTATAGAAAACTACCACACAACTAAATAGTCTTCTATGGTTTAGCCTTCGAGTCTCTATCTCCCCCTCATATGGTCCATAGCGCAAAAGTAGGCACATCAACCTCACCTATAACTACAATCCAGTCAGGAAAGGAACAGAGTACAACCATATTGCAATTAATGTTGTTAGTCCAAAATAAGTTAGAACAAGCGAGAAACAATGATGATAAAGAGTATTTAAAGAACTAGTACTAGCAAGGTATGAACGATCAATAGATGAACTAGCCAAATGTAAACTAGCAAGATAGGATCTAACAAGATATACACCGGCAAGATGTAAACTAGCAAGATATGAACTAACAAGATAATGGACTAGATGAAGGAAAAATAGGAACCACCATGTGTGTGTGAAATACCTTTTAATACGTGAACGGCTGGGCTAATACGGCACATCATACGATGGCTATCATTCAGTAATTGGTACGGCTAACTCATACGTGGGTGTGTATGACTTAGCTATCATTCGGTAACGGTAATTGGGTTTGTTCACGTATTTATCGAGTATTTCTCCTCCCGACTCTCTCACAATCAATAACGGTCAATGATACACTAAGAAGGATATGATAACTACAGTGTTACAATCGTGTCTCAATGGAATATCAAGCAATGACTCAAAGGGATATCAAACAAGAAAACCATAGAGTAAACATTATAATGAACTAAGACATAAATGCAATACTGTACTTGCCTGAATCCTTGCACAAACTGTAGCCACAAATAGAGGATGAGGGGAATGTCGATCAAGAAGCTGTCAACTTATAACACATATCGCACCAAGAACCGTGCACGAAAACCATAAATCAATTCTAATGTTCTAGTTCTAAATTCATGGAATAGTGGCTAGTTGGGTTACTAATCTAATAATAATTAATTCTGAAATAATTCACTTAAAAGCCTAATTTAACCTAATAATAATCTAAATATAATCTAAACATGCAATTTTGGCCATCAAAAGTCATATTTTCAATTTTGAAAACCATGACACACAAATTGAGGCGTACCGTTGACTTTTTAGTCAAATGCTATGAACTTTTGATTTTGAAAGTCCACCTTGGTAGATTTCAGCGCCACGAGTGCGCTGAAATCGACCATGCCGCAAAATCACACTTTGGTCAAAAGATATCCCCGTTATGGCTAATCGTGACCAAAACGGTGATCAACCGATCAATTCTGAGTTCAACAGAAAAAACTAAAATACTAGATGAACAAAATATTTTTTGGGAAAAATATATGTCGTATAGCTCTGTGTTAGCTTTCCAAAACTTCAAACGGTTCGTGATTTCGATTTCTGGTTCTCCCGAAATCTCGAAAACACCCAAACGTGTCAAGTTTCGGACAACCGACACTCTACGAATTTTCTAGAAATTTAAGTTCAAAAATTACGAAAATAAATTAGATATTCAGAAACTATACCTCAATACGAATCCAACAAAAAAAATTGCGCAAAAATCACGTCGGAGTTGACGGCAATCGCTTCGGGAAGTCGGAAACCCTAGATGAGTTCTTCTACAAAAGGCGGCTGTAATTTAATTAGGGTGGCGAATATAATAATATATATATAGGAGAGAGAGAGGCAGTGGCTGACAGGTTTGAGCGCCGATAGGTGGGCCAGGGTACGGCTGACTGTGTAATATTTTAGGAAAATAGGTTTTTAATTACCAGAAATGAATTTTTAATCAAATAACTCAAAATAAATATGTAAAAATATCAGAAAAATCTGTAAAAATTCCAGAAAATATAAAATAACATATAGAACCCTAGAAAAATATTTGGGGTCAATATTTGCTCATAGGCTTGCACAGTAAATTCTAGAAGTCTTAGAAAATATGTTTTTCCTATATTTAATCATCTAAAAATTCCAGAAAAATTGTAGAAAAATACAGAAAATATATTTAACCTAATAGAGCCTAAATAAAAATAATGGGTCTCAAAAAAGTCACAAATGGCCTCAAAATAAATTATGAAAGTCATTCATAAATATAAATCTTCATAGAATAAATATTTAAAAATATATAAAAATGTCTAAAAATTATAATAAAATATAATATAGCTATAGAATGCATATAGACCCTATCTAGAGATCATGTGACCACAAAATGGTCATAACTCACCAACAAGCTTTGGCATGACTTCCAATGACCATAAAATTAATCATAAACAAATAAAATTAAAAAAAAATTAAAAATTTAGGAATTGGGCTTACAAATCTACCCACATTAGAAAAATTTCGTTCTCAAAATTTCAAAATATACAAATAGGGACAACCAAGAATATCATCAAAATATGACATGACCAATCGATATGAATAAGCACGACAAAGAATATAATCAAGAAAATAATGTGATGAATGATCGAAATTGATCAGGCGTATAGAATCGAAATCTAAATACGTTTTAGAAATATAGAAAAATATGAGAGAAATAAAGAACTACTAGTTGTAGAAAAGGTGGTAACAAGAAATAAGACATCAAATAAATTTGAATTTTTTTTTAAATAGTCGTACGCCAATAAAGGATATAGTCGCTTTGATATTCGAAAATCATAAGTATATCCGAAGTCATTTAACCGAGAATCCATGCCTCACCAGTATGCATCTGGCTGCCGTGAACCCTTGGTTTCATGACTCAAGTATAATATGTTATCAAACACTTTATCAACTCTACCCAATATTGCCATAATAAATCAAAAGATCAATAATATAACTATGATATAGTTTTAGTAATATTCGACAACCTACGCATACTTAAAATTATTTCAACTTAGGGGTCATGTCACGCCAGTGCGCTGCTGACTGCAGTGAACCCACAGTCTCCATAATTCAAATAAATGGGAACAGTGCACATCTGCCTTACCACTGTTTGTCACCGAAAATTACTTTAACTATATCCATAAGAATTTCAAAGGAACTTCAATAAATTCAAATAAGTCGATCATGATAAGAAAATATAAGTATCTGTCCTTGAGTAAAAGTATCAGTTTTGAAAATAAAACGATCACAAAATGAACGAAGACAACTTGAATTAATATATAGATAATTGAAACAAGATTAGGAATTAAATAAAACGATCATAAAATAGTTTTGAAAATAAAATAAGGTTTAGAGAAGGCAGAAGATAAAATGGCACAAAAATGATCAAAATTAGGAATTGAATTATACGAAAGCCTAACTTTTCAAACGTATATTCTACCAACCTTGGATCCTACCAACATATCAAAAAAAACATATTCTCTTAGAAAAATTCTTCGATTTATCTATACCGAGACTTCAATAAATCATTAGCTAAATCACAAGGCATATTTAAATATCTTAACTATCCAAGGGTCAAATTGAATAAGGGACTCCTAGTCCTATTTATTCTTCTAAAATTAAATCAAAACTAATTGTGAATGAGTATCCTAGTCACAGGCTTGCAGTAGTATGACTAACTTAAGTACTACCACAAGTTCGCAATCTTTTACGAAATCAGACCTGCATGGGCCACCATAAAAACTTGTCACGACCCGCACCCGCTTTTCGGATACGAGACGTGTCCAAGCCCAGCCTACGCCGCAGTATCGGCGGTAGTACGCTGTCTAGCCCGCAATAAACAAAGTGCTCATAAATACTTACTGCTCATTCACAACAACTAAATCAACTTTACAAAATATACAAGTTTTACATTTGAAGAAGAATGTAAGCTTTTATATTTATAGAAAACTACCACACAACTAACTAGTCTTCTATGGTTTAGCCTTCGAGTCTCTATCTCCCCCTCGTATGGTCCATAGCACAAAAGTAGGCACGTCAACCTCACCTATAACAACGATCCAGTCAGGAAAGGAGCAGAGTACAACCATATTACAATTAATGTTGTTAGTCCAAAATAAGTTAGAACAAGCGAGAAACAATGATGACAAAGAGTATTTAAAGAACTAGTACTAGCAAGGTATGAACGATCAATATATGAACTAGCCAAATGTAAACTAGCAAGATAGGATCTAACAAGATATACACCGACAAGATGTAAACTAGCAAGATATGAACTAACAAGATAATGGACTAGATGAAGGAAAAATAGGAACCACTATGTGTGTGTGAAATACCTTTTAATATGTGAACGACTGGGCTAATACAGCACATCATACGATGGCTATCATTCAGTAATTGGTACGGCTAACTCATACGTGGGTGTGTATGACTTAGCTATCATTCGGTAACGGTAATTGGATTTGTTCACGTATTTACCGAGTATTTTCCCTCCCGACTCTCTAACAATCAATAACGGTCAATGATACACTAAGAAGGATATGATAACTACAGTGTTACAATCGTGTCTCAATGGAATATCAAGCAATGACTCAAAGGGATATCAAACAAGAAAACCATAGAGTAAACATTATAATGAACTAAGACATAAATGCAATACTGTACTTGCCTGAATACTTGCATAAATCGTAGCCACAAGTAGAGGATGAGGGGAATGTTGATCTAGAAGCTGTCAACTTATAACACATATCGCACCACGAACCGTGCACGAAAATCATAAATCAATTCTAATGTTCTAGTTCTAAATTCATGGAATAGCGGCTAGTTGGGTTACTAATCTAATAATAATTAATTCTAAAATAATTTACTTAAAAACCTAATTTAACCTAATAATAATTTGAATATAATCTAAATATGCAATTTTGGCCATCAAAAGTCATGTTTCCAATTTTGGAAACCATGACACGCAAATCGAGGCGTACCGTTGACTTTTTAGTCAAATGCTGTGAACTTTTGATTTTGAAATTACACCTTGGTAGATTTCAGTGACACGAGTGTGCTGAAATCGACCATGCCGTAAAATTATGCTTTGGTCCAAAGATATCGCCGTTATGGCTAATCGTGACCAAAACGGTGATCAACCGATCAATTCTGAGTTCAAAAGAAAAAACTAAAATACTAGATGAACAAAATAATTTCTAGGAAAAATATATGTCATATAGCTCTGCGTTAGCTTTCCGAAACTTCAAACGGTTTATGATTTCAATTTCTGATTCTCCCGAAATCTCGAAAACACCCAAACGTGTCAAGTTTCGGACAACCGACACTCTACGAATTTTCCAAAAATTTAGGTTCAGAAATTATGAAAATAAATTAGATATTCAGAAACTATACCTCAATACGAATCTAAAAAAAATGGCGCACAAAAATCACGCCGGAGTTGACGGCAATCGCTTCGGGAAGTCGGAAACCCTAGATGAGTTCTTCCACAAAAGGCGGCTGGAATTTAATTAGGGTGGCGAATATAATAATATATATAGGAGAGACAGAGAGGCGGTGGCTGACAGGTTTGAGCGCCGACAGGTGGGCCAGGGTACGGCTGACTGTGTAATATTTTAGGAAAATAGGTTTTTAATTACCAGAAATGAATTTTTAATAAGTTTTTAATCAAATAACTCAAAATAAATATGTAAAAATATCAAAAAAAATGTAAAAATTCCAGAAAATATAAAATAACATATAGAACCCTAGAAAAATATTTGGGGTCAATATTTGCTCATAGGCTTGCACAGTAAATTCTAGAAGTCTTAGAAAATATATTTTTCCTATATTTAATCATCTAAAAATTCCAAAAAAATTGTAGAAAAATATAGGAAATATAGTTAACCGAATAGAGCCTAAAGAAAAATAATGAGTCTCAAAAAAGTCATAAATGGCCTCAAAATAAATTATGAAAGTCATTCATAAATATAAATCTTTATAGAATAAATATTTAAAAATATATAAAAATGTCTAAAAATCATCATAAAATATAATATAGCTATAGAATACATATAGACCCTATCTAGAGATCATGTGACCACAAAATGGTCATAACTCACCAACAAGCTTTGTCATGACTCCCAATGACCATAAAATTAATCATAAACAAATAAAATCAAAAAAAATTAAAAATTTGGGAAGTGGGCTTACAACTGACATATAGGGATAAAATTTCATTAGATTTTATTTAGTGGTTTGGGAGATTTTTGAGCCACACGAGTTTCGTGCTGTCAAGTGCACAGCCGACCATAGGCTCTGACACAGGCTTCGTGTCACACGAAGACACGTTTTGGACACGACTCAAGATGACCAAACCCTAGCGCTAGACCCCCTCTACCTATGTGCACGATCATGCCATATTTGGTGGGACACACGTGTCCCTACCTCACTCGACACGCGTGTACGACGCTGTCAGTGCACAGTTTCAGTGTCAGTGTATGTGGAGTGATTTGGATACGTTGTATCCAATTCATAGACACTGGGACACACTCCCAACACCCTCTCACATGACACAATCATTACCAACCTCTAATTTGAATATTAGTTGTTAGTTTAATTTCGAATTTGTGGAATTCTCCAATGTGCTGATATTAAGACTGTCATTCGTTTCCTAATTTTTTTAATGTGTTCAACTGGTTGTTTTGTGTGATTAATTTGTGATATTGTTCACATGTACAAATCTGAGAATTAGCCTACATGCTAGGGTTCATAATGGCATAGGAATTTAGCTTTCGAATTTTATTTATGCTTTTGAATTTTATTGAATTGATACACTGTTTAATTATACATTGTTCCTGAGTTCAAGTTTGTTAACACATGCATTGTTGTTCCTGAGAAATTCAAATGACATATGGATTACTGATTTTGACTGGGTTTCGAATTGATTTGGGATTTGGCTTTCGAATTTACATCTGATACTTAACTGATACACTGTTTGATGAGCACTAAATTTCTGAGAACCCAAACTGTTAGGTAAACACTGATTAACTGAGAACTTGGGAATATAAATATTCTACACACATTACTCTACACACATGGTATCACTAACACACTCTTTCCACTCATGTACCCACACATTCCCTACTGAAATCTGAGAATGGTATTATCTTTCACACATTGATTCATATGTTCATTTCGCACACAAAACTGAAATATGAGACTGTATGCACATTGACACTGATTTTTGTGTACACTTTTGACCCTCACACACTCACACAAATATGAGATTGACACACACAGGAACTTGAAACACACACACACACATGTATATGTAATCTGCACACTCACTCACACCATTGATTTCCCTAGACACACACACTCTTTGTATACACTGTCAACTTGAGAGTCTATGACACACACACACACACACAAATGCATGACACTATATCCCTCTCTCTATTTTATATATATAGTTACAATATCTATAATCTTGTGTGTGAATATGTGAAATGCATATAAATATATAATGCCTATATAATTTAGTGGAAATGTGAATGTGGTAATTAAATATGTGTGTTGCCTATAATATATGTATACGGCATATGGCCTATGTGGTATAGCCTACGGGTATCCCAATATGCAAGCTTATGGTATATGGAATGTATACACATAGGTTGTGTGTTGTTAGACTTGTGTGACTTGTGAATGATGTGTACTTGCTAGAATAGGCTGGTTAGGCTTAGTGAGACTTGTCTGGACTAGGTTTGACCTAGTTGACCTAGTTTGACTAGAGTAGTTTGACTAGAGTTGACCAAAGGTTGACTTTAGTCTAGATTGACCCAAACATCATATAGAATACATCGTAGCAGTTTATTTTACCAATTTGGATATGTTGTGACTTGTACTGTTTTGAATAGGAGCCAGACACCACTCCTCAGGCAGTATTTCATTCAGACACTCAGGATATCAGGCGAGTACATTCTCTGACCATTTCATACTTGATAGGATTTATATTTACGCTCTAGATTACTTTACTTGATGCTGTCATGATGTTAATATGGATTGGTACTATATGGATCCCTTTATGAGATGTTATCCCCCTCGGAAGCATCGGGTTACAGTATGTCATGTGCATTTCACTTTCATCATGTACTCCGGTGCTTTCACCATTTATGTGCACTCTCGTGATTTATGTACTCTCATGTTCACGGAGCCCCCATGTATACAATTATGTGCACCCTATTATGGGCCTTCATGTGATATCATGTGCAATAACATAACTTGTCTGGATCCTTGTGTATTGATTGGGGTACGGGGGAGTATAAATGGTCATATGAACAATTCTAAAGTAGTATACTCATGTGCAAACTCTTAGATTACTCATGTGCAAATTCAAGCCATTCACATGTTCATCTTGTACTCTAAATCACTAGTTCACTGTTAGTTCTCTACTTATAGTATCTATTTATATTACAGTTCTCTCTCTTTTACTTCATGTATATTCTACAGCGTTTTATGTATCTTACTCTATTGTATATTTATTTATCCTGTCATATTATGAACTGCGTAAGATGTACTGTGCTTGTTCCCGTCCTGAATGGACCTGTTAAAATATTACAGATAATATTGAGGAGTTCTGTCCCACTTATTACGGAGCAGGCCTAGATGACACATGAGAGCTGGACTCTCAGGAGGACCCAGCACTTGCAGAGGATATTACCCCAGTAGTCTAGGCTAGTTAGCTAGACTAGTATCTTATTTATCATTTTTTGTGTTGGATATACTTGTATTTATCTGGGGATTTGTTATTCTGGATTTTGTGGAGTTTTTTTATCTTAGACATTTAGCTATCTCTCTTATATTGTATTTATCATCTGTGGATTCTATTGATTTCAACTATCTTATCGTACTTTCTTCCTTAGTTGTGATTGAGTTGTACTTTATAATGTCATATCCATTCGGAGTGTATATACTGTACAGGTACCTTATAACTGTTAGATGTATGTGACCAGGGACATCGTTCTACCGTCGACACTGCGATGTAGGCTAGACATAACCACTTCTCGTGCCCCTACACTGGGTGCGGGTCATGACAATCCAGCAGCTCTTTGAGTTGTCTCTTTAACTCGTTTAGCTCGGGCGGGGCCATGTGATTTGGAGCTATGACGGGCGATTTCTTGCCCGGCTCTAACTCGATGGCGTGGTCTACCTCCTTCCGCGGAGGTAGTCTCTTTGGCAACTCCTTCGGCATGATATCCCCGAACTCCATAAGGACGTCATCGATCTCAGGCAGAAGATCCCCCTGCACGGGCGCCTCCTATATCTTGAGCACCGTAAGGTAGGTCGTCTCTCCGTGTCGTATCCCCTTCTTGAGTTGTAATACGGAGATAGCCTTCCCTTTCGCAAGCTCTCCTCGTGCAACTGTCACCATGCATGGATAGCTCTCCTTCATGATCCCGACGACTCCCAGATGCGGCATTGGGACCGCCTTTGCCGAAGCAAGGAAGTCCATCCCGAGGATTATGTTGAAGTCGTCCAGTGGTGCGACCGTGAGACTGGTGACACCCGTCCAGTCTCCCACTTAGATCTTCACACCTTTGGCCAACCCCTGCACGGGACGCACCTCAGAGTTGACCGCCTTTATCGTGCTTGAGTCTTTTTCAAGTACCAGACTCAAGCGTCTGACCTCCGCATCCGAGATAAAGTTATGGGTTGCGCCTGTATCGACCATCTCCCTTGTGTTGTGGCGATTGATCTTCACGTCCACGTACATCAACTCTCGATTTGGGCTTTTGGACACGACCACCTTGCTCTTCAAAGTGTTCAGTAGGTGTAGAGCCCCCATGTGAGCCCCCTTCTTAGGCTCCTCATCCTCGGCCTCCTCGCCTTGGACCGCGTTCATCTTGTTGCCTTTGTTCGGGCAGTCCCGTGCGAAGTGATTCCCACCGCACAGGAAGTATTCAATCTTCTGCTCTGTCGAAGGCTTTACGTGCTGCTTATCCTTCGGCGGGCCTTCCTTTCTATTGTTCTTCTTCGCTCCTCCACCATTGAACTTGGAGGTGGTATTTTCCTTGGTCTTTGGGGCATCACTCCGTCGATACTCCATCAGCTTCTCGGCCGTCGCGACGGCCGTGTTCAGATCTGACACATATTGCCTCTGCAACTCTTGTGCCGCCCATGGTTGTAGACCCTCCAGGAAGTGGAACAGGCGATCTTCTTCGCCCATAGTAGAAATGGTAAGCATCAGGCGGGTGAACTCTGCCACATATTCCTTGACGGACCCGGTGTGTTTGAGTTGTCGCAAACTCCGTCTCGCGACATACTCCACGGTCTCCGGGTAAAATTGAGACTTGATCTCTTTCTTGAGATCCTTCCACGTCTTGATCGAGCAGAGCCTATAACCCCACTTCTCGAATTTTAAGAATAATTTTTAAAATATATTTGTGAAATTTCTTTCTTTAAATAAAGTGATTTATTCTTATTACTTGTAACTTTCAAATTTTTTTTATAAAGCATACTGTTTGGCCTTAATTGGCCCATGCCCATGGGGCCACTTTCTTTTAACTCTGTTATCCTTTGAAGAAGAAAACCAACCTTCTTCATTCTTCGGAGTGTGCTGTTAGAAATGGAGAAGAGGAATTCAAAATTCTCTTTGTAACCGTTTTTGTGCAGCTAGGAGAATCTCGATTTCCCGCTCAAAAATTTCCTTCTCCCCATGTTTTGTAACCACCTAAATTTTCCTATAAATACCTTTCCTTCTTATCTCTAGCTTTCGGTTGCAATTCATAGCAAAGATAAATTTTGATCTACATCTTCTTCCTCAGCTCCATCCTTCAAGAAGCAGCAATGGCGATGATGAATGCTCGGATGGCGCAGTGGTGAGAGCTAGGCGAGGCTCCATGGAAGGATAAATGTCTTCATCTTCGATGGATTAGATCAAGATGAGTTGGTTCAAATTTCTTTCCACTGATCGAACAAATTTCGATCTCAGTTTATTTGCATCCATCGTTCAGATTTGGAGTAAGGATGATCGATCTTCTTGTAAAGCTTCGACTCTTCATCACAGTAATTGCTGTTGATGAACATGGAGAGTCAAAGATTTTTAGATAGAGATCCGTTCGTCTTTGACAATTCAATCAACTGATGGATCGATTTATGATCGATCTAGATCTGAGGCGACTCCTTAAATTTTACAGTATTTTGCCTTGTTGTTTTGAGTCACAGTGATCTGTGCTCACCTGCAGATTCTTCAAACATCAATTGGAAGGGAATTGTAGTCAGAGATTTTCAATTGTTGAAGATTTTTGATCAATTTCAGTTGTTTTGCTTGAGCAAAGGAATGTCAACATGGTGAGTTTTTACTCTCCTATGTTTTGAACCAGTTCCTTTTATGCGTAATTAGTTCATGACCTCTTCTATTTTGTAACCAATCAGTGCAGACTAGGGAGAAGGATTCTTGTAGTATTAGATTGATCAGAGTCTAGGTTAGTTTTGAATATATCATTTGATTATCTTATAGGATTTAAGATCCTTCGTTTATCAAATAGCTTGTGTTTAAATTTTCAGATCAGTGAACTAACTTTCTGATACCAGAGATTATCACAACTGTGGAACCAGTTGACAAGGTGAGCTATGGCTGTGATAATTTTATTAGATGGGAGTTCTTCTGTGTTTTAGTTCTCTATTTGATTGCTCAAATTGTTGGCAAGGTTTTAAAGGATTTAGAGAAGTCAGACAGGGAATTGTGTACACTCTTTGAAGTTGCAGGTATTTTCTCTAGCATGTTATGTTTGATTTTGTAGTTGATTTAAGAATAGAATAGTTCAGTTGGATCCCTTTGTTAACTTCATTTCATCAGTTGGAGTTAGCAGTTGCTTTTAGACTGTGTCTTGAGATTTAGATACTCTCCGTTCTTATATCAACTGAGAAATATTTTCTTAATTACTTTACCTAATCTATGAAGAACTTGTTGACCCAAACTGGATTGCAGTCAACCTAATCTTGATAATTAACAAATCGATATTTGACATGATCTAACTCGACACATACATTGTCATCAAAGCTACAAAATAGACGACTTACACACATCAAGTCGGACAATCATCATCGACGACTGCTCGACGAATACTGCTGGAACTTGTCTTCGGAAGTTTGTATTTTTATATTTTATTTGAGTCTAGGCTATTGTACGTTGAGTCGCATTGAGTACCTCAACCATAGACTAAATAACCAAAAAGCCCCACAAACAAAAAGCTAAACTGCCAAAGCCTATTTAGCCCATTGAGCAATTCTGTCTCCGAGGAGGCAGAGTTCGGGCCGAACTCTGCCCCCACACAGAGTTCGGGCCGAACTCTGTCTCCTAATTTCCAGGAGCTAATTTTTAGGGATTGCTCATTGCAAGTTGTCTAATGGCCATAATTTTTGAATTTTGGACATAGTTCTGGCCGAACTCTGCCTCCCAGAACTAGTATATATAGGCACCCTTTTCTTCCATTTCAATCAATCTAATCTTCTCATCTCTTCTCTCTTATAGCCTATACATCCCAAAGAGCCATACTCTTCTTATCTACTAGCCACAAAACTTTCCAAGCCTACAAGGTGCTCGGTGCGAGTCAATTAAAAGTTTTGTGCAAGAGTCTTCAAGAAGTCACTTGAAAATTTTCAAGTTTTGCCTCAGCGATCTTTTCAAGAAGTTGGCGTGCTCTTCTGTGTAAAGGCACGTGGTTATAAAGTTATTTCACAAATAGTGGATTTCAATCCTGAGCTAGAGTTCTCAGGCCTGGACTAGTCCTTTACGAGGGAAACCAGGTTAAAAATTGCTGTGTCTGCGTATGCTTTCTAATCTCCACTTTATTTCTGTATTATACTCTGATTAATTATCTACTAGTTGGGATTGAATAGATTTGGTTCTTTTAATTGATCATTATTTTCACAGGTAATCTATTCATTCCCCCTCTAGAGTTGCCTACACGTACTTCAATTGGTATCAGAGCCCTGTTCTCTTGATACATGATTTACATCCTAGAGTTGATCCATGGCAACCACACAACCTATCTCTGCCAACTATGGTGAGGGTCAATCCACAAATAGGCCACCCCTATTTGATGGGACCAACTACACTTATTGGAAGACTAGAAAGAGTTTTTATCTTAAGTCTTTAGACTTTGACCTGTGGACTGTAGTCACTGATGGCTACAAGAAACCTCCCAGAATAACTGTCGAGGGAAGTCTCGTCGAGAAACCCCATGACAAGTATACTAATCAGGAGAAGAAACAGGCAAGTCTAGACGCTAGGGCTATTAATGCTCTTTTCTGTGCCATAGATAGGACTGAATTCAACAGGGTCTCCACACGCACCACCTCGCATGAAGTATGGAAACTTTTGGAGGTGACTCATGAAAGGACCATGCAAGTCAAAGAATCGAAAGTCAGTCGTCTGACACAGGAGTACGAGGCTTTCAAGATGAAGCCTAATGAGACGATCACTCAAATGTTCACCAGATTCCTCGACGTCGTCAACCTGCTATCCTCTCTTGGAAAAGATTATTCCAACCATAAGAAGATACGCAAAGTGCTACGAGGATTGCCAAAGGTTTGGAACCCCAAAGTCACGACGATCATCGAAGGCAATGATCTCACGCAATGTCACTAGAAACATTGATGGGCAAGTTGATGACGCATGAGCTCGATCTAAAAGACTTCGAAGAAATAGCTCAAAAAGAGAAGAAGATTGCATTGAGAGCTCATCGCCGAAGAACCAGCTCAGAAGACACCGATGATGACGACTCCGAAGGTGACGATCAAGCTCTCTTAGTTCGAAACTTCAAAAAGTTTCTACGCTTCAAAAAAAAAGAAGAGAGAACAAAGAGACGATGAGGAAGAACCCACCTGCTTCGGATGCAAAAAGATGGGACATGTCAAGAAAGATTGTCCCCTAGCAAAGAAGGAAAGCAGATATGAAAAGTCGTACAAGAAGCCTTCTACAAGGAAGTATGCCAACATTAGCATCTGGCATAAAAGCGAGGCTAGTGATTCAGACGAGGAAGAAGACTCTCCACAAAACACGGCTAACGTCTGTCTAATGGCGACTTCAGAAAAGGTAAATTATTTTTATGATGATTTCTCATTTGATGAACTTGGTGATGCCTTTGGTGATCTACCTGATGATCACAAAAAGGTAATCAATAAATATAAACATGCAAAGGATAAGATCAAGGACTACGAAACCGAGATCCATATACTTTCATGTTTACTAGAAGATGTTAGAAATACTACACCCACAAAAAATACTGAAGAGGTATCCAAGCTTAAATTAAGCTTACACGATGCCGAATCAATTATTGAGAAACAAACACTTGAGATCACGACATTAAACAAAGAACTTGCTGAAGATAAAAACAAGTTCAAAATTACTATATGTAGAATTCACGGTCTTATTGCTAAATATGATGAGTTGAATGATGTCTCTAAGAAATTAGAGATTAAACTAGGCAAACAGGTTGTACAACCGCAAGTTCAGTCTCATAGTCATAACACGTACAAGCACGTGCCAACTCAACACAAAAAAGCACGTCACCACAAGAACACTCATCCACATGCTAAACAAAGTCATGCTTTCATATATACCTATTCACATGCAGCACGTAAGACACATATACGTAATCATTATCATCATCATGCTGCTGCACCACTACTAAAATAACCCATTCTAGCGACGTCAGGAGACGTCGCTAAATAAGAAAAATACGTCGCTAAAACCAATTTGCGACGTATTTAGCGACGAAAACCGGACGTCGCTTATAGGCAAGTCGCAGATGACACTTTAGTCGCCGAACGTCGCTATTTGCGACGCGGAGTTCATTGTCGCTAGACATCGCAAAATTAGCGACAGATAGCGACATATCACTACGTCGCCAAAATTGCGACATAAAGCGACCACTCGCGAAGCTGTAAACTTTATATATGATGACATGGCATGGCAGCCACGTGGGTAACTTAGCGACGGCTACCGACAGATTTAGCGACGTACACCCTCAGCCAACGTCAGCATATTAGTGACGTCTAGCGACGTTATGTCGCTATTTAGCGACGTATAGCGACGTCTACGTTCCGTCGTAGTACGTCGCAGAACGTCGCTATACGTCGCAGATATTATAAAAAAAATTTAAAAAAATATAATTGATATTTTTGTTATGCTGTGTGTCTGTGTTTACAGTATGTGTGAAGTGCAGTGTTCGAACCATCGACAGTTTCGCTTACTGTTCTATGTTTTATCTTGGATAGAAAGAGCAACAGTTCAGGGTGCACTTCTCAGAGCTTCCTCTTCACGTCCTTCACCTTCTCGGGAACCTTTACGACGTCCCGAGAAAGTGAAGGACGTGAAAATGAAGCTCTCAGAAGTGCACCATGAACTGTTGCTATTTCTATCCAAGATAACACATACAACAGTAATCGAAACTGTCGATGGTTTCGAACACTGCATTTCACATTCACTGTAAACACAGACACACATCATAACAAAAATACACAATATTTTTTAAAAAATTTCAGCAGCACCTCCTTTGTATACCAGATCATCGCTTATAACCCAGCGTAGGTATATTTGTCATCCCCGTCGCAGATATCACAAAGTAAATATCATAATAAAAATATGAGACAGTACAAAGTAAATATCACAGACACACATCCTCACAAACATCCAATAGAGTCAAATAAAAATAGAAGATGATAAAAAGTCTCCCACCAAGTGTATAAACAACAGTGTACCAATAAACAATTTGCCCATAGGGCCAATACATACAAGTCATAAAAAAACCAATAAAATCACTTCGGACCCCTGCCGCGCAACTGGAATAGAAATTAGTCATACTGCTCCTGGGTGAGCTGTACCGTAGGGGCAGTAGGAGGCAGTGCAATGTCTGGAGTCGGCGCCGGAGGCAGTGCAGTGTCTGGAGTCGGCGCCGTCGATGGACCGGGAGGACGTATCTGCTCCAGCTCCCGCAGTCGCTCACCATGTGCAGCAAGGGTACTCACCACCCTCTCAGTATACTGAGTGAGTGAGGCAGACATGCTCCTCTGCGATCCCTCCAACTCGACCTGTCTACGCTCTGTGCGCTGCGTAGACTCAGTGAGCGTCTGCAAGCTGGCAGCTGTAGCCTAATACAGACTCATCAGCTCTTGTATACTGTGCTCGACCGTATCAAATCGTCCAGTGACGATCGGAGGGTCGGATCGTCGCTCGACCGCATCAGAAATTTGCTGCTGCAACTCGTAATGTAGCTCCTCAATCTGACGACGAACATCCTCAGCTCGTGATGACGCCTGCGTAGCCAGAGACTGCGCACTGACAGAGGGGGCCCGGGATGACTCCGAAGCCAAATACGTGCCGTAGGATCCCGTATCGTAGTACGTACCCTTCTGAAGACCGCCAACGGCGGTCATCCAGATCTCGTCCGGCGATGGAGCTGTAGGCGGCTGGAAGGAAGTACCAGCCCCTCCCTCTGCTTGTGCACTAGCAGCAGCAGCAGCAGCAGCCGCCTCCTCCTGTAGCCGAACAAACTCGGCCTAGAACATGTTTGCTAACGTGTAAGTGTTTGCTAAAGTCTATATTGATATCTATTTTCCTGTTTTCTAAATTATAGTAAATTAATATAAAGAATAGAACGTACATATGCCTGCGTCGCCCTCTCGTCAATGAACTCTCCAGCCCTCCGATGGGTGACCAGAAAGACGGTCACCATGTTCGGATCCTCACCCTTTTTTACCTGTTAAAATATATTATCTATTATTAGTATTAAACATTCTATCGAACTATATATAAATTAATGTCCGTCATAGGAAACGTACCAGATGATGAAAATGCTCCGTCATCGAAATGGAGCCACCACACCACTTACCGGCGCTCGACCGCACCACCTTGGCCTTCTCAGACCGCTCCTGGTACCTGCGCTCGCTGAATCTAGCCTTCATCGCAGTCCACTGCTCTGGCATAATCCAACCCTGGATCGGCTGTCCGGAGCGATCACGACGCTTCTGGTCGTCGATCGCATCACGGATGAGCTTGGCTGCGACGGCAGAAAATTGGCCCTCGATCCTCGCCGTCCGGTGTGGTGGATAGAAATAGGTCCTCTACAAGAAGTAAAATACAAAAGTTGTATAATATACACAAATGATTATTAAAATTTAAAAATAAACAAATTTTTTACCTTGAAGTGGACGAACCAAAAGGCCTTCATATCTGCGGGAGCATCTGAGTAGTTAATCCAAGGCCCACCATAGTTCTACCTCAGAAATGTCCTCAGCTGTCTCTGTACTGCAGAAGGCTGATATCTATACAATAATAATTTTTTATGAATATATATGTATATATAATCATTTGAGAAATATATATTAATTAATTAACTTACTTTATAGGCCCGTCCGTCCAAATCTTCATACGCGTCTCGCCCGGGGGAGCGCATGGAGGGTCGCTCTTACCTCCTGCCTGGGCAGGATCAGTCTGATCGCCGTCCTCCATATGCTCGGCATCGTCTCCCCCCATAGAGCCGTCGACAGGAGGAATGCTGGACGGGGGATCAGGGATGCTGAACGGGGGATCAGGGATACTGGACGAGGGATCAGGAAGGCTGGACGACGAGGGAGGAGTCGGCAACCTGCTGGAACTGTCCTGTCCCGGTAATAGACCGGGAACAGAATGGTACAATGGTGTACTCGGAGATGAGGATGAGGGTACGGAACTGCCCTCTCCATCCCCAGCCCGAGGCTGACGGGACTGGCTAATATAAAATCCTCTGCGTCGTCCTCCTGGTTTAGTCATACCTGATAATAACATATGACAATAAAACAAAAATACATATTTATATGATAGACATCACAGATTTTTGAAAAATATCGTGGTCACGGATAAAAAGTGTCACTAAAGTGTCACAGATTTATTATTACAAAAATACATATTTATATGATAGACATCACAGATTTTAATCCTCTTCTGAAAATTCATCTAGTTCGTTTAGTTCATCTTCTTCATCTTCTTCTTCCTCCTCTACATCTTCACTTTCATCTGCATCTTCCTCTTCAGATAATTCTACTTCTTCTACACAATTAGATGTGTAATGAGGAACTTCCGTCGTGTCCACTTCTATAATATTTGTTACAAGAGGTAGTTCATCTTGTTGATAAGCTATATCGTCAACCTCAAAGGTATTTCTAGTTTTGGTCTTGCATACAGCCCACCAGTCCGACCTTGTTGTTCTCCGTTTAGGATAACTTGTAAAGTACACAAGCTGAGCTTGACTTGATAGGACAAATGGTTCATAGGCTTGATATCGACGCCGATAGTTTATATCAACAAGACCGTGCTTGTCTACTTTCCAACTTTGACCTTCAATCGGATCGAACCAATCACACCTGAATAATACAATCTTAGCAGGCTCTATTCCATAACTATATGTCAGCTCCACGATCTCCCATAGCACGCCATAGAAATCGTTGCCCGTATCAACATCTTTGTAGTTCGAAGATCTGATACACAAACAGCTGTTTTTGGTGGAGTCGAGATCCACAAAGTTGTCTCTGATCGGGCAAATTGTTGACTTGAACCTAAACCCATTAACACAGTAGCTTGGCCATATTTTTGCATCATAAGTTGGTCCCTTGGCTAGCGTTCTAATAGACTCATTCTCAAGTCTTACGTATGGATGATCGACCTAAATACCACGAAAGAAGCAATTAAGCTCATTCTCAATCAAGTGCATATACAGAAAGGTAATTACAGAGTTCTCAAGTCTTACATATGCACTCAACCATGATGGAAAATAATGCCTCATTTCTTGTTCTAGTTCTTCTTCTGTTATGTGTGGCCTACTTGACCTCACATCATCATTAAATATGCTGAAAACAATATCGTGCAATTAATGTAATAGTATCATTCTCAACACTATTAAAATAATGTAGACGTATTATTTACTTACCCCTCCAGTTTCTCTACTTCCTCCTCGTCGTAGTTGAGTAATACATACACCTGAGCAGCCCTTAGCTCATCATCGTTCAGATATCTCTTTTTCATCTTACCCGATGGCTTTCCTGGAGCATTGAATACCTTCAGTATTTCATGATCTCCCTCGTCGTTTCTGGAAGCTCTCGTTCTATTAGTTGCAACATGAGGCTTGAAATACATCGAACAAAAGTTTGTAATCTCCTCGAGAACATAGGCTTCATAAATAGAACCCTCGACCCGTGCCTTATTTTTCACCTTTCTTTTTAGGTGATTCAAATGTCGTTCGAACGGGTACATCCATCGATATTCGACGGGTCCACCAACACGTGCCTCATAGGATAGATGAATCGGCAAATGCTCCATAGAGTCGAAGAATCCAGGAGAAAATTTGTTTTCCTTCGGATCGACACATCTTCTCAGATTTGACACATATCCGTCTGGAAATTTTAGGCCCTGGATCCACCGATAAAGTCTCACTTTATCCTCCTTGTCCAGCGAGAAAATTGACTTCGGCAGGAACTGTTTTCCATTCTGCTGTATCAAATGCAACGCAGGGCGTTTGTATATTTCTTCTAAGTCCAACCTGGCCTTGGGATTGTCTTTCATTTTTTCCTTTACGTCTATCACAGTATTAATTATGTTATCAAACACATTCTTCTCAATATGCATGACATCAAGATTATGTCTGATCAGATTGGTACTCCAGTATGGCAGATCCCAGAATATGCTCCTCTTTGTCCAGTTATGATCTCTACCAAATCTATCGCACTTGTACCCAGTTGTAGGATCTTCGATAGCACTTGGAAAATCTTTAACCTCCTCCCATATCGTGGCTTCGCACCACCTTGGCGGTGGATCACCCTTCTCTACAACGCCGGCACGGAATGCATTTCTGTTCCTTCTGAACGGATGATCTTTTGGCAGAAATTGTCGATGACAATCAAAGAAGCACGGTTTTCCTCCGTGTTTCAAGCAGAAAGCCTTACTACGGTCCATGCAATACGGACATGAGAGACGGCCATGAGTGCTCCATCCAGATAACATTCCATAGATCAGAAAGTCGTTGATGGTCCACATAAGGGTTGCCTTCATCTGAAAATTCTGCTTCCTGGAAACATCGTACGTGTTAGCGCCTACTTCCCATAACTGATTCAACTCATCTATCAAAGGCTGTAAGTACACATCAATGTTCCTCTTAGGATTGTTCGGACCAGGAATTATAACGGTTAGAAACATGTACTGAGTCTTCATGCACATCCAAGGCGGTAGGTTATACAGAGTGACAATCACAGGCCAGCACGAATACTGGGATCCCGAAAGACCAAAAGGAGTAAAACCGTCAGAAGATAGTCCCAACCTGACATTACACAGATCTGAAGCAAAATCAGGATACACTCGATCAACGTGCTTCCACGCTTCTCCATCGGATGGGTGATCCAACACTCCTTCAATCTGTTCTCGCATGTGCCAACTCATATTTTCGGCCGTCTCTTTCACCATAAATAATCTTTGCAACCGCGACATTAAAGGCAAGTAGTACATTGAATCGGTCGGTCTTCTTACACCGGCAGACCTTCCTGTACTAGTTGTCTTATAGCGATCAGCACCACAAAATCTGCACACATCTGCGTCCTTGTCGTCTTTGTAGTACAGCATCACCCATTGCGACAGGAATCGATTTTCTCGTATCCCATCCAGAGCGATCTCACTATCCTCTTAGACCGGTAGAAGTCTTTAGGCAACTTAGCACCCGCCGGCAAGATCTCTATAATCAACTCTAACACTCGATTGTAGCATTCTTGTGACATGTTAAAATCTGACTTAATACTCAACAGTCTTGTAACCACCTCCAATGGTGAATGATCCTCACAACCAGAATATAATGGAGTCCTTACATTCTTCAGCAACTCCATGAACTGTGCAACATCGGCGTTCGGTGCCTCCTCAGGTGCATCATGAAGGAAACTAGGCCCCGCAGCGTCGAAAACCATGTTCACACACCCGTCTTCGTATGTATGATTATCTGAAACAAAATTAGGTCCCGCATGCATATATGGCTCAACATAAGGCTCCGACTCTGATGCTAAAGACACAAGTTCTCCGTGTGTGGTCCACTGATAGTAATTAGGCGTGAAACCCCTCGAGTACAAATGATATGTCACTTCCACTTCTGGATAATATTTTACGTTATGACATTTTACACACGGACACTTAATTTTGGTACCGTCCATGTACTGAGGGAACGCCTTAGCAAACTGCAGGAACTGCTCTACTTCCGCTATGTATTCATCCCGCACACCACACATATCATCAGGACGACGATTGTACATCTATGAACGATTCCGCAAGTAGTAATTCATATCCATTTGGAAATAATTCTGTAAAGATGGACACACATTATCCAACAGGCACAAATTCGTATATTATGTCTTATTAGGGACACACATTAGTAGCGGACAGTTACTAATAACAATGATATGCAATCTAGGTCAAACTAGGTTGTACTAAGTCAAACAAAGTCAAACAAGGTCAACCTAAGTCAAACAAAGTCAAACAAGGTCAAAGTAGGTCAAGGGTTGACCTATAGTTGACTTTGTCAACTCTTAGTCCAATCTAAGTCAAATATCCTATTTCTAGTCATTACCTACCAAGGTACCGTTTACCTTATCGCTATTGGTATCCCAATACCAATACCTTAAGTTGGTACCCTTTACCTTATCGCTATTGGTACCCTTTACCTTATCGTTATTGGTATTCCAATACCAATACCGCGGTAACATGGTTGGTACATTAAGGGTCTTTGACAAGGTTTATAAAAATAACTAATAAATCTCTATCCCAACTAATAAATAGTCAACCTTGGTCAAACAAGGTCAAATCCAAGTCTTCATCCATGTGTACACCTAGCTCATTTTGTTTCCTAAACTAAAAGAAATGAGACACTAGAAGATGCAAAATCCATATGGCTAGCTCTATACAATTTAAATGTATCCTTCTACAAATTTCAAGATATTCGTTTAAATAATGAGTTTGTCAAGAATTTTGGGTTAAGAAGATTTCGACATTAGAAATAAAACTTTGAAAGAGCTTTTGTTTATATATGGACATGTATATAATTTTATTTTTGTAAAAACCTTTCACAACTACTCATTAAATGAATTATCAAAGATGAATTTGCTTAACCATAGTAGACAAATGGAAACAACCAAGGTGAACCTGAATTTAAACGAGTTAAACCCATTGGGGAGATGAATTTGCTTCATCAAAAATCCTAACCACAGTAGACAAATGGAAGAAGGAAAGTATTTAACATGGGGACTCGAGGGCGATGATAGGACGTCTCGACCCCATTGGGGAGATTCGATGGCGGTCTGCAATAATCACGACCATTGTAAAAAACTGTTACGTTCCAGAACCAAAATATTGAAGAAGAAAAAAAACAGATATCAACGGTTACACGAACATAATACTTCAATAACATGAATAAGTACAGTCGCTATTGTACAATTAGATTTGGGGATGACTCTAGCAATCTAACAATCAATATATTGGTTTGTAGACAAACATTAATCTCAATCCAAAATCAACACAAAGAACACAAGTAATTTATAACGAATACACTAAAGCATCCCCAAACGCAATTCAATACTATAAAGTCTAGAATCAAAGAGAGTATTAAACATAAAAGATAGTATCAAATGTACATAGCCATGTTGTCAAGGCGACTAGAAACAGTTCCAGAAAATAAGAGCTAACACTTGTTCTATAACATGCGATAAAGAAAATTTAAAAGAATAGAAGAGTAGGAGGAATGGGGAGTCGAAGGCGGGGGTGTGGAATATGTTGTTTTGTCATTGATTTGGAGGGGGGAATATGTTCTTTCTTCATTGATTTTTTTTTCCATTGATTTTGAGGGGGGATTATGTTGTTTGTTTGTTTTTTTTTGGGGGGGGGGGGGGGATGGGGGTTCAACATTTTTGGTTGGGGTTTAGTGAATGTTAGATGCTTCTTTTGGCTTAATGTGTTTAGATGTTAATTGAGTTTGCTATGCGCAACAAATAAAATAAAGATAGGTCGTCTAGGTTTTATGACATGACTCTCTCGAGCTACATTGATTACGAATTAGGGGAAAAAAGGACACAAGGGTTAATGTCATGTTGATAGATGATATGTAAGTTCTTCCTATGGAACTTTCTTGTGTTGACTTGTCAACTTGGAATATTAGGTGGCATTTCTATACTGTAATGAGTATTATTGACAGGGATATCCCGAACTGCCGACGGTTGTAGTTTTGATTACTTGTGAGAATTCAGATTGTTTGATTCTCATTGTTGATTTTCTTTATTTGTTTAATACAAAATGGCCGTCTAGGTTTTATGACATGACCCTCTCTCGAGTTCGTACGTACTTGTAGCTATATTGATTAGGAATTTGGGAGAAAAGAAGTAGACACGGGGAGGGTTAATGTCAGACTGATAAATGATATGTTGGTTTTTCTTTTGAAACATTCTTGTGATCAGTAGCTGATGACTTGTCAACTTGGAATATTAGGTGGCATTTCTATATTGGAATTGGTAAGTTAAGTATTTTTCTCATCTTGTCCTAATTAATCCCTATGTGTGTGTGTCTGTGTCTGTGTGTGTGTGTCTGTGTCTGTGTCTGTGTCTGTGTGTGTGTGTGTGTCCGTGTCCGTTTGTGTCCGTGTGTGTATGTGTGTGTGTCTGTGTCTGTGTGTGTGTGTGTCCGTTTCCGTGTGTGTCCGTGTGTGTGTGTGTCCGTGTCCGTGTGTGTGTGTGTGTGTCCGTGGAAGAGGAGGAGGAGGAGGAGGAGGAGTTAGGGTTTACCTAACGAAGGGGAGGAGCTCGAGGAGGAGGTGGAGCACGACGGGGTAGGGGTCGTCGGGGGGGGGAGTCGCCGGAGGAAATCGCGGGGGGGGGGGGGGGGGAGTCGCCAGAGGAAATCGCCGGGGGGGGAGGGGGAGTCGCTGGAGGAGATCGAGGAGGGGGAAAAATTGGAAGAGGGGGAAAATTTTTCGAGGGGGGAAAAAAGAGCACAGCGTGCCCTAAGTAAAATATTTAGCGACGTTACCAGTAGACGTCGCTAACCGTCACAATAATTTTAATATAAGCGACATATTTTAATAATATGTCGCTGGACGTCGCTATTCAGCGACGTAGTTTATATAGTGTCGCGGAACTTCGCTAGCCAGCGACGGTTTGCGACAGCAATAGAAGGGAGTCGCTATATTATATGTTTAGCGACGGAATTTTATTCCGTCGCTAAATAACGTCGCTAATAGAACATATTTTAGTAGTGCACACAGTCACTATAATCATTATAGTTACCCTGCTATTGCACAGTCACTATGATCATTATAGTTACACTACTGCTTCACACAGTCACCATACTCATACTACTGCTGCACGTAGCTATCATCACCCTACTCATAGACACCACTATAAACATGCTCCTAGTATAAACATACATGCTAGATGCACATATTGTAACCTACATGGACACATTTCTCCACAATATAGGATTAGGAGATTAGTTGATAGAAATATATATATACATGGGTACCAAAGTCTAACCTGTCAGGACCCAAAAGAATCTGGGTACCAAAGGTCACATCTACTCGTGGTATAGATGGACCTTTCCTCCTCAACTAGAAGCAAGTTGATTCTCGATAGTGGATGCTCGCGCCATATGACTGGAAATGCAAATCTATTCGCAACACTATCGATGAAAAAGGAAGTATACGTTTTCTTCGACAATAATCTTAAAGGCTACATCATAGGTAATGGTACAATTGGTTATCCTCCCTCTCATGTCATTAACGATGTCTGTTTAGTGATCGAGTTAAAGCATAACTTGCTCAGCATTAGTCATCTTGCTGATCACGGTTATGATATTAACTTGGGGAAAACAAAATGCTTTATCTATGATCGATCAACTGGAGATATCGCTTTTGAGGGGATAAGGGAAGATAACATTTATATTTTCTATCAAGTGATACAACAGTGCAGGAAGATGCCTTTACGCTCACAAAGACGAAAAGCTCCTATGGCATCAGCGTCTTGGTCATGCTAATAAGGATACTATATCCAGACTATCCACCAAGAAGCTAGTCAGAGGACTGCTGGATATCACATTCAAGAAAGATACGGTATGTGTCGAATATAAAAAGAATAAGGCTACAAAATCTTTATTTAAACCCATAAATACTGTAAGTACTACCCGACCTTTGTAATTACTTCATATGGACTTATTTGGTCCTAGTAGAGTAACCAGTCTTGGCGGAAAACTCTACGCTTTGTTATTGTAGATGATTTTTCAAGATTTACATGGATTTTCTTTCTTACAAACAAAAATGATACTATTTCTGTTTTCAAAGTATTTGCTAAAAAGGTCCAAACCGAAAAAGGCTACATGATTACTCGTATCCGAAGTGATCATGGTGGCGAATTCGAAAATTCTGATTTTGAAAATTTTTGTGATTCAAATGGTTTTAGTCATGAATTTTTGTGTCCTAGAACTCCTCAACAAAATGGTGTTGTAGAGCGGAAGAATAGAACCCTTGGCGATATGGCTAGAGTTATGCTAAATCAATTCTCTCTTCCAAAATATTTTTGGGCAGAAGCTGTCAGCACAGCATGCCATATTTTAAATAGGGTGTTGATTCAACCTATTTCGAAGAAGACACCCTATGAGCTTTGGTTTGGTAGGACTCCTAAAGTTTCTTATTTTAGAGTGTTCGGTTGTCGCTGTTTTATCCTGAATACTAAAAATAACTTAGGCAAATTTGATGCCAAAGGTATTCTTCTTGGCTATGCAACCAAGAGTAAAGGATATAGAGTGTTCAACAAGCACTTCATGATTATTGAAGAGTCTACTAATGTAACTTTTGATGAGGATAATAGTACAGTTGTTATTCCCAATGACGATGATGAACCATCTACTTCGACATTAATAAATACAACGTCTGAAACCAGCTCTCCAAAGGAATTACCAAAGAAGTTCCAATTTACTCCCTCTCATCCAAAGGACTTGGTAATAGGTGAAATATCAAAAGGGGTAACTACTCGATCCTCTGTAAGAGACACTATAGCTAGCACTGCATTCATTTCTTAAATAGATCCTAAAAATGTTTTAGAAGCTTTTAATAATGAATTTTGGATTTCTGCAATGCAAGAAGAACTCACCCAATTTGAGAGAAGCCAAGTTTGGGAACTTGTTCCTAAACCTACTGACCATTCAATAATTGGCACTAAATGGGTTTTTCGTAACAAAGTAAACGAGGACGGTTCAGTCACTCGCAACAAAGCTCGTCTCGTAGCCCAAGGATACAATCAAGAGGAGGACATCGATTATGATGAGATGTATGCTCCTGTTGCCTGACTAGAATCCATTCAGATGCTTTGTGCATTTACAAATTTTTAAAACTTTAAACTTTTCTAAATGGATGTGAAAAGTGCTTTTCTAAACAGTTTTATCAAGGAAGAAGTTGTTAAACAACCACTTGGTTAAGAAAATCATAAATTTTCTGACCATGTTTTTAAACTTAGGAAAGCTCTCTATGGCATCAAACAAGCTCCTCGAGCTTGGTATGATCGTCTGAGTACTTTCTTACTAGATAAAGGTTTTTTAAAAGGGAAAGTGGACACTACACTGTTTATAAAATCTCTTGATGACACAACTTTTTTAGTTCAAACATATGTTGATGATATTATTTTTGGATCTACTAATGAGGGTCTATGCAATGAATTTGCCAAGTGTATGCATGATGAGTTCGAGATGAGCATGATGGGGAAGCTCAACTACTTCCTTGGATTATAAATCAAACAACCCTCACAAGGCGTCTTCATCAGTCAATCAAAATATGTCAAGGACATGCTGAAGAAGTTTGAGCTTGACAGCATCAAACCTATCAGCACCCCTATGGCTGCTACCACAAAGCTGGAACCTGATGAAAGCGGTAAACCGGTCGATCAACGTAAGTATCCAGGTATGATTGGTAGTTTATTATATTTAACTGCTAGTCGTCCCGACATTATGTTCAGTATTTGCTTATGTGCTAGATACCAAGCCAATCCTAAGGAATCACACATGACCGCAGTTAAGCGTATCTTTAGATAGCTTAAAGGAACGATTACAGTAGGCTTGTGGTATCCCAAAACCACTTCCTTTGATTTAATCGGATATTCCGATGCTGATTTTGCGGGATGCAAAGTCGACCGTAAGAGTACCAACGGTACGTGTCATTTGCTAGGAAAGGCATTAGTCTCATGGTTTAGCAAGAAGTAGAACTCTGTCGTACTATCCACAACAGAAGCTGAATACATCGTAGTTGGTCGTTGTTGTGCACAGATTCTGTGGATGCGGCAAACCCTTGAAGACTACAACTTATGTTTCAAGCACATACCTATTTTCTACGATAAAACTAGTGCCATTAATCTGACCAAGAATCCTGTTTGTCACTCACGCACTAAACACATAGAGATCAGACATCACTTTTTGCGTGATCATCAACAACAAGGCCCGATTAATTTAGAATTCACAGACACTGAACATCAGCTAGCAGACTTCTTTACCAAACTACTGGCCGAAGAGCGCTTTAATTTTTTGTCGTGAATTAGAAATTTTGGATGAAACAGTTATTAAATAAGTTGGCCTGCGTAAATAACAATTATGACATATATCTTTATGGTGACTTTGCTATGGGTACAAGCCGAAAAGGGTTATTCTGACAACAAGGCGTAAAAGCCTAAGCGACACGGTGCACTAGTCTTCGGACTACCGCTAGCTGGGATCCGGCCCCTACAACTACCCCATGGCAGTTTCATCGTAATGGTCATTGTCATAAATCCTTATTTATTATATGGTTTAATTTTATTTATAACTTAGTTAATTCATATTTTCTAAATTCCATTCTTTTTCATCAAACATTTGCCACTTTTCAAACTTTCCTAATTTCATTTTTTGAACCAACACTTAGCATTTTTTCAACCTTCCTGTATTCTGTGCCCATGGAGGCAGAGTTCGGGCCGAACTCTGCCCCACACAGGGTTCGGGCCCGAACTCTGTGTCCCTGGTCACAGAACCTTTCCTGATGCTCAGTCATCCATTGATTTGATCCAACGGTCCTGATTTAACCCGCTTGGCTGCTCCTAAACTCCTTATAACCGAGAATCAACCATCTCTATTCACTTTGTTCATCTTCCAGCTTCCTCCAAACACAAATTTCTAAAACCCTAACCCTAGAAACTCTATTTTTAGGGCTCTTTTTCTTCCCAAACTCAAGATTTCATGCTTTTAGGGAGATCTCTTCCATTTTTTCTCAACTTTGTGAGGTATAATTTCATATTCCTTTCTATTTTCTTGTCAATTATTTCAAATTTTCCATGGCTCCTAGACTTTTTGGAAGAGACAAGAGAAGAAGGAGTGAAGGTGCTTCATCATCCAATCCTCCTCCTCTTCTTGCTCCTCTAATCCATCCACTTTTTAATCCACCACCACCTCATGAGCCCAACATATTCAATTGACAAATTTTTGTATCATTGGAGGCTTCCAATGAATGGTTCAATGACTTTTGTTCAAGGAGTGTGTATGCGGGTCATCCTATCAATTTTACAATATTTTTAGCTTATGACTCATTGTTCCATGATCTTTGTTTAGATGAGTTAGTTTCGACATCATCTCTTATCTATTTGAATGCTATCCAAATATTTTACTGTAATCTCACCTTTGACGACACACGAATCTATTTTCGTGTCGCCGGTATCGACATTACTTTTGATGATTTTGAACTTGCGGAATATCTCGAGATCCCGGAACCCAATTCTTGGAAGAAACTTGTCGATGCACGTAAGTTTTAATTTCCCGATGGATCGTTCCTTGAGAGTTTTAAGGATGATTTGTGTACTCCCAACAATCGTCCACGCAAGCTATTGGCTAAATTTTTAACCCGTATTTCTATGAACTTTATCGTATCATTTTCTCCACGATCTTGCCTAAAGCGGGATCGACCGATGAAGTATCTTACATTGAGATCTCTGCACTTTATCATCTCCACTTCCATGTCCCTCTTAACTTTCTGAGCACTATGATGGACTGGATGATTAGTGCACAGAAGAAACCTCGATCATTGGTCTACGTCCTATATTTGTCGATGATTTTTTGTGTGTTCCATGTTCCTCTTGATGAGTGTTAGTTCCTTCCAGCCCCTGTCTATCTGTCTAAGACAAGGCGGCTTTTAGCAGCTGTTGAGTCTCCTGTTGAGTTCGAGAATTCTGAGTCTGATGCTCAGGCTGATCCTCCTGCTCTTGGGCAACCTGTGTCCGAGCCACTTGCTACTCTCGAGTCCATTCAGACCATGCTGCGTGATCGTTTCTGCTTGGAGGACGATCGCTAGACTCAGATGGACTATCGCACCACCTTATAGATGTCAGCCATCAGCAACACTATACATGACATCCAGTACTCCTTGGCCTCTTATCTTACGGTGTCTTATCCCATGGTACGAGACCCTTTTCGCGAAGGTTATCGTATCGACGATGCCTGGGTCAGGAGGTATTTGGATCCAGATGCGACGTTTGTTGATCCTCGTCGCTCTGCCAGCGACCCATCTGACTCTGCTGGACCTTTCCGTGCTCCATGACGGCTGTGGTCTATTTTATGATGGTGCTGATGCTTAGGATGTCTTTTGTTTATGCACTTTGTTATTTTTATTCAGTGATTATGTAGTTGAAAACTTTATATTGTACTACTTTATGACTTTATGGCTTTTATTTGGATTGTTTGCTAGTTATTTCTTACGTTGGACTTAAGCTTGGTTGTGTGATTGCATACTTTCACCATGGTTATGTTTTTATGGGGGAGATTCTATTTCATTTTGCTAAATGTCAAAGTGGGAGATATATATGTGATATTTGCTTCACTATTTTTGGATAAATACTTGTGCTATATTGTGCTACACTTGTGCTATATTGTTTGGACTAGTACTTGTATCAGGACTTCTCTATTTACGGGGGAGCCGAATTGTCTGTCACGACCCGCACCCACTGCGAGGGTTCGAGTACGTAACAATGCCCAGCCTACGCCGCAGTATCGGCGGTAGAACGTTGTCCTAGGTCATTCATCTAACAATACATAAGGTACCTATACAGTATATACACTTCGAATGGAGGTGACATAGCAATACAGTCTCAATCACATCTAAGGTAGATTGCGATAAAAAGATAGATAGATATGAAACAAAATGAATCCACAGAGATACAATCAAATAGAAGTCTAAGTGTCTAAGATAACATCTCCATAATATCAGATAAAACAAACTCCCAATATATATACAATAATGTATTAATAAGAAAGATAAGGTAAGAGTCTAAGCTAGCAGTCTAAACCACTGGTGGTAGATCCTCTACTGCAAGTGGGTCCAAGTCACAAGTGTTGTCTAAAGCTATACCATAATGGGTAGACACCAGAGCCTCATCATTCTCTGTAAAAATTTTAATAGGTCCAGTTAGGACAGGAGCGAGCACATTACATCTCAACAAAATCATAACATGATAGGAAATATAATCATGCTAGAGAGTAAGATACATGAAATTGAAAGAATAACATGATATAGAAGAGAGAGAGACTGTAAGTAAATATCTACAATATAATAGAGGACTAATCAGTGACTAGTGATTCAGAGTACAAGATAAACATGTGAACAGCTGGAGGGTGATTCATGACTATACTAAAGAGGTGATTCATGACTATACTACTTTGTAATTATTCACATGTTCATTTCTACTCCCCCATCCCCAATCAATACACAAGGATCCAGTCAAGTTATGTTAAGATTCATGACTATACTATTGGCCCATAAAGGGTGATTCAAGAGTGATTCATGAAGATTCGTAAAGGCTCTGTGATTCATGAGAGTACATGAATCACAAGCTGATACATAAAGATTCATGATTGTAGAAGCATGGAAAAGAATAAAGAAAGGCCTATGCGGCTCCGACAGAGAGATCCCCATGCGGCTCAGAATCCCTATGCGACTCAGAAGTCCATGCGGCTCAAGGGCCCATGCGGCTCGGATAGTTCCATGCGGCCCAGGAAGAAGCCACGTGGCCTTCAACAGTTCTTTTCGACATTCGGCTGTATTTAATGTCCTGACGGCTGCTATGACAAATGACGGCTATGACAGCTCTGGCACAAAGATGCTATAATGACTGACAAGATGGCGTGCTCATAGGAAAGAAAAGAAAATCTCCTTACAGCTGGCAAAATCTAACAAGTTCCGAGGCCACTCCATGCGGCTGCTGTATTTATGCGGTCGCTCACTTCATGCGGCTGCCTATCTCCATGCGGTTGCCCATCCTCATGCGGCTGCTTATCTCCATGTGGCTGTCCATCCCTATGCGGCTGCCTATCCCTATGCGGCTGCCCATCCCCATGCGGCTGCCCATCCTCATGCGGCTACATGCTTCATACGGCTGAGAGGACCACCCATATGCGGCTCTACCAGGACGGTCCAGTTGAGACACGTGGTAATTGAGACACATGGCAGTCTTATCTTCCCTAGAATTACGGGTGCTAACAAATCCTAACAAAATCAGATTTGTTGCGATTGTCATAATTGCCCTGATCAAATCAAATCAAGCAAATTGGACACGTGGCAGGCTATCACAAATCACGAATATTTATGGCAATCAACATTTATTGCCCACAGAGATTTGATGCAATCACATTAATTGCTCAAATTTATTATATTCAAGATGAATGGCCCAGATTAAGTGATCCTTAACCGCCGACTTCTGAAGGAGGTACTCATTTGCAAACCCTAATTAGCACACCCCATTCCTATAAATAGCAAGGTGTCATTCCCTTGCGAAAAGCAAAAAAAGAGAGAAATAGACAGAGGAGCGAAAAAGAGAGATAGCACTACAGAGACATCCAGAGATCTAGCAACCGAAGGTGCAAGGGAGTCTCCCCACACGTCCAAGAACATTTCTTTACCAGAGCCAAGGCTACGTCCGATCGTCCAAGGAGTAAGGCAGATCTGCCGTCACTTTTTCGAGCCTCTACCGTACCCCCCCCAGAAAAAACTAAACAATTGTACTTAGATTGCTGTACCTATGTTTTCGTCCCTAGGCTTTCTTTGTACGAGCGAGTTTGTATTGTGAAGTAAAAGTCCAGTCCTTCGATATAATTGTTCTGTTCTTTTATAATTTATGGCAAACACGATGGCGACTCTGCTGGGGACAAACTTCTCCACGACTGAGAAGTTGGTGACGCAATCAGATGCAGCCAAACTTGGCTCCACACAACAGAAGATGGACGTCCGCTTCGACCAACAGGCGTTTGAAGAAATACTCTCCTACGGAAGTGCTGGCCCGGTCCAGAAGCGAACCCATACAAAGAAAGCTCACATGGAGTGGAGGCCAAAATCATTTGTTCCTCCCCAAGCTCTGGACGGAGTACTCTCTGCTGCCCAAGACGGCGAAGGCAATTCTCATGCGGCCCCACTTCAAGCAATAGAAGACTCTGCTGTCCTCAAGTTCGGTAGAGAAAAGAACTACGATGCTGGAATTGCAGGGACAAAGAGTGATTCTATGTGCTCCAGGAAGAAGCCGAACAAAGGTACTAGCCGCAGGCTGAACATTCATGCGGCCAAACTTGCCAGCCGCATGCATGATGTCCATGCGGCCGAAACTGCCAGCCAGATGTAGAATACCTATGTGGCCAAGATTTTCAGCCGCATAGAGAATACTTATGCGGCCGAGACTTCCAACCGCATGAAGAAAGCCCATGCGGCTACGATTACCAGCCGCATGAAGACTGTTGATTCCAGCCGCATACTGTAAAACCCCTAAATTTCTACTATATTTTTTATATGTATTAAATTTGGTACTGATTTAAAATTTTTGTATTGTACGTCGCATAGTCGTATTGTACGTTGCGCACGAAATTTTATATTTCGTAGTTGCTCGACGAGTGCGAATATGTGCGAGCGTACATATTTTGAGAAAAACATTTTTTATTTTTTTATAGTTTCAAAATAATATATGTAATATTTAATATAGCTATCAAAATTTCCTAAATTTATGATTTTATTTATGAAAGGCCTTTTATTTGGAATAAATAATATTATTCATGCATACATATATTTCATAAATATTTGCTAATTTAATTTAAATAAAAATATAACTTTTGAGATTTATTATGCAAAAAGATATTTAAAAATAATTATTATTTTCGAAATTATTATTATTGGTATTTTGAAAAATATATTTGGAAGTTATGGTGGCCATTTAAATCTTGATTTGATTTTTGGATTTATTTAAATAGTTAAATATTCAAAATTTATTTATCCCATTTGATTTTGAGCTAAAAATTTAAATAGATTTAAATTAGATTTAATTGATTTGATTTTAAACTAAGAGAATTTGATTTGATTTGATTTTAATTAGATTTGGATTTGGATTTGGATTTGATTGCTTTTAAATTAAATTAGGAAATATCTAAATTGGGTTTAAAGGAATCCTAATTCTTATCTAATTGGGAATTCCCACATCCTATAAATAGGCAGGTACTCCTCCATATTATTTTCACCACAAATCATCTTTCAAACCATCCTTGTCAAAATTTCTCTCTTTTTCGTCATAAATTCAGCCTCAATTTTCAAAGGTTGTAGCAACTTCGAATGACCATAACTCCCAACTCCGGACTCCGTTTGACCTGTAATTTTTTTGTTGGAATCGTATTGAGGTATATTTTCTGAATATAAATTTTATTTTCATAAATTCAGAAGTTAATTTTCTGGAAAATTTATGGAGTGTCAGTGGTCCGAAATTTGATACGTTTTAGTGTTTTTAAGATTCTGGGAGAACCAGGAATCAGAATCACGATCCGTTTGAAGTTTTGGAATACTGACAGAAAAATACATATTATATATTTTTCCTTAAAAAAAATTTCAGAATATTTTATTTTTGGTTTTTATTTTAGAAGTTTGTCACATCGTCTGAGTTCATCTTGTGTAGCCCTATGACTATTCTGTACCCAACGGGATTGTCGGTTTCACCAGCAAGGACCTCAGGCAAGACACCTTGTCATTTACTGTTTATTTATTTAGCTCATATTTTATGCATTGTTCATTATTTTTTTATGCAAAATAAACTGTGATACATGGCATAACCTGTTAGAACTTACTGTTCATTTATATTCTCCTGCTATGTATTATTTTTCTTACACATTAAACCTAGATTTAAGGGACCATCTTGTGTGTTGCATTCATAGGACTTGACACAATTAAACCACGTTGTTGTGAGTCCCATATAGGACGCGGACATGCGTGATTGGCTGGCCACCAGTACGTATAAGCCGTGCGTCAGGAAATAACTGCTAATAGAATTGCATGCTAGAAGACTTAGCAGTTAAGAGTTGGCATTGGGCGGGGAGAACATGATTGGAAGTTGACTACCACCCTATCTATCGTAGACTCGCTCGCTACTGAGGAACGAAAGGTAGACTATATGCTATAGACTCGCTCGATACTGAGGAATAGTATATGGTGTTGTGACTCGCTACTGAGGTACTGTACTGTATTGGTATTTTCCTGATTTGACCCGGTAGTCATGCGACCATGAATTGTTCTTAAACTACATTCACTTAGAACGGTTAGGCTACCCTTATCCGTTAGGTATGAGTACCTTTGGTTTGGGTACTTGTATCTGACCGTGGCTTGGAATAATAACTTGTCACGGATTAGTTCATCACATCTTGTCCTTGTTTGGTTGTAGGTGTGATTTACTACTTCGATGAGAAGGTATTGAACCTTGTTGGGGTCCGGATACCCTATTGGATTCTTAGCATGGAAAGATACGTCGCCGTGAATTAGTTTACCATCTCTTGTCCTTGTTTGGTTAGGGGGATGGTACGTTCGTTCAGTAGGTGCGTATTAGACCATGTTATAAATTCAATTGACTTATTTATTTAAGCAATATTTATTCAGTTTATATGGCATGATATTATGTGTCTTGTTACGTCCCTCTGAGGACCTGGTAATCTCTCCAGGTGTGTGTTCTTGTCTTTCGCAGGTGCTCTAGCTCTAGCTGTGACCATCTTTATTTTTTCGAGGATGATTGCGCTTAGATCGTCTTTGCTTCGCTAGCCAAAATTATTCTTTGTATATCTTGTATTTCTTTTCATAGTTGGTAATAGATTTGTCTCCGTCCAACTATATGTATCAATGACAATTCATTCACTACTAAAATCTGTCAATTCAGCGACACGTAAAGACGTCGCTAAAAAGGAAAATTACGTCGCTAATTACTATTAGCGATGTCATTAGCGACGTTTTTAAGTAGTCGGGATTAACCTAGTCGCTAAACAAGGAAACGTCGCCATACGTCGCTATTGCGACGAGCTGTAGCGACGTGTCAACGTCGCTAATATAGCGACTGCCAGCGACATAAAACGTCATAATATACCGACGTAAACTAGCGACGTTGAGCGACTCTCTCTCGCATCGATGCTGACCTGGCATGAAAGCGATATGGCGACGTTCTGCGACTTTCCTACGTCGCTACGTTACCGACGTTTACCGATGATCAGCGACGATTTTACTTACAGTTAGCGACGTAATTAGCGACGTTTCTTTCGTCGCTGACCGTCGGTAATCGTCGCTGAACGTCGCTAATATTAAAAAAATAAAAAAATACAGCATTTGCAGTATTCCCTGCAGCATTTCCTGCAGCATTTGCAGCATCCCCCACACCATTTGTTACAGCAACAACGGTGTGTATCACGAACACAGTATCAAACAACACAGATACACACAATCACGAACACGTTTGAAACACAATCTCATCAATCAACACAGATATATAAAAATTTGTAACAACAATGTCCAACATAATGGTCCACAACTTAACTGCCAAGTATGGAAAGGAATGGCTCAGAACACAACCCAAAATTCATTCTAGCATACATTAGTGTGAATCATCTATGTTCTGTACATATGGTGTAGTATATGTTCTTATCGTATGTAGTATCTGAAGAATGTAACAGAATCAAGATGAACTCACATAATGTAATACTAAGACGTCATCTACTACTATATAAGATATAGTGATAGGTTGTCGTATCATCATTGCCGAAGTCGGAGAACAGTCAACTTTATCTACGGCTACATAGTTTCTGCCTCGCCAGTCGAATGGCTGTAGGGACTATGTCCTGATCACCATGTCGTACCGTAGATTAATGCAAATGGAGCTGGAGCCAAAATACAGAAACCAAAATATGATATCCACCTCAAGTGTAGAGTCGGAGGAGAAGATCTTTTCCACCCTCTCCCTCCCTCACGCTATCAACGCCACAACTTTTCCACCTCAAGTTTTGATCAAGTATTTTCCTTCTCCTCTCCTCCACCATGGCTCTGAACCTATCTGCTCCTCCCTACTTCCCTTCTTCTTATGATATCCAACTTCTCGGAGTTATCGGAGAAGGAGTCGAATGAGTCGACGGTAATATCAGATGATTGCAAGACAGGGAGCAAAAAGACAGGCGAAGAAGAGGACGATACGAGTCGAATGGGGGATTCGAGTGACAATGTAGGCACCGAGAAGTCGGATAGCGTCACAGATGAGGAGGCTCGAGTATGACCCGTGTCAGAGGAGGAGAAGAAACCAGTAGCGCGGCGACGAGTGCGAGTCAGAGCTCTGGGCCGGCAAAGAGGATCCGTTCCCATTTCGACTCTGCAGCCAGCGAGAAGTTGAAGAAGCCGGGCACGCTGAGCAGCCCGTTATACCTTGATGAGGACGATCCGGAAGACAATGCTGATTCAGTTTTGCCTTCTTCTTTCCTCCACCATGGCTATGGACCCATCTGCTCCTCCCTACTTTCCTTCTTCTTATTTGACTCTCTCAGCCACATATGATATCCAGCTCAAGTGTAGAGTCGGAGGAGAAGAAGTGGACATGAAGAAGAGGGGGAAGCAGCACAGCCGGCGGCATGATCCGGAGGAAGTACAGAGGTTTTCTTCAACATACGTAGGAGAACTATAAGGATATATCTTTTCACAACATATCACCTTGTCAAAGACCCTTAATGTGACAACCATGTTACCACGGTGTCGGAAAACTAACATGTCATAATTTTATAAGCCGTGTGTTTTGACATAATCCTCCAACCGGATTTCAGTTCTATGTAATAATGCAAGATTACGACATAGGAGGAAAGAGTTGGAAGGATAATGTAAAAATACACGGCTTAGAAAATTATGACATGTTAGTCTTCCGACATCGCGGTAACATGGTTGTCACATTAAGGGTCTTTGACAAGATGACATATTGTGAAAAGATATATCATTATAGTTCTCATACGTATGTTGAAGAAAACCTCTGTACTTCCTCCGGGTCATGCCGCCGGCTGTGCTGCTTCCCCTCCTCTTCATGTCCACTTCTTCTCCTCCGACTCTACACTTGAGCTGGATATCATATGTGGCTGAGAGAGTCAAATAAGAAGAAGGGAAGTAGGGAGGAGCAGATGGGTCCATAGCCATGGTGGAGGAGAGGAGAAGGCAAAACTGAATCAACATTGTCTTCCGGATTGTCCTCATCAAGGTATAACGGGCTGCTCAGCGTGCCCAGCTTCTTCAACTTCTCGCTGGCTGCAGAGTCGAAATGGGAACGGGTCCTCTTTGCCGGCCCGGAGCTCCGACTCGCACTCGTCGCCGCGCTACTAGTTTCCTCTCCTCCTCTGACGCGGGTCATAAGAAAAGAAATTTCGTACCTCTTCTTCACATAAACATCATTGTCGCCTTGTACTCAAGCCTCCTCATCTGTGACGCTATTCGACTTCTCGGTGCCTTGGATAGCGTTACAGATGAGGAGGCTCGAGTACAAGGCGGCAATGATGTTTATGTGAAGAAGAGGTACGAAATTTCTTCTCTTATGACCCGCGTCAGAGGAGGAGAGGAAACCAGTAGCGCGGCGACGAGTGCGAGTCAGAGCTCCGGGCCGGCAAAGAGGACCCGTTCCCATTTTGACTCTGCAGCCAGCGAGAAGTTGAAGAAGCTGGGCATGCTGAGCAGCCCGTTATGCCTTGATGAGGATGATCCGGACGACAATGCTGATTCAGTTTTGCCTTCCTTGGATGGTATTGATTCTGTAGATCCGTGTATAAAAGAGGAAGAGATTGGGATCGTAGAGTGGACCCGGAGGGAAATGAGCGATTGGAAGCTGGGTCAATATCCAAGAAGCGAAAGAGAGTCGAGGATTCTGATAGGTTGTCGTATCATCATTGCCGAGGGATGAGGGTCAAAGGACAGTCAACTTTATCTACGACTACATAGTTTCTGCCTCGCCAGTCGAATGGCTGCAGGGACAATGTCCTGATCACCATGTCGTACCGTAGATTAATACAAATAGAGCTGGAGCCAAAATACAGAAACCAAAATACAAAATACAGAAACTAAAATACAAAATACAGAAACCAAAATACAAAATACAGAAACCAAAATACAAAATATAGAATCCAAAATAGGACCCTCTGTGAGAACGGATGGCTCAGAACACAACCCAACCGGAGAGGATATTCTGAGAGATCTATCTGAGAGGGACGTATACTCTGAGAGACCACCTTTACAAGAATTATATCAGTAGTAGGATCGAGTGTTGGAGGAGATATTATCAAAGTATACGTCCTACTCAGATGGGTCTCTCATCGTTACTATTTTTTCCTGACAGCATGGATGTGCTCCGTCCACAGATTCTTGCTCCGAGCCAAAACTTTGTCCCGGAGCTCAAGTGGACATCCTTTGTGTAGAGCTCGAGTGAGATGTTCCTGACAGTATGGTGGTCTCCTTTGTTAAAGTTTATGTGCTCGTCCCACAACCAATGTGGGATGAGCACGGATACTTTAACAAAGGAGGCCACCATGCTGTCAGGAACCTCTCACTCGAGCTCTACACCAAAGATGTCCACTTGATCTCCGGGACAAAGTTTTGGCTCGGATCAAGAATCTGTGGATGGAGCACATCCACCATGCTGTCAGGAAAAAATAGTAACGGTGAGAGACCAATCTGAGTAGGACGTATACTTTGATAATATCTCCTCCAACACTCGATCCCACTTCTGATATAATTCTTGTAAAGGTGATCTCTCAGAGTATACGTTCCTCTCAGATGGATCTCTCAGAGTATCCTCTCCGGTTGGGTTGTCGTATCATCATTGCCGAGAGATGAGGGTCGGAGGACAGTCGACTTTATCTACGGATACATAGTTTCTGCCTCGCCAGTCGAATGGCTGCAGGGACTATGTCCTGATCACCATGTCGTAGTCCAATATAATCTAGAGATTGACACAGTTCTAATTCATATATGTAGTCCAATACAAATAGTCTAATACAAAAATAGCCCAATACCAATAGTCCAATACAAATAAGTACTAATAGCTAATGAGAACCACGCTGCTCACGCAAACGCTCAGTGATACGTTCACGCATCCACCTCGAAAAAGCTAGATTTTTGGCGCGAGGAGAGATGTCATCCCTTGCAAGGACTGCATGAAGAGAACTCTCGGTCTCACTAGCTACCGGTGCTGGATGAATAGAACTCCCGGTCTCACTAGCAACCGGTGCCACTTCCTCCTTAACTGTAGGAGGAGCCACCTCAGCATTCACTGTTTCCCTCAAACGACGTGCCGCTCCTCGGGTCATGGGTGCCATCTGGTAAGCAAGCTAATATAATTGTAACACAAGCAAGCTAACTAAAGGAACCATCATGTAATTTGAGTACATTTTTGAAAGCAAATAAAGTACAATAAATTCGTTTTTTTTGCCAAGTAGCAGAACGGATGGCTCAGAACACAACCCTAAAATTCATTCTAGCATACATTAGTGTGAATCATCTATGTTCTGTACATATGGTGTAGTATATGTTCTTATCGTATGTAGTATCTGAAGAATGTAACAGAATCAAGATGAACTCACATAATGTAATACTAAGACGTCATCTACTACTATATATATAAGATATAGTGATAGGTTGTCGTATCATCATTGCCGAGGGATGAGGGTCGGAGGACAGTCAACTTTATCTACGGCTACATAGTTTTCTGCCTCGCCAGTCGAATGGCTGCAGGGACTATGTCCTGATCACGATGTCATACCGTAGATTTAGGATTTAAAATATGGTATTGAACAGAAAGTATAATTATCCCATATTTCAGTAATGTCTGTGAGCTAAGTCATACTCAACTGTCGAGAATACTTAGGAGAAAACTCATTCACAGGATTAGTATATCCATCCTTCGTGACATAGCTGAAATTTTATAGGGCTCGATAATAATTATTAGTCAATTAATTCATCATTTCAAAACCCTGAAAATGCCCAAAAAAACTCCCAGTATCAGTAAATAGGGCTCGAACCCTAAATTAGAATTCGAATCCACCCAAAACATCAAATTGACAGTTGATATGCCCAAAAAAACGAGTTTTTTCAGTATATAGGTGTCACACTGTGAATCTCGTGTCCACACAGTGGGACACGATGTGTCCAAACCAACAAAATAGGTGTCACACGAACTAGAAGCGAGTCCACGCTCTCGTGTCCCCCGCAACGAGTCCAATGTCAGTCTCGTGTCCCCCGTAGCGAGTCCACACTCTCGTGGACATCAAATTGACAGTTGATATGCCCAAAAAAACGAGATTTTTCAGTATATAGGTGTCACACAGTGAATCTCGCGTCCACACAGTGGGACACGACGTGTCCAAACCAACAAAATAGGTGTCCACGCTCTCGTGTCCCCCGCAACGAGCCAACTGTCAGTCTCGTGTCCCCCGCAGCGAGTCCACGCTCTCGTGGACACGAACTAGAAGCGAGAGAGAGAGAGCTTGAAGACGAGGAGAAAGTGGGGAGGAGCTACCAGAGGAAGGAGGAGGAGGAGAAGGAGGAGCTACCTGAGGAAGGAGGAGGGAGATCGCCGGAGGAGCGCCGCGGAGGAGGAGGTAAATCGCCGGAGGAGCATCGCGGAGGAGGAGCACGCCCAAATTTGGGGGGAAAAATTTATGAAATGATCGAAATAGAAACCCTCGCTGGCTATATGAAACGTTTAGCGACGTCCGCCTAGGACGTCGCTAAACGTCGCTGATATATAATAAATAGCGACGCAACTTAAAATGCGTCACGAAACGTCGCTATGTCAGCGACGCGTACCGACGAACTTGCGACGCACTACTCCATTGAACAAAATGAAGACGCTAGATGTCGCTATTAGTCGTTGTTGGCGACAAACAGCGACGTCTTTTGTTGACGTCGCTAAAACCCCAAACATTAGCGACGAAATTTCACGGAGTCGCTAAATACGTCGCTGATTTGACTTATTTTGGTAGTGATTATCATTATATAACATCTTTTATTCTTATATTTCGTGAATGAGATTAGATTACTCTTGGTTTACTGCATTTTACAGCTTATGTATTCATACGAGCTTTCCATATATTGGAGTATACTTCGTATGTATACAGCTGGCATATCTTTGTACCTAGTCCTACGTATTTTGGGACTGGGGTGTTACATGTTTTTGTGGTGGCCCATGCAGGTCGAGTTTGTCACTTCGGTTACGTTACTGTACCGATGTGAACCTGTAACATAGGATTAGAATTATAGGAATCTCATCCATACAGCTTGACCTCTTCCCTTGGCTTTAAATTCCGAACTCTCGTTCGACTTCCTTGAATTGCATCTTGCTTGATTCCTTTCTACCGTTGATTCTTATTTTCGTGCTTAGTGTCAACTAGGAAGATGACTACACTAGTATATGCTCATAGGTCAAACACATGGCTAGAATGGTTATATTGGCAATTGGAATACATTTAGGACTCTAATTGAGTTAAAGGGTATTTTTTTAGTGTGATTTAATGATTAGTAATTTGTAAAGTAGGATATTACCATAGAAAGTTTTAATCTTGAGATTTCTAAATAGTAAACACCATATGATTGATACTGTAGGAAGGAGAAAAAAAATATAGCTAGAATCTTTATACCATTGGTTTAAGATATTGATTGGAATTTTGAGTTGTGATATTTATGATTTATTGGGTTATAGTTATACACCTTTGAACAGTTATAAATTTAAATTTTAAAATGATCTTAGCTTTTAAAAATGGCCATAGAAATTATTTAAATTTGAGTTGTACAACTTACGATTTTCGTGTTTAGTAAATTTTGAATTCTAAGTGGAAGTAATGATGGTGAATTATGGTTTAAATATTTAAAAGTTATGGAAACGATTTTTGAAAAAAAAATTTATTTTAAACGGTGTCCTATGATTGAGGATTTACAAATCTATTTAGATTTTTGGTAAAAAAAGATTTTGACTGATAAGATTATTTGAAAATTTAGTTTAATGAGGGACTGCTAATATTAAAAATTTTGGGAGAATTTCGAAGGATGTGATGGAAAGTTATTTTGATCGATTAAAGGAAGTTACCATTTAAAAGTTGTGATTTTGTTGGAATAACTTAGCATGAATAGAAGTTAAAATTGATGAGAGCATTGAGCTTAATTTTTGAAATTGCTTTTAATATGCTAAGAGTTTTATTATGAGTTATTTGAAAATTTTAGAGTGTTAAATTTTTGATTGATTGTAAAATTTTATGGATTCGTAAATTATGAACTCTTGAGTTAAATAGTTGAATTACACGTTAAATTTTGGAAAAGGTTAGTAGTAACGTGATAAAGTTTGCTTTGAGAATTATGAAAGTGATTTAAATTTTGGTCATGATTAAATTGAATGACTTGCAGTGAATACAAATTTTTGGTGGTTATTTTTGAAAATTTTATTTAGAGACTTTTGGAGAAAATTTGAGCAAAATTTTAATGGTAGGCCATCAAGATAGCTCTAATAAGATAGATGTACTCCACAATAATTGCCATGTCACTCATGACCATGATAGTAGTATATACACAAGTGTTGTTAGTCATCTACCCAGCTATGTGACTGTATTTTCACCTCGACTTACTCGACCTTCCTTCAATTCTAGATCTTTTAATTGCGACCTTCTAACCCATTTGCAATTTGAATAATGAGTTAATGGTTCCTTAATTGTATTCATCTAGGAGACTATCTTCTCTCCGGAATTGTGTTTCTAAATTATTTTTAATGGATTCTTTAATTAATTTTATTTCATGCTTTAACTTGATCTTCTTTATTTTGTGCATTAATTATCACCTCGTGAACTCCCACTTTCTATTTTTGATCTTCTGGCGTCCCCTACCGTGACTTGTATATTTGGAGTACAACACTAGACTATTTCCTCCAACAAATTTCATATGCAAGGCCTAGACGAGCCCACCTTCCTGTAGACATATCATGTCCCACCAAAACCCATCTCCTTGTACTCTATTTCTTGATATGACCTTATGGTCAAAATGGCCAAACTATAATCTTTACCATGCTACCGATATATTTTCGACCACGGATAGGGATTCAACCTCGACTCAATTCTTTCGACCCAATATGTGATTTTGTTCTACTTAAATTCCTTAATGCTTAGCGTTGTACTTTATCTGGGTTGCTTGACCCATGGTCCCATCACACTATTGGTCTAACTCTTGTAAGTTGGATAGAATACCTCACCACCTAACAAACCTTTTTCCTTGTGAACCACATTGGTAAGTTCACTTAGTCTCTAAATTTAGAGGACCCTATCTTATCTAGTCTACCAAGCCATAAATGAAGAAACACTAGGAAAACTGTATAGGCCCACATTTCGGGCGAGCCTTGATTTTAAAAGATCCGGGACTATTTAATTTCCTTCATCAGTACCTCCCTTGCACATATTTTGACTATCCCATGCTGCTAATGTAGCTTCAGTTTTGCAAGCTTATTTCGTTATCAAGCTTGATCATGACATATTTTATTGGGTGCACCCACTAACATATTGTCTAATCAGAACCGGTGCATGATGGTCTGATCAACCTATTGCACTTTGGTTCGCTTATCACATATTATCCTACGTGGATGGGGACATAGCTAAACTTGTCCTCTAGAGTCCCATCCGCGACTGCCTTGACAACTCCTTTTGAATTATTCGGTCGCCTTTGAACCACGTATTCGTATTCGATAACGCCTCCTTCGAACTCTATATTGCGTTCGCCTTCACCTATTTTAGAAGGATGAAAGCGTCGTACTAAAACACCTCTAACTGTCCTATCACCATGACCATTACCACCCAATGTAACCATATCTTTGTCTTGAACTACTCGACTTTTCCCTTGACATTAAATTTACAATCTTGACTTTCTAATCACTTGAATTTAAGAGTTATTACAATCGTCTCTTAATCATACCCTCAACCTAGACTACGACCATATAAACTTCCTTAAACCCTCCTATCTACCGTTGTGCCTTCTCACCCCCTCCTAATTCTTAATTTCGAGGACGAAATTCTTTTAAGTTGGGTAGGATGTAAAACCCCTAAATTTCTACTATATTTTTTATATGTATTAAATTTGGTACTGATTTAAAATTTTTGTATTGTACGTCGCATAGTCGTATTGTACGTTGCGCACGAAATTTTATTTTTCGTAGTTGCTCGACGAGTGCGAATATGTGCGAGCGTACATATTTTGAGAAAAACATTTTTTATTTTTTTATAGTTTCAAAATAATATATGTAATATTTAATATAGCTATAAAAATTTCCTAAATTTATGATTTTATTTATGAAAGGCCTTTTATTTGGAATAAATAATATTATTCATGCATACATATATTTCATAAATATTTGCTAGTTTAATTTAAATAAAAATATAACTTTTGAGATTTATTATGCAAAAAGATATTTAAAAATAATTATTATTTTCAAAATTATTATTATTGGTATTTTAAAAAATATATTTGGAAGTTATGGTGGCCATTTAAATCTTGATTTGATTTTTGGATTTATTTAAATAGTTAAATATTCAAAATTTATTTATCCCATTTGATTTTGAGCTAAAAATTTAAATAGATTTAAATTGGATTTAATTGATTTGATTTTAAACTAAGAGAATTTGATTTGATTTGATTTTAATTAGATTTGGATTTGGATTTGGTTTGGATTTGATTGCTTTTAAATTAAATTAGGAAATATCTAAATTGGGTTTAAAGGAATCCTAATTCTTATCTAATTGGGACTTCCCACATCCTATAAATAGGCAGGTACTCCTCCATATTATTTTCACCATAAATCATCTTTCAAACCATCCTTGTCAAAAATTTTCTCTTTTTCGTCATAAATTCAGCCTCAATTTTCAAAGGTTGTAGCAACTTCGAATGATCATAACTCCCAACTCCGGACTCCGTTTGACCTCCAATTTTTTTTTGTTGGAATCGTATTGAGGTATATTTTCTGAATATAAATTTTATTTTCATAAATTCGGAAGTTAATTTTCTGGAAAATTTATGGAATGTCAGTGGTCTGAAATCTGATACGTTTTAGTGTTTTTTAGATTCTGGGAGAACCAGGAATCAGAATCACGATCCGTTTAAAGTTTTGGAATACTGACAGAAAAATACATATCATATATTTTTCCTAAAAAAATTTAGAATATTTTATTTTTGGTTTTTATTTTAGAAGTTTGTCACATCGTCTGAGTTCATCTTGTGTAGCCCTGTGACTATTCTGTACCCAACGGGATTGTCGGTTTCACCAGCAAGGACCTCAGACAAGACACCTTGCCATTTACTGTTTATTTATTTAGCTCATATTTCATGCATTGTTTATTATTTTTTTATGCAAAATAAACTGTGATACATGGCATAACCTGTTAGAACTTACTGTTCATTTATATTCTCCTGCTATGTATTATTTTTCTTATACATTAAACCTAGATTTAAGGGACCATCTTGTGTGTTGTATTCATAGGCCTTGACACAGTTATACCACGTTGTTGTGAGTCCCATATAGGACGCGGACATGCGTGATTGGCTGGCCACCAGTACGTATAAGCCGTGCGTTAGGAAATAACTGCTAATAGAATTGCATGCTAGAAGACTTAGCAGTTATGAGTTGGCATTGGGCGGATAGAACATGATTGGAAGTTGACTACCACCCTATCTTTCGTAGACTCGCTCGCTACTGAGAAACGAAAGGTAGACTATATGCTATAGACTCGCTCGATACTGAGGAATAGTATATGGTATTGTGACTCGCTACTGAGGTACTGTACTGCATTGGTATTTTCCTGATTTGACCCGGTAGTCATGCGACCATGAATTGTTCTTAAACTACATTCACTTAGAACGGTTAGGCTACCCTTATCCGTTAGGTATGAGTACCTTTGGTTTGGGTACTTGTATCTGACCGTGGCTTGGAACAATAACTTGTCACGGATTAGTTCGTCACATCTTGTCCTTGTTTGGTTGTAGGTGTGACTTACTACTTCGATGAGAAGGTATTGAACCTTGTTGGGGTCCGGATACCCTATTGGATTCTTAGCATGGAAAGATACGTCGCCGTGAATTAGTTTACCATCTCCTGTCCTTGTTTGGTTGGGGGGATGGTACGCTCGTTCAGTAGGTGCGTATTAGACCATGTTATAAATTCAATTGACTTATTTATTTGAGCAATATTTATTCAGTTTATATGGCATGATATTATGTGTCTTGTTACGTCCCTCTGAGGACCTGGTTATCTCTCCAGGTGTGTGTTCTTGTCTTTCGCAGGTGCTCTAGCTCTAGCTGTGACCATCTCTATTTCTTCGAGGATGATTGCGCTTAGATCGTCTTTGCTTCGCTAGCCAAAATTATTCTTTGTATATCTTGTATTTCTTTTCATAGTTGGTAGTGGATTTGTCTCCGCCCAACTATATGTATCAATGACAATTCATTATCATTATATAACATCTTTTATTCTTATATTTCGTGGATGAGATTAGATTACTCTTGGTTTACTGCATTTTACAGCTTATGTATTCATATGAGCTTTCCATATATTGGAGTATGCTTCGTATGTATACAGCTGGCATGTCTATGTACCTATTCCTATGTATTTTGGGACTGGGGCGTTACACATATTGTCTGCTCCACGCGGCTCAGGCTCAGTCTTCGATCGCCTCTTCTATGGTCCTGATCTCTCATGCTCCCGAGAAAATATGTCTAACTCTCTGCAACACCACTTCGACTCTTCCTACTATGTGCCCTCACGTACTAGAGTGAAGAAGTCTAGGGCAGCGCGAGCTTGACGAGCTTGGCGAGCTCAGTCCGCTGTCCCGACCTCTGACCATCTGAGCACTCCACATACTGTTATACGGGCCTCTGATGGAAAGTTGTACAGAACCACTCAAGTCCAGCCCCCGGCGGCAAACAGACAAAGTGGTTCCAAAAAGTCTTCCAAAACCCAGGGAGCCAACATGGTCGTTCTAGACCCATCTGACTTGCGTGAGGCTATCCTCCACAAGCGCAAGGAAAGAGAAGAGGCCTCGGGGTGCAAAGAGTCCTCATACGGACGCCATTGCACCCAAGTCATCATCAACTGCTGTTGCAACAACGCTACGGTACGAGAAGACCGGCAGTCCGTCTTCCAAAGATTACAACAGCCGAGCTCAGAGGATGAGGCGCCTCCCGTCGTCTCCTGCAACTCTACTCAGAAAATCCCCGTCGATGGGAGAGGAAAGAAGATAAACGTTTCCAGACCGAAGATTTCAACCACTATGACTAAAAAACTGTCGTCTAAACGGTTGTCCACCACCGGAGTTTTCCAAGGTACCCGTTCAAAGACGAAATCTGCTACAGTGGGAGATTCATCATCCACATCACTGGGGGTCACTGAAACTGGGGGTAGTGCTCCTCCAAACATCCATGATAATTCGATGTTCCAAGGAGATGAGCCCGAGAAAACAACTCTTCCATCAGAAATAGTAGGGTCCGACATCCCCGAGGACGTCCACGACTCTCAAGATGAGGCAAGCTCGGAAGCTGGGGTTACTATTCCTTCTGAGTCTGAACCAAAGGAGAACATTCCCACATACCCCGATGACTTCTCGGTACAGGGGTATGATTCGGAGGGCACGTCATCCACCGTCCCTTCTACTTCTACTCATGTGAGGACGGCATTCATGACAAACGACGAACAAGATGGTCCCAGTGATCGCCAACGCATCGACACTCTGGAGGCCATACTGCATACTTTGGTCAAATCGGTGGACGAGATCAAAGCAGTCCTCCCTACTCTGCAAGGAGGGACGCCTGGCCAAACAAACTTGGGTCCCGCGGTCAATGCGGACTCGAACTCAGCGGCACCAAACCTGGGCAATAATCCTCCTGAAATGTTGGCTCCTACCACTGCAGACGAGGCCAGGGAGGCAAGAAGAGAGGTCCAGGAGCTCTGGGCCATGTTCCATGCCCAAGAAAACTGCCAAGACCTCAGGATACGACAACCGTATCCTGTTGCATGGAGAGATGTTCCCTTTCCACCAAAGTATAAACTATTCTACATCAATCCATATGATGGAAAGATATCTGCAAGCAGGTACATCACCTACTTCGAGGTCACAACCGACCATCTGCGTCATGACGATGCCATCCTTACATGATTATTCATCGGGGCATTGGAAGGGGTCGCCTTCGACTGGTACCGCAACCTGCCAGACAATTGCATCAACTCCTTCGCCAGCTTCAAGCGCATGTTCTTGGAGAGATTCTATGAAGAAGGACAGGACGTCACAATGTCCACCCTTATGGACGTCGTTCAAGGGAAGAAAGAGCTGACAAGGAACTATATTGTGCGGTTTCTCCAAACCGCAATAAAGTTGCCGTCTGGTAATCCGGATTCCTCCTTAATTAAAATTTGCCAAAAGAGACTGCTCCCAACAATCAGCCTCTAGATGGGTGAAAGTCAATTCAAGGACTGGAAGACATTCATCATCAGTGCCACTAGCGCCGAAGATAGGTTGAAGAAGGCTCGCCAACTGGGATTGCACATCTCGGAGGGAAAGGACAAGGGAAAGCGCCCTAATACCAACAACAACAATAGTGGTAACTCCTCCAACAATCGGGACAACAAGGACAAGCAGGCTATGGTGGCCGACATAGCCCAGAAACCTGAGTCAAAACCGGCAGACAAGCAATGGCCACAAATGACCTACTCCTTCGAAGACGGCCATGTCAAGCCCATCTTGGACATGCTCATCAAGGAGGTAGAATTCAGCTTCCTCCACCAAGACGGGAACCTCGGTCGGCAGAAATGGAGAGCCTAAAGTACTGCCATTACCACCGCTACGTCCATCATGCTACACACGACTACTACCAACTGAAGCGATACATCCAACATCTCATCGATTCGATGGCTCTGGCCATTGACTTCGAGGAGGTAACCGTGGCAGCCAACATGGTGTCTGTACAATTTGGCAGCTTCCCTCCGACAGAGACTCAAGACGACGTGGTACCCATCCCTCGGGCGACAATGGTGATTGCTAATCTTCCGCCTTCTCGAGATCAGGCTACTGGTCTGGTACCCCTCACCACGTCACGAGGGGAGGTCACGTGGGTCCATCCAGACTTGGTACCCGAGGTGACTCAGTCCGCGTCTCCCTCCACCAGCAAGAAGAAGAATGGGAAGATTCGAATATGCATCGACTTCCGCAATCTGAATGGGGCGTGTCCCAAAGATGAGTTCCCCCTCCCTATCACAGACATCATGATCGACAACACCTGCGGCTTCGAGCGCATGTCATTCATGGATGGATTCTTGGGGTACAACCAGATCAAGATGTCTCCCGACGATGAAAACATACATCATTCCGAAGACCAATAGGCACGTTCTGCTACACAGTCATGCCTTTTGATTTAAAGAACATTGGCGCCACCTATCAGAGAGCTATGAGCATCATCTTTAGAGACCACTTGCGCAAGATAGTGGAATGCTATGTTGATGACATCGTCGTCAAAAGTTGCTCTAAGGAAGATCACCTGCATGATCTAAGGACAGTGTTTGACCTGATGCGAGCGCACAATTTGAAAATGAACCCCACAAAATCCTTCTTGGGCGTATCCAACGAAAAGTTCTTGGGTTTCATCATCACCTCCCAGGGTATCCACGTAGACCCTGAGAAGACGAAGGCAATCATAGAGATGAGTCCCCCGAGAAATCTTCGAGAACTCCGAGGCTTTCAAGGGAGGTTAGCTTACATCAGGAGGTTCATTTCCAACCTCTCTGGACGATGTCAGCCATTCATCCATCTCATGAAGAAGGGCATCTCATTCGTATGGGATAAAGAATGCCAGCGTACTTTCGACAATATCAAAGAATATTTGTCAAACCCTCCAATCCTGGTGGCCCCGGTTGCTGGAAAACCATTCATGTTCTATGTACGAGTGATGGAGCATTCCCTCGGCGCTCTGCTAGCACAAAATAATGATGTAGGCCATGAGCAAGCTATATATTACCTCAGTCGAATGATGATCGGGCCAGAGCACCGATATACCGCCGTGGAGAAGGAATGCCTCGCCTTGGTGTTCGCCATTCAAAAGACGCGACACTATGTCACGGGGCAAACCATACATGTGATATCACGAGTCAACCCCCTCAGGGTCCTCATGACTAAACCAGGGGCACTCAGCTCTCGCCTCGCTACATGGGCAATATTACTGTCCTCCTACCATATGATCTTCGTCCCGCAAAAGGCTGTTAAAGGTCAAGCTTTGGCAGACTTTTTAGCAGCCCACCCAGGCCCGGAGTCGGCCAGAATATACGAAAAAATCCCAGATGAGGTCGTCGACTTGTATGCGGCCTCTCATGATGATATATGGCGAATGTTCTTCGACGGTGCTTCGAGGACCGGACCCAAGGGCAACATCGTCGTCGGAGTCGGGGTGGTGCTGATTCCTCCTTCCGGACTGGTGATCAATCGCGCTTACTCCCTCACAGAATCTTGCTCTAACAATGTGGCCGAGTACAATGCTTTAGTCATTGGCCTCCAACTTGCAAGAGAGCTGGGGGTAGAATATCTTGAAGCATACGGCGATTCACAGTTAATCATTAATCAGATCCGGGGTTCATACGAAGTCCGCCATGAAGACATGATCCCCTATCACCAAATAGCGATCAACATCATCTCGTCATTTGAAGGGTTCTTCATCGAACACGTCCCCAGACTCCAAAATATCTAGGCGGATGCCTTAGCTGGCCTTACCGCTTCCCTAGCAGTTCCGAACTATATTCATTATTTGGTGGACGTGATAGGCCATGAACTGGTTTATCCCAAGAACAACGTTCAATTCGTGGCGAGTTATTTCGCTCAGACGATCGACGAAGTACCAGACTGGAGACAACCATTCATAGACTTCTTAGTCTACGACATCCTGCCCGAGAACCCAAAGGAAGCCACCTCTATTAAAAGGCGTTCTCTCAGATTCTTCTACGATACAGAGACAAAAATGCTGTATCGACGATCCTACGATGGATTATTGATTCGATGTCTGTCAAACGCAGAAGCCAAAGAAGCCGTACGTGAAGCTCATGACGGTGTCTGCGGGGCCCATCAGCCTGGTCCAAAATTGTAAGACCGTCTTTGCCGAATGGGCTACTACTGGCCCACGATGGTAGCAGATGCAATAGACTATGCAAGAAAGTGCAAAGCTTGCCAAGTCCATGCGGACTTCATCCACCAGCCATCCGAATTCCTACATTTGATAGTGGCATCCTGGCCATTCGAAGCATGGGGAATGGATATCATCGGTCTGATTACTCTACCTTCTTTCCGAGGACATCGCTTCATACTCGCAATCACAGATTACTTCTCCAAATGGACGGAAGCTGTTCCGCTTGCAGAAGTAAAGACTTCAAACGTGATCAGCTTCCTCAAGCATCACGTCATCTATCGCTTTGGACTGCCCCGAAGGATCATCCATGATAATGGTCCGCAGTTACCAAGCCACGCCTTCTATCGGTTCTGCGACAAGCACCGCATCCAGAATATTGCTTCAACACCATACAATCCGGCAGTGAATGGGTTGGCAGAAGCATTCAACAAAACCATCATCAAGTTGCTCAAAAAGTTCGTATTATCCAACAAACGCGACTGGAACGAGAAGCTTGGTGAATGCTTATGGGCGTACCGTACTACAGTCCGAACAGCCATAGGAAACACACCATTCTTCCTGGTGTACGGGAGTGAGACAGTTCTCCCATTGGAAACTCAAATACCCTCGCTCCGCGTCGCTCTCACTTACCGATTGACGACGGACGATAACTACCGTCGTCGGCTAAAAGAGTTGGTGGCCTTAGATGAAAAGCGCCTATTGGCTCAGAAATGAATCGAGCTATACCAAGCACGCATCTCCGGAGCCTTCAAATCAGAACATTCCAAGTGGGCGATCTCATTCTGGCAGTTCGGAGGTCGATGGTTATGACTCACAAAACCGCCGGCAAATTTCAGCCAAAATGGGAAGGTCCATTTATCATTGAGGCTGTATTCTCCAATGGTGCTTACCGTCTCGCAAAACAAAACGGAGACTTGCTCATGTTGCCCGTCAACGGCAAGTTCCTGAAGAAATATTATGTCTAAACGACATTCTCCAAAGTCTAAATTATTGAGTTATGTACCCGCCAGTACCGCTGAACTCACACTCGCAAAATTCTAGATATTGAGTTATGTACCCTCCGGTACCGCTGAACTCACATTCTCCAAATCCCAGATTATTGAGTTATGTACCCTCCGGTACCACTGAACTCACACACTCGTAAAATCCCAGATTATTGAGTTATGTACCCTCTGGTACCCCTGAACTCACGCTTTTCCTCCAAATATCCCAAATTGCTGAGTTATGTACCCGCAGGTGCCTTTGAACTTACATTCTGGTCACTCTTTTAGGTAGTAAGTCATGTATAACCATAGCTCTGAACTTATTCTTCTAAAAGGAGCACCTTCCTCATAATCCACTACCTGCACTTCCAGTGCACAAAAAGGGTAACAAATCCACAAATTTCCTAAGACAACCATGTCGATGCTACCTCTGAGTTGTTTCACTTCCATCAAAAACAAACCGCCCTCTCACATAGAACTTCCATGTCCTCATTACCTCTGAGTTGTTCTATGTACCCCTTCATGGAGTCCACTCCTGCCATGTCCTCATTACCTCTTAGTGGGAAGGCTCCATCAAAGAAACTCTCATATTTGCCAGGTCCTCATTATGTACCTCTGAGTAAGTATGTTGGTTTATCTCTCGACTTATTATCTGTACCCACAACCGGAGTATGCCAAGGATAATAGGTCCACAAATGTCTTCCGACGACCACAAATGTCCTCTGTTGACCGCAAATGTCCTCTATTGACCACAAATGTCTGCAGTAGACCACAAATGATGTACTAAGTTTTCTAGTACATTCACTCTTTCCTTATCATGTCTTGGGAGCCCAGCTGCTCCCTGGCATTCTTTCAATACCAAGAACTTCCACAACCCCCTCATCGCAAAGTTGTTCTATGTATCCTCGTTTGGGTCCACTCCTACCATGTCCTCATTACCATCAATCCCATATTTACCATGTTCTTACCACGTCTGAGTAAATATGATGGTTCCCTCTCTCAACTTATCATCCATACCTAAAACCAAGGTACGCCAAGGATGATAAGTCCACATAAAATCTCCAGCAAAAATACCCAAACCTATCACGTCCATGCTACCTCTAATAGGATTGCCACACCTAAACAACTCTACTTTTCATGCTTCTTATTCAAAGTATTCCAAATTTGCAATTTGGAAACTTTGAAGGGGATCTTGTAGAAGCATGGAAAAGAATAAAGAAAGGCCTATACGGCTCCGACAGAGAGATCCCCATGCGGCTCAGAATCCCCATGCGACTCAGAAGTCCATGCGGCTCTAGAGTCTATACGGCTCAAGGGCCCATGCGGATCGGATAGTTCCATGCGACCCAGGAAGAAGCCACGTGGCCTTCAACAGTTCTTCTCGACATTCAGCTACATTTAATGCCCTGACGGCTGCTCTGACAAATGACGGCTATGACAGCTCTGGCACAAATACGCTATAATGACTGACATGATGGCGTGCTCATAGGAAAGAGGAGAAAATCTCCTTACAGCTGGCAAAATCCAACAAGTCCCGAGGCCACTCCATGCGGCTGCTGCATTTATGCGGCCACTCACTTCATGCGGCCGCCCACTTTATGCGGCTGTCTATCCCCATGCGGTTGCCCATCCTCATGCGGCTGCTTATCCCCATGCAGCTGCCCATCTCTATGCGGCTGCCTATCTCCATGCGGCTGTCCATCCCCATACGACTGTCCATCCTCATGCGGCTATATGCTTCATACGGCTGAGAGGACCACCCATATGCGGCTCTGCCAGGACGGTCCAGTTGAGACACGTGGCAATTGAGACACGTGGCAGCCTTATCTTCCCTGGAATTACGGGTGCTAACAAATCCTAACAAAATCATATTTGTTACGATCGTCATAATTGTCCTGATCAAATCAAATCAAGCAAATTGGACACGTGGCAGGCTATCACAAATCACAAATATTCATGGCAATCAATATTTATTGCCCACAGAGATTTGATACAATCATATTAATTGCTCAAATTTATTATATTCAAGATGAATGGTCCAGATTAAGTGATCCTTAACCGCAAACTTCTGAAGGAGGCAATCATTTGCAAACCCTAATGAGCACACCCCATTCCTATAAATAGTAAGGTGTCATTCCCTTGCAAAAAGCAGAAAAAAGAGAGAAATAGACAAAGGAGCGAAAGAAGAGAGAGAGCACGACAGAGACATCCAGAGATCTAGCAACCGAAGGTGCAAGGGAGTCTCCCCATACGTCCAAGAGCATTTCTTCACCAGAGCCAAGGCTACGTCCGATCGTCCAAAGAGTAAGGCAGAGCTGTCGTCGCTTTCCCGAGCCTCTACCGTCACCCCCCAGAAAAAACTAAACAATTGTACTTAGATTGCTGTACCTAGGTTTTCGTCCTTAGGCTTTCTTTGTACGAGTGAGTTTGTATTGTAAAGTAAAAGTCCAGTCCTCCGATATAATTGTTCTGTTCTTTTATAATTCATGGCAAACAATGATAATAGAAGCATGAGAAATATGATGTAAGTGAAACACACGAGACAAGAGTATTTGATTCTCCCGAGGGAGATAACATCTCATGAAGGGATCCATATAGTACCAATCCGTGTTACCAACGTGTCAGCATCAAGTAAAGTAATCTAAAGCAGGAAATATAATCCTACACAAGATATGAAATGATCAGAGAATATATTCGCCTGGTATCCTGAATATCTGAAGAGAATATACTGTCCGAGGAGTGGTGTCTGTCTCCTATAGAACAGTATAAGTCACTACATGTCTAAAATAATAAAATAGACTGCTACAATGCATCTACATGATGTTTGGGGTCAATCTAGGCTAAAGTCAACCTTTGGTCAACTCTAGTCAACTTTAACAGTCAAACTAGGTCAACTCTAGTCTAGTTAGGTCAAACAGGGTCAAACAAGGTTAAACTAGTTTAGATTGGTCTAACCTAGGTTAACAAGTAAATCTAGGCCTCTAACCAATTAGCCTAGCAAGCACACACCATTCAAGTCACACAAGTTTACAATATACTAAAGTCATGTGGATATAATCCATATACACAAAACTTCTTCATTAGGATACCATAGGCTAACTACATAGGCCATGAGCCATACACACATGTTAGGCATTGCATATAACAATTTTCATATTTACATACCAATTTTTCCACATACTATTTATATAGGCAAAAGTAATATTCATGTCACCTTACATTATCACATTCACATATTCACACTAGATTAGATACTATATATATATATATATATATATATATAGGGATAGGTAATTCAAGGCAATGTGTGTGTGTGTCTCATATGTGAGATAAAAGTGTGACAAGAATTTGTGTGTGCAAAACATACATGTGTGTCTAGATAGAGACCTGTGTGTGTGTTTACATAGAGGACCTGTGTGGGTCTGTGTGTGTAAATATGAGTGGCAGGAAACCAACGGTGTTGTGTAATGGGTGTCCATAGGTGAGTGGGTGTTAGTAGTGTCAATGTGACAAGAATACTAGAATAGAGTGTGTATGTGTGTGGGAAACAAATTAGTGTGCCTGTGTATGTGTATGTGTCATAAAGGGTTGTGTCAAAGTGAAGATTAGTGTGTACATGAGGGTTCATGGCATAAGTGTGTCTCAGATTTCAGTCCCAGTGTAACAGATGAAGGTGTGTGCATGAATATTAGGTTATCAGATTTATGAGTGAATCACAAAACAGCGTGTGATAGTGTTGGCATGACATTATTTCTCAGATGTGGGGATTACACAATGTTCTCAGAATTCCAAACAAAAGGCAGTGGGTCATATAGTATGTAACTGACCAAAAACATAGAGTAATGTGTGTGTAACAGTGACAGGAATCATTCTCATGTGTGTGAGTGTAAACTTATGTTCCCAGGTTCAAGTTTCAACAGGGAGTGTGTGAGTGAAATCAACCAAATAACAGTCCATACCAAACAGCCCTAACAGTTAGCATATCAAAACCACATTCGAAAACCCAATTACTAGCACAAAACATAACTCAACATTGTAGCAGACTAATACATATGTAGATAAGTAAATCACAGTGATTAAATCATTATCCAACAGTTAAAATATAAATAAAAAACTCAGAATCGAATTAATGAAAAACTGTATATCAGTCGAGCATCAGGATTTAGGGGATTTCATGATTTCGCGTTCAATTAACATAGTAGAATGCTAAGTAATGGTTGGTAAACCTAAATACACATGTGCACGTGTCGTTCGAGTTGTTTTGTGTCCAACAAGCATGACACAGACGTGTCCACAATAATGCAAACACATGGGGTGCACCCAATGTATCACAGCGTCGTGCACGAGTGCACACGCGTGTAGGACACAACACACGACACTTCGTGTCATGTGCACACACCCACGTGTTCTTCTAGGATAGGTCTACACGTTGGACAGCCTGACACGTGTCCACAGTGGACACGAACGCGTGTTTGCGCGTGTCTGTGCGTGTTTCAGCTGTCAGCGCGCTACAGCGCGTGTCCAGTGTGGGTCGAATTACTTCCTAACCAGTTAATAAAATCTTACAAAATTTTGTAGGCCTCGTGTCAGTCATCTAAGGAGTGTCCATGCCAAATTTTGTGTCACGAAGTGGCGTGTCCAGTGAGTACTAGGACACGGGCAGCAGGGTACCCAAACGAGCCCCGTGTTGCGTGTCCAAGCACAAAATCCGACACAATTCGACACAAAAATCAATTTCCGTCTTCACAAAAATTATTACATACACCTAGATCTAGAGATCTATGAAATTAGTTTTTCAAAATACGAAAATAAATTCCTAAGAAGCATTTTAACAAACACCTATGTATCCACTATGATACGTGTCCGATATGGACATCAAATGGACACGAATTGTGCCCAAATTTCAGGGACAGCTAGGGGTCTCCTAGATCTAGCCCTAAATGCAAAGAAAACAGAATATTAAATCAATTTTTGGAGTTTTACCTATAGGTGCAATATCAAGAAAATGCTTCAAATGAGGGGTTTCTCCTTGTTATCCAAATGCTCCTAATTTGCACAAAAACTGAGTTGAATCTCCAAAACAATAAATAAACAGTAATTAGAACCTAATGCAAAAGACTAGAGTCAAAAAGGACTTGAAATGAATTTAATAGGATTTTAGGAGAATGGGGATTTACCTTTCCTCCAAAATCTAGGTCAAGCACAAAAGAGACAAGAACAACTTAAGAGAATACTTATAGGCAAGGGAAAACCCTAAGTGTGGCTGGTCCTTGGTGGGTTGTTTGGGTTTTCGACTTAATTCATGGGCCTATAGCTCAATTACTGTCACGCCCCAGAACCAGAATACTGGAGAGCGGGGGAATGACTCAGCCAGCTACGTATTACGGGTAGATGAATACCGTATAATACGATCAATGCTGTCTAAAAGACGAGGGGGTGCATACTACATGAAAGTCTCACTATGGTCACTTCACATCTATTGTCTCAATCATTCAAATAAGAAACAGAAATAGAGAACATGTAAGATAAAGCAGTAAGGCATCCCAAACGCTCAGTCACTACAAGAAAAATGGCTTTTCTTGACGGTTTTTCCCCGTCAAGAAAGACTTTTCTTGACGGTTTTGGATCCGTCATCTAGGCCCCCGTCAAGAAAAGTCGACACTTTTCTTGACGGTTTTTTGTTTGTATCCTTGACGGTTTTAAACCGTCAAGAAACATGCGTTATCTTGACGGTTTTAAACCGTCAATAAAACAAACAAAAAACCGTCAAGAAAAGTGTCGACTTTTCTTGACGGGGGCCTAGATGACGGCTAATAACCGTCAAGAAAAGTCTTTCTTGACGGGGAAAAACCGTCAAGAAATTGTTTTTTGGTGTTTGCAAACCGTCACGAAATGAATTATTTTTTGACGTTTTTGCAACCGTCAAGTTAAAAACCGTCAAGGAATAAAAAAATTTGCCGTTTTACAACCGTCAAGATAAACATAATATATTCCAGAAATCCAATTACCAAATACACATAATTACACAGAATCCAATTCCAGAATCAATATATAATATCACAAGCATCACACAACTATAATACACAATTTTTATATTAAAAAATACGTTGTTCGTACATCCAAACATCCAACAAGTACATCCAACCACAAACACGTTCGTACACCATAAATATCCTAAACATTTATAGGAGTAAATTAACCAAAATATCTCTGAACCCAGAGCAGCATGCAACAAGTACATCCAACAAGTACATCCAAACGTCCAACCACAAACACGTTCGTACACCATATATACATATCCAAAACATATTTACAGGAGTAGATTAACCAAAATATATCTGAACCCAGAGCAGCATTTCCTTTAGGTTAATCTGCAAACAAGGTGAACATAACATTATAAGTCAGCAACACAACTGAAATTCAATCAAATTTTGAATGGACAGAACAATCTAGGGAGGACTCAAATGTTGCAGTAGTTTAAATGTGCAGGAAATCAGTTGGGGAAAAAAATACAGAAATAGAGAGACAGTTCAGTTTAACATTCAATTCCCAATTAACATCAACAACAACCCCCAACCATCTCAGATATCACAGCATAGAAAACAACTAAGGTTAAACCCAGTTGAGTTATAACATTCAGTTCTTACTGAAAACTCAAATTATTTAGCAATTTCAAACCCAGACTAAACCCATATTCCCAGATTTGCAGTTCATAATACCCCCATATACTAGTTAACATAGGATACAATCTCAGATTTATAAAATGGAACCCATTCTCAGGTTGGGGTCATATCTGTCAATACTCAGTCCATTAGAAACCTATGATATCACAAACAAATGCAATGTATAAAACTCCCAATTCTGGAAAAGCACAACTAATATACATAGGTAACAGAAATCAAGCAAAAGTATCATGTTAGTTTTTGAAATCAAGAAAAACATGTGAGTATCAGAACTCTACATCAGAAAACCCAAGTATACATATGAGTCTCAGGCATGGTTGCATGTTACCATATCAATTTACATTTAGCAATCAAGTAAATTTAATGAACATTAAAACTCAGAAATGGTTCAGTTAAGCACTCAGTTTAGCACTCTTAACATATTAAGCAATCCCAACACCAATCTCAGGTTTTAGACATTCATTAAGAACCCAGTTATATTCAACAAATCAAAGACTCCATTTCTCAGTTAACATGTGAACTCAGGTTTCAAGCATACCAAATAAACCCAGTTATATTCAACAAATCAAAGACTCTTGCTATTAAAACCCCATTACTTGTCATGCCACAGGGCTATACCAACCAAGGTTCACAGTATCGGTATCGGACTATTCCTATGAGTATTGGTATCGGCAATATCGGTAGTATCGGCTGTATCGGATCGGAGTATCGGATTTTTTGGTATCAGAAAACAGACAATTATTAATAAATTATTTACATTTAAAAACATATATTTTATACATTTAGGCATAATTTTAAGTATTTTCAGTGTTATTTCTTAGTAGTTTTGAAACTAAATAAAATATTAGTCACCTTACCGATTGGCTTACATACAATAGATTGATTTTCTTCTTTTACATGCTTTTACAACCTTATTATGCTTTAAACCCTTGTTGATTTGTCTTTTTCGTTTAATTTTTCTTTGTCGAATTGTCCGGAAAAGAGACCCTCATTGTCGGTATCGGCCAGTATCGGGTATCGGTCGGTATCGGATCGGGACATGCCAAACCGTATCGGTATCGGCCGTATCGGATCGGTATCGGCCGATACTTTAAACCATGATACTCACTCTCTATTAACACACAGAGAAACACATGACACTCCTGACACTAGCCAACCCTCTACTACAAACACTCGAGACACTACTTCTTCCCATACACTCACTCACACATGCCGTACATCACTTCCTAAGCTCAGACTAAGGGGGTCAAGCCCCTGCCACTGAAGCTCACTCTGCTGCAATATTGGTCAAGGCACTGCCCTCCTACTGCAGACCCATCAAGGCCTGCTCCTTACTGCAACTGGCAGTTCCCCCCCTGCCTGCAGGGGCATAAACCCCATCCATTGACCTGCCTGCACTCCAAGGTTAACTGTTATTCTAACAGAAAGTAGGGAGCAGTCCCCAACTGATAACAACAGTCCCAATTGTTAACTGCTACAGCTATGCTCCATTATCCGAGCCCCCTCTTTATTACATATACTGATACACTAAACTCCAACCCCTTCCTCTACACAACTGATATAATGTCAAGTGTAATTGGTATAAGATTGAGCTATAGCCCTATATCACACAAACGTACTTATATATAGCAGTCCTTATATAAATGTTGTTTCCTAATGGACATGAACTCATCTCCACACTCACAAATACCATAAACTCATTTCATATTCACTGTGGAGTAAGGAACACAGACATACACACACACACACCAAATGCATATAACAGTCCACTCTAATCATATTCTTAAAACAGTCCACCATTTCCCCTCTCTTAAGAGATGCTCAAAATCTTGTCCATGAAGTAGATAAAGTCCAAAAATTACCTCAACTGATTGCTTAGATTAAGAACTGCGAAACATGATCCATCCACTCCGTACGCACTTCATTGATTTCATCAAATGTGTATACACACTTTTCATTATACTGTTTAAAAATAGGAAGAAAAAATGAAACATAAGTGATAATATATAAATATATTATAAACATACATGTTGATTAAGAAGAACATCACCTTGGGATTAAGCAAGCTTCGATCATATGAGATCTCTTTCATATATCTCATAACGTAGTAACCACATTCGATGGAGCCGGTTTGATTCGGTACCTATGCATAGAAAAGCAAAGATCTTACACACTTGTTCATTTTTGATTTATATATATATTAACGAGAAATATATTGAGAGAAATATATTGTACCTGAATTGCAATCCAGTTCAATTTAAATTTTTTCACTTGGTTACCACATTGAGCATGAAACATACGAAGCCCGCTATGCAAATTAAAGTGGAAAATATTATTTGTCATTATTAAAACATCTAACATTGACTATAGTTGTGCGAAGTATTGGGACAGATATATTCATGCATACCTTGTTACAATGTGCTTAAGATCATCACAGATGCAACTTCCCAAAGAATCCAAATAGTATGCTCTCATTAGTAAAAGATCAATGACTACCAAAACCCAATGATCACTGTAACACCATATAACACCAAGATATATACAAGTTATTGAGTATACAACCAAACAATTGCTAAATAACACAAGTTCAAAGCGACAAAGCATGTCAAGAGAAATAGTCGACTTTGTTTGTGACTGTGAAGTGGTTGATTATTGGTCGTGTGGTTTTTAAGTGAGGGAGGACTGATTTGAGTTACATATGCATGGTACAAATTGGAAAAAAAAAAGGAAAACTGAAACATAAACTGAAACTGAGACTAGCCCAATATGGAAACTGGAAACTGAAACTGGGTTTCAACAGGGAACCCAACATCTCAAAGAGTATCCTATACTCTTATTTGGTTTCCAACAGGAACCCATCATCTCAAAGAGTATCCTATACTCTTATTTGAATATACATTCATGATTTCTTGAAAATGGGGAAAGAATGAAATATGAATATACATTCCAGCAAGTTATATGTTCCAGAATGTTATAAAAGAAAATAAGTAAGAAATGTATCACCTCGGGTTGTATGGCAAGAAAAATAGTCGACTTTCTTTTCGAGAGTTCAGACTATTACAGATATGCCTTGCCCTTCTATCCTGTGATGCCAAAAATTCTTTTATCCCTGACTTGTTTGATGGTCTTGGATCAATGAATGAAACATTCTCGTCGGAGTTTAGGTCCTTCAAACGATAGTACAATGACCTATAGTTTGTAAATAAGTTAACTCAACTTATTAATGTAATAATAAACAATTTTAACGAGCAAAGTATTCTTGTACCTAATGTAGATTTGTATGCAATTTACTTTGAGAGGACGCATGTTAATGAAATTCTCAAAATCCTCTTGGAGAAGAGTTGTAATTGTTGGGGTACCAAACAAGTCACTGTCAAATGGAACCCGAACTGACGTTTTTTCAGTTACCAACCTTTGTGCGAGTATAGCAAAGTATTCCATTCCCGGTGGATTTTTAAATGACCTTGTTATTCTTGTAGAAGCTCTCGTAGGTGATTTAACTTTACTTGGTGTCTTCGTTTTCTCTTTAGGAGCTTCCTTCACCACCATGGATTCCTAAAAAACGCGAGTTCAAAGTGAAAAAGCATGACAAAAATAAGCATGTATTCATTCAAAGGGAACTGACATGTACCTTTGTTTTATTCTTCTCGCATTCAGGTTGTTTTTCAGCAAGAACCAACTCTACATTAGTTTTGATAGGGGAGTATGCATTTATAACCTTTTCAGAAAAGTTGGAACTCGTATCAGAAATGTTCAAACAATAGAATGAAGAGGAAAGACACTTATAATGGAATGTATACAGAAGTTCATAATGCTAGAAACGGGGATAAAAAAAGTTGGCACTTAAATTCATAATGCTAGAAATGGGGATGAAATTAAACCTTTTTCATATGACTTGGCCTCCGCGATCCTTCGGAAGGAGAACTCGGTGCATTCATGGTAGGGATTGGAGGAATTGAGGCAGTTACAAGCTTTTCCGAAAAGTTAGAACTGGTATCAGATATTGGCGTACCACATAAACCTTGTAAAAGTAAGTTATTTATCATCTTATTTTTCATCTCAATCTCATCAAGCAACTTTTTTTTCTCCTCCTCCCAACCAATCGGAGCTTTAGGAGTGTGGAAAAAAGATCTTGGGGTGACATATTTTCCCATGGCCGTAACACGACCAGTGTGCTCGGGCCTCTCCATTGCATAACACAAAGCATCACGATTCTCAGGAATAGACAACTCTCCAGAAGTAATTTTTTTCTTCACTTCATCCTATAAAAATATGGAACTTATGTTAGTATATCTTAATATGAAGTGCAAAAAAGAATGTTATGAAAATGAACTATAGTAATTGAGACTTTCTTACAATCTTATCCACCATCGCTTGTGTGACTGGATCATAGACCAATGTAGAAGAATCGTCTTCTTCAACATGTTCATTAGAACCCCCTTTAGCCCTTTTTTGTTTTTTCCGAGCTAGCTTCCAAAAAAGGCAACGGTCTACATCTTCCTCAGAATATGTACCATCCTTCTTCTATTTTTCAATGTTAAAAATGAACATTCTCTAAAATAATTACTTAAAATTCCAAATGAAATATATAAAACTCAATATAAGATTACTTACAATTTCTTCTCTTAAACCTGCATAGCCTTTTCGGCTTAGCCTATGGTTGTACACATATTTCCCTCTCCTGTTTTGTTGCTCTATGCGACGCTTCTGAAATCATAATAGAATTTATTTCTATGATTAGTAAGAACTCATGAAGTGGCAAAGTTAATCAAATTCTCTAGACCGATACCTGAAAGTCCTCGGAAAGTCGAGACGTCACAAACTTGGACCATTGATTTGGATTGATAAAGCTATAATTTGGAGGTGGATTTTTCAAATGTGCAAGGTTGTCCATATTGGCAAGAACATAATCGGTTAAGGCATGCCTAAACGACTTAGTTGCAACACCCATCGTTTGCATTAAATTTCGTTTAGCTCTTGGATCTATAATAAAACTTTGCTGCATATTAAGTAAGATTAATATATTTTAGAATATAAGCAATCAATAAACTCAAAATAATTTCTCTTCAATAAAATTTACCTCAACCGAGGCCCATGCATTATCTTTAATATTTGTAGGAACCTTTCTCCAATCATCATAAGTGATTGGTATCATACTGCGTGCAATTACCCCAAGAAAACTAACACATTCTGCCCCAGCCTCCCCAATAGGCTGACCTGTCTCGTTGAATGTGACTATTTTTTTTCATTCCATCACTTCTTCTTTTTATAGTTCGCTCCAACATTGTTGGGCCTCTTGTTGCTTTTTTCGAGGCGACATATTCCACGTAGGGAGGGTTCATCTGTAGAACCTGTGACAAAAACAAGCACATAAGTAAGATATGTAAAAAAACTAGAGAGTTTGATAAGTTGTATCTTAAGAAGCAACTGTACGAGCAACAAAAACTGCAGGATATTTAGCCTTTTGTATCAGACTTGTGCAGAGATACTCGAGTTTCTCTTAATTTCAGTATCAGTAGCAACTATCCATAAAACTTCTTGACTTGTCACACTGTGCCATGCATTTACTCCTTGAATAAGGAATTAGATATAAATGGTAAGTTCTAACGTAGTTCAGGTACTGTCAGTATTCTAATGCCATCTTAGCAATTGACCCTCGGAAGTTGGTTGTTCAAGTATCAGTAGCAACTATCCATGAAGTTACATTTTAACAAGTCTGCCAACTAATCCAGAAAAATATTTATATCATAAGAATTACCTGATTACTACTCTACATGTGCATAAGAATTACTCATATCCATGTTAGTACGTAGTGACAGGGAGGGTACTAGTAGATAGAAAAAATATGATGCAAACCTCTTTTGCTTTCCTCTTCTTGCTATTGTTGGAGTGGCTAATATTATGCACATTGGATGTCTGCAAGGTGGCCAAAAATAAATTAGTAGCTTAGTAACAGATATCACACTATTAAAGTCAAACAAAATAAGTAGCTTGTATAAGTAAAAAAGAGACAATGAAGTAAAAGTAAAAACAGACCTACTCCAAAAGTTGGCAGATACAAATATAAATTTACTTATCAACCCAATCCCCTTCACAACCTACTCTTTTATAACACACATTATCATCATCCCCAACATCAAACAACCCATCATTCAACAAAGCATTAGTAAAGGGATGATGTTCCATCGAATTATCCAGGTCTTCATCATCTTCATTGTGTAGATACTCTTTTGGACTAGTGGACAAAACAACGGACCATTGAGGATCAAGTTGGTCTTTTACATAAAATACTTGCTTGGCCTGCGAAGCTAAAATAAAACAATCTGATTTGTACCCAACTCGATTAAGGTTCACCAATGTGAAACCAAGTTCATCAACCTTAACACCCTTACTCTCGACCCAATCACACTTAAATACTGGAATGGTAAACCTATGATAATCGAGCTCCCATATTTCTTTGATAACTCCATAGAAACACATGTCCCCTACTATAGGATTCTTATCTTTCGAACTTGCAATCTGCATTGTTGTAGCTACAAGACTAACTCCACTATTTTGGCTAACTCGAGCATTGTCACGATCCTTCGTGTGGTAGCGGCAACCATTAATAACATAGCCAGAACATTTAAGTACGTGGTGGCTAGGCCCTTGTGCTACCCACTTGACAGTTTCTGAGATGTCTTCTTTTACATTAAATGCACCATCAACCTGTACAAATTCAATATTATTAATATTCTTTAACTTCTGAATAAGAAGAGTATAAATATATTGATTTTGCTTCAACTACTACCTTCTCCTGTAACCAATAGATAAACGTCTGATTGTGTTTGTCCTGCAACCACTTTCTATTTTTAGACTTGAGGGGATATTGTAACAGCAACCACTCCATATGCTCACTGTTAAGTTATTATAACAACTTATAATACAATTTTTCAACAATTTACATACAATGAATTAGAAAATTAGAAAATTTATGATAAAGATGCTTACTCAATATAAGGTTCAATTTCATCTGTGTTCTCCAAAACATATAAATGTGCTTGTTGCCATTCTTCACGATCAACTGCTACGAGACGACCTCCAGGCAGAGGTTTTCCATCTTGAATGTTGCCCTTCCTTGCAAGGGGATTTCCTATTGCCTCAACATGTGATAGATACTCGCTACAAAATTCTATTGCTTCTTCCGCAATGTAACATTCTGCAATGCATCCTTCGGGACGGTTATGATTGCGCACATAACCTTTCAATGGTTTCATGCACCTTTCAAATGGATACATCCACGTTAAGAAAACGGGTCCACAAATCTTGACTTGTTCAACAAGATGGAGAGTTAAATGGACCATAATGTCAAAGAAAGACGGTGGAAAGTACTTTTCCAACATGCATAATGTGACCACAAGATCATTTTGAATATCATTTAGCATATTCACATCTACCACTTTCTTACATATTGCATTGAAGAAGAAGCAAAACCGAGTAATAGCAACTCTAACCGGCTTAGGCAGAACTGAACGGATTGCCACGGGTAGTAATTGTTGCATTAGTGCTTGACAATCATGAGATTTCAGCCCATAAAGCTTCAAATCTTCCATTGAGACAAGATTTCTGATATTAGAAGAGTAACCTTCAGGAACCTTTATGTCTAACAATGTTTGACAAAATATCTTCTTCTCATCCTTTGTTAATGTATAACAAGCTCGCGGCAAATAAGTACGTTTTTTATCAAAATCAGGTTTTAGTTCGGTCCTTAGCCCCATGTCCACAAGATCAAGACGAGCATTGACACCATCCTTTGTCTTTCCTGGAATGTTAAGCAATGTACCATAGATGCTCTCACAAACATTTTTCTCGATGTGCATAACGTCGAGTGTGTGGCGAACATGCAAGTATTCCCAATAGTCAAGTGTGAAGAAGATTGACTTCTTCTTCATCCATCTTCTTTCACTAAACTTTGATGCTTTGCACTTTTCATGTTTCTTTCCCCAGGAGTTCGAAATTTGACCAACCTTTTCTAATATCTCTTTTCCGCTCAATGGTGTTGGAGGACCACGAAATTCCTGCTTACCATCGAAAACTTTCTTTTGACTGCGATACGGATGGTGGCGTGGGAGAAACCTCCTTGTACCAGTATACACATTTTTACCACTATGTTTCAGTCTAGGCGCATAAGTATCTTCCCCGCATATGGGGCAAGCATAATACCCCTTAGTAGTGCAACCAGAAAGATTTCCATATGCAGGAAAATCGTTGATGGTCCACAACAATACAGCCTTTAAAGTAAAAAACTCTTGATTTTGTACATCATAAGCTTCAACTCCCTCTTCCCATAAAACTTTCAAGTCCTCAACTAATGGTGCTAAATAAACATCAATATCATTGCCCGGTTGGTGTGGACCCGATATCAATAGCGACAACATCATGAATTTTCTTTTCATGCACAACCACGGCGGTAGATTATAGGTCACCAATATAACTGGCCAACAACTGTACTTACTACTAAGGGACCTATGTGGATTTATGCCATCAGCTGAAAGCGCCAGTCGAAGGTTTCTAGGTTCTTTTGCAAAATCTGGCCACTTCTGGTCAACTAGCTTCCATGATGAGGAGTCTGCAGGGTGACGTAGTTTGCCGTCAGCTACTCTTTCAGAAGCATGCCAAGTTAAGTCCCTTGATGTCTGTGAGGATTGAAACATCCGTTTAAACCGGGGAATGGGAGGAAAATACCATAGAACTTTGGCAGGTATTTTTTTAATCGGAATTTGATGAGAACCATCATTTTCCTTCTTCCATCTTGATATTCCACAAGTGGGACATTCAGATAAATCGCTATACTCTTTTCTATAAAGTATGCAATCATTGGGGCATGCATGAATCTTCTCATATTCCAAACCCAGAGCAGTCATTATCTTCTTAGCCTCGTACATTGATGAAGGTATTTCATTTTGTGTTGGTAACATATCATGAAGACATTTCAACAACTCAGAAAAGCTATTGTCAGACCACCCATATCTTCCTTTAATGTTATATAATCTCATCAATCCCGATAGCTTTGTATACTTTGAACAACCAAGATAAAGAGGCTTTTCGGCATCTTCAAGTAGAGATTTAAATGACTTGGGGTCACCAGAAACATGTTCATATGCCGCATTGACCATTTCTACAGCATCTGCAGCATCTTCAAAGGAGCCACCTTTATAGTTAGGTGCTTGTTCAGACCTTGATGCAAAGCTTGTCGATCCTCTGATAGGGTGTTCCTCACCATGACAAACCCATATTGTATAACTTCGATCGATACCCCTACTAAACAAGTGTTTTCTGACGTCCCCTGGATTTTGGAATATCAAATTTCCACATCTTTCGCATGGACATCGAATAGAATTAGGATTATTTGAATGGAGTTTTGCAAACTCAAGAAACTCTTCCACTCCTTTCTCATATTCACTACACATTCTATCCTTCGACATCCATGATTTATCCATTTTGGGCTAGATTAGAAAAAAAAATACCTACAAAGGTCAATATAACATGTTAGCCATAATTTAGACATGGTTCACCTTGTCTCAGAAAGTAATGATGACGAACTCTACTTAGCAATATGCAAAGTGCAACTACAAAAGTTTTGGAGTAAAATAGAGGATACAAGGAACAAATGCAATATAAAATATTGTAAAAGTCTACCTGGGCTTCAGCATTCGATGACCGTAATCTCGTCCTCAAGCTCTGTTGTTCTTCCTTTCCTGCAATAAGAATGTGAGTGAGAAGGATGAGTGTCTATAAGGAGTATAACTGGACTCACTATTTGATAAAGTAACCAAGGCTTTGATATGAAGTTATTTGATTGATAACTTAAAAATAACATAAATACTGTAAACAATGAGATCCAAGACCCTTAGTAACAGTGTAAACACTGCAAAAGAACATAAACACTGCAAAATTCGTAATCATCATGATGCTCCCGGCTACAACTATTCTTCTTCTTCAGTAAATTAAGATAGCTAACTGGTCTATATATAGTCACATATATTACACAAATGTGGCTACAAAACTTGACTGCCAAGTGCAGTTAACTAAAAATGGCCACAAAGAATATATTATGTTTATCATGAAGTGATACCGACGAACTTACAAAGGACAGGATGTGAGAATCAAGAAGGTTTAGAAGACTTCAAGAAGGTTTAGAAGACTGCAAGCATCAACCACAACCATAGACATTCAGAAACATCATATAATGTGAGTTCAGTAACGTTCTTAACAATGTAACTGTGAAATACACCAAACAGTGACATCAAAGAAAACGTAAAACGAGACGGCCACCGAAATATAAAGGTTAGTTTAAGAAGCTACAGAGACAACAGATAAACGCAATATATCGATCATTTTTAGTAAGTGAATGATCATTTCCGCCATGCCATCAGATTTACTACAAAGATTAAAAATGAGCTAAGATATCAAAGATATTTCCAATCTAGATGAGAAATAAATCGGCATGAATAATGAAATAAACAACTATCACTGCCAGCGCAATGAAATGATACAATTCATCGCGGATTTTTTGAAGAACATTACCAGGCAGATTGACAATAAACAGACAGGTTACTTCTGGTATTCATGGAAAGTTAAAAAGGAAACTAGAACATATACTGATTTAAAGCGCTTATAATAATTACATCGGCCATCAACAGTCCATGCTTCTGTACCTTTTTTTTATAGACATATTTACATAAGGATCATTATATATAGATAACATTAGTCACTGACGACCGCACACAAGGGATTGCCTGCAGTGTTCTGAATCTGGATTTGGAGAGCATTGACACCAAAGAAAGAGAAAAGAAAAAGGAAAAGAAAAAAGAAAATGGTGTAGAAAAATCAAGATTCAGCTACCTACCAAGCAGATATTTTCTTGGTCAGGAATAATATACACCACAAACACACCACCATACATGTCGTACCACAATTCTAGGCTTGAAGAGGGCATCATTCTGTTGAGATTGATGACATCATCAACCCCTAGTCCATTCGAAACTGGAACTGAAACCAATCTGTTACCATTCGAAAACCCAACTCCCAATCAATCGAAAACACCCATTGAACCCACATAAACACCTTGTTAAATTTCTAAGTGTGTTTGTGGGTCAATCACGTGTTGGATTTGCAGAACCTACTGATTAAATTAGGATGATCGAAAAACCCTAAGTTGGCTGACACAAAAAAACCCTAAGTTGACACAAAAATCGAATTGTAGAGAGAAGAAATGAAAGATATTATACCGCATGGTGAAGATCGAAGTTGCCGCATGGTGAAAACGTCGGGGACGTCGTGTAGGCCGTCGAAGAGAGGGTTTTCTCGAGGGAGAGGGGACGTTGCGTAGGACGTTGGGTAGGCCGCCGAGGAGAGGGTTTTCTCGATGGAGAGGGGACGTCGTGTAGGCCGCCGAGGAGAGGGGACGTCGCGTAGGACGTCGTATAGGCCGTCGAGGAGAGGGGACGTCGCGTTGGACGTCGTGAAGGTCGCCGAGGAGTGGGTTTTACTGTTTGGAGGGAGAGGGAAGAGGCCGGAGGGATGGAGGTTGATTTCTCATGGAGGAAGAGGGCGGAGGGAGGCTTTTCGAAGTGGAGGAAGAGGTCGGAGGGAGCGATTTCTCGAGGAAGAGGCCGGAGGGAGAGATTTCTCGAGGAAGAGGTCGGCTGGGGAGAGAGGGTTTTCGAAGTGGAGGGGGGGTTTTGTTATGTGCGAAGGGTTTTTTCAGATCTGCTCTATTTGGTGCGAAACCGTCAACAAATTAATATTTTTAAAAGAAATTACGATAATGGCAGCTGAAATAGCCGCGGGAATTTTCCCGCACAGACTTTAGTTGACGGTTATTATCAAAACGTCAATAAATAGATTTGTATTTCTTGACGGTTTCACTAAAACCGTCAACTATTATGGTATAAATTTGCTAAATTAACACAAAACGTGTGTTTCCTTGACGTATGTCTAAAACCGTCAAGGTTACCCATTTTAATGACGGTTTTCCACGACCGTCAATAAAAAAACCGTCAAGAAAAGCTATTTTTCTTGTAGTGAGTCAAAATGTTCTTAATATCTGGCTTTACAAAACATAGCCAGATGATGTAGCAAAGTATACACAATTGTTATCAGCTGCAGTCTGACTTAATTACAATTATATAAAAGTAAGTGCAAGACAATCCGACTAACATGTCGGTGCCAAATGGCAAAGTATAAAGTAAATAACAAAACGAGCGGGGAGGTAAGGAACCCACTCGAGTCCTCCTGCGATTATCCCTCTAGTATTGACCATCTTGGAGGTAGAAGTAAGCTGAGTCCTCGGGGACCGGCTCTAAATCTGGCCATGCAAAACCAGAGAGGTTAGACCTCCAATAGCAAGTACCACAAGGAAGCACGATATGAGGAATTAAAACCAGTAATAAGAGAATATGATAAGTAGATCTCTGCTTACCACTGGGATTCACATAACATCACGACACTTCGAACCAACCTCCCAACCAAACAAGGACAGAAGTTGGCCCGTCATGCCCTGACATTCTGATCATCTCAGTTAGGTAACAGAGTAGGTACAGTACACAAATAAATCAATTTAAACGGCCATGCAACTACTACGGCTTGCTACTGTGAGTTCCAAGTTATCCTGGAATTATGCAATAAAGGATTCATCAGTTCTTACTATGTACAAGCAAGGCTAGTTTACCCAGTCAATCAATTGCGCCAATCATGAATTAGACGAGTCCCAGCGGGACGCCCGTCATCAATATATAATATACAATAAATAATATAACCAGATACCGCTCCATGCCCGTGTGGCAGGTTTGTAGTATCTGTGGGGACCAGCCGGCCTGTCGGGCACTACTAGTTCCAAGAGGGCTGCCATGTAAGAACTCGGGAATCCATTCTCTCCATGCAATCATTATTTTTATTTAACTTAATAGTCTCTACGTTGAATGAAGTCCCATGTCGTGGATCATGGTCACTCAGAATGAGTACTTTCGTACGGGGTACGATATGCACAACTCTACAACGATGCCCGTACGGTTAGGTTGTAGGTCTTACATAGCGTAATGCAACAATCAAAACTAACCACGGAATAATCATGCCTTGACCATAAGTACACATGCTTCTTTTTTAGAAAATTAATAAATAAATTAAAGCCTGCATGTGTGCCTGTATGTTAATATTCGGGATCGGCCAATCGATTATAATAGTTCATAGTTAATATGAACGTGTCTCATTCATTCAATTTAATAAGACGACTAGCCAGTCTCTTAGTTCCAGCCAGGAACGCATGATCAATCATTAGTCAAGTAACAGTCAGGGTCAATTCGTGATAAGGTATAAAAGTCAAATTAGTATCAAGCATGATCGAGTCCATAACTAGTATTAAATAGTTGGTAACATATTCTTGAAGCCAAGGAAAAGATCTACAAATTTCATGTTGGGAGTTGAAAGAAATTCTAGCCACAATTCAGTCAATTAGGACATATAACAGTCAGAAACAACCAAATTATGCATATGCGGCCTATTCTGCGACATGCATGCAACCGCGACACCATATGCGCCTACTGCGACATGCGCCTCATGCGGCTCAACTGCGACATGATATGCGCCTACTGCGACATGCGCCTCATGCGGCTCAACTGCGATATGATATGCGCCTACTGCGATATGCGCCTCATACGGCTCAACTGTGACATGATATGCGTCTACTGCGACATGCGCCTCATGCGGCTCAACTGCGATATGATATGCGCCTACTGCGACATGTGCCTCATACGGCTCAACTGCGACATGATATGCTCCTACTGCGACATGCGCCTCATGCGGCTCAACTGCGACATGATTTGCGCCTACTGCGACATGCGCCTCATGCGGCTCAACTGCGACATGATATGCGCCTACTGCGACATGCGCCTCATGCAGCTCAACTGCGACATGATATACGCCTACTGCGACATGCGCCTCGTGCGGCTCAACTGCGACATGATATGCGCCTACTGTGACATGCGTCTCATGCGGCTCAACTGCGACATGATATGCGCCTACTGCGACATGCGCCTCGTGCTGCAGATGAATATAGGAACGAACCAAAAATACTTTTGCCATAACTTCCGCAAAATAAATCGAAATCTAACTTTTCAAAAGCCAAACTTTAGTAGAATTAAATTCTCTACAACATGGAACTACTTATTTTCGAAAACAACAATGTTTGATAGATCAAAACCCCAAAAATTCATAAGAAAAACCTAAAACTTAAAACTTAGATCTACACCCAACCATCCATGGAAAACAAAAACTTCAAGATCTAAACTTGTAGAGGAAGTGAAGATGAACAACATAAACTAAAAATAAATGGGGATGCATGAAATCCTTCATGGTGTGCAAGATGTACTTGCCTCTCACAAGTGGGTTAGGGTTTGGTGGAGGAGTAAATGTGAATGAATGAAGAGAGAGAGTGGAAGAAGAACTTTTATATCAAGGTCAAGTGGATCTCCACCATTCATTCTCTCCACCAAATCCAAGCCATCCATTCCTTTCTATGTTGAACCAAACCGAACCAAGTTGGTTTCCCATGAACCGAAATAAACCAAGAGCCAAAAAAAAGCAAAAAATAAAATACAAAAAAATTAATAAGCGCGAAATTAAAGAATTTAAATACAGAAATGTCAGAGCTCGACTAATCTAAGTACAAGTAATTTGAGTAAGTGGCTATTCTACAATGTCAAATAGCAAATAATATATCCATGTTTAACAATCTATGACATCAAGCAATTCTACTGTCACGCCCCAGAACCAGAATACTGGAGAGCGGGGGCAGACATAGCCAGCTACGTATATTGAAGTGCAACCCACCTCGTTATACGGTCACGGCTGTCTAGATACATGAGGGTTTACTACAAGCCAACAGTCTCCTATGGTCATGAACAAGCCTAGTGTCTCAATCACAAGCAAGTAAGTAAATGTTACAAGATGTATGATCATTAAATATACAATAATAAGGCGTCCCAAATATTACATATTCAGCTGATCATGAAGCTAGTCGTTACAAATGTTAGGACTAGCAAAAGTTTAGTCATACATGATCAACCCTAGGATCTGTTAATCATGTTACAGCCCGTAGGCAGACAGTGAGTAAAGTGCAATCGAGCTAAACAGGTGCTCGTCGGCTAAACGCCTCAAAAGAATATTTTTACAATAGAGTGGGAGAGCCAAAAAAAATAACCCACTCGTTGCCAGGGTTCCGTCTAGTGGCCACCATCTGGCTGGGAAGTCGGTAGATCCCCTGGAGCTGCTCCGAAATCTGGCCACACAAAACCAGCTGGGTCAGATCCCAGAAAGAGCAAGTGCCACAAAGGAAGCTTCACTTAAGAACTAAAACCAACAATCAGCACAGGAATATAAATATAAATAAAATAAGGACTGGAATAAAAGAAAACATATCAGGATGATATACGACGAGATAACCATGGAACTATTCAGATAGCCAGGTTACAACCCGTAAACCAAATAAGGACCGAGGTTGTAACCCTTCGTCTGAACGGAGCTTGGTTTCTCACCATTTATCGGTAAAATAAATACAAACATTCTGGTCATTCAATAGTCTGGAACAGGGTCAGGGCAAGACTAGACTGGTTAGACTCCATCCAATCATTTCACGGCCAAGCAAGAACTACGGCTTGATACTTTAACTAACTAGGGTTGTCACAAGCCTAATTACTAACAAGATGCAGTGAGATTATTCCACAGCCACAAGCCCTGCAGACCATCCAGGTCACCCAGGTCGAGAGATTAGGGTTGAATTCAGGTGGGTACATCGTCCAGGAAACGCATGTATCCTTAAGCAGTTTGAAGGGTGCAACACATGACAGTGTGCTGGAAATGTGCCCTACTCGATGGCAGGCTATGGATCCCAAGCGCGCCCAGGTAACGGGATTGCCTGTAGCTGGAAAATCTCTTCATGACTAATGTATTAATCTAGTTGTTAACCTTAGTCCATTTTAGTAGGTACTCCTGACCGTGGTACTCAGGAGTCCCCTCCTAGACATGATGCAAGACAGGACTGGATTATTTGTACAAGCACAATCGCCCACGGTGTCCAGGTTATTCATACAGGTCATGTCATGTCAGGTAGCCGTCGCAACAGCTTATCAAGATATAACATGTCAGGTTTATCATGTCAAGTGTACTTGTCAGGAGTGTGCCACGATGGGCCACTATCAGGTCATGTCAGGTCATTATGTCAGGAGTACACCACTACAGGTCACTATCGTGTCATGCTCAGGTATCATTCCGAACATATCAAGTAAATTCGGGAATTATCAAGTTCAGGTCAAAATATACAGGGCTATAGAAGATCTAGGATAAGGAAAATAAAACAAACTGACAAGCTAATATAAGATCAAGTCTGCCAAAGGCCATACGCTCAGGTAAGCATATGCTCAGGTAAGCATACGCTCCCAAAAGGCAGCGTATGGGGGTCACAAAGCTCTCGGGTTGAACCAGGGTGACAAGATAGGCAAGCGTACGCTCAAGCCAGCGTACGCTCAAAGCCAGCGTACGCCTTGCTCGCTTAAGCTAGCGTACCAAGGCACGCGTACGCTCAAGCTGGCGTACCAAAGGGTCCATACACCTCCAATAGGAAGCGTACGCAAGGGTCAGCGTACACAAGGGCACGCTCGAGCTACAGGTCAGCGTACGCTCAAGCTAGCGTACGCTCAAGCTAGCGTACGCTCGAGCTAGCGAACGAAAAAGACACGCTGCCAATAGACAGCGTATCAAGGCTAGCGTACGCACGCTAAAGAGCAGCGTACGAAAAGCAGCGTACGCTCGCTAAAGAGCAGCGTACGAAAAGCAGCGTACGCTTGCTAAAGAGCAGCGTACGAAAAGCAGCATACGCTCGCTAAAGAGCAGCGTACGAAAAGCAGCGTACGCTCGCTAAAGACCAGCGTATGAAAAGCAGCGTACGCTTGCTAAAGAGCAGCGTACACAAGTCAACGGCGTAAGCTAAAAAAAGCTAGCACACTGCTCACTGTCTTCTCCAAAGGGCAAGAACAGCAAGAACTGCAAGAACTCCATGGATGGAACCCAAAACTCCAAATGCTCATAACTTGGTCAAAACAAGTCCGAATCTAACTTTCTGAAGGTCAAAATTGGGTAGAATAAAATTATCTACAACATGGAACCATAAAAACTTGAAAACAAAAGAGTTTGATAGATCAAAACCACCAAAATCCGAAAATACTAAATTGTAGATCTACAAGAATCAAAGCCTCAAAATGAAAAATGACAAGTTCTAATGTGTCTTAGAATCATGAGAAGAAGCTAATGGAACCATAAAAATGAGTTCTCTTGTGGAAGCAAGTTGCACTTGCCTAAGGGTTGGGGAGTTGTGGGGAGGAAGGAAGAAGAAGAAGAAGAAGAAATAAATGAGAGTTATGGAGGAGAGAGAAGGTTAGTGGAGAAATAAATATCATGGGTTGTTGGTAGGTAGGGGGTTCACCTTGGTCCATGATGGACCAAGCAACCAGCCGGCCAAACCAAACCAACCCAAACCGAGAGTTAAACCAAGCCAAGAAAACTAAACAAGGAACAATACAAAAAAATACGTACACGTATTTCTAAAATACGTAATACGAACCACAGGTATTACATCTACTCATAAGGTGGCAAGCATGAGGAGTTAAAACAATCAAGGTATATAGAGAGAGATATACCTTGTGAGTCAAACAGGTGCGGATACCATGATCGGATATCATCCTCACGTTCCCACGTTGACTCTCCTAATGAGTGATGACCCCAAGCAACCCGGACAAGGCTAATTGTTCGGTTCTTGAGTATCTTCTCTCTTCGGTCCAAAATGGACACAGGCTGTTCCTCGTAAGACAGGTTGGTACCAACAACCAGCTCAGAATGATCAAGGACATGGCTTGGGTCCGATACATACCTTCGCAACTGAGATACATGAAATACGTCATGCACCTCTCGTAACGAAGGTGGAAGGGATAAACAAAAAGCAACATCGCCTATCCTATCAAGGATAACAAATGGTCCTACGTATCTCGGACTCAACTTTCCGCGAACGCCAAATCTAATGACCCTACGGGTAGGTGAGATCCGCAAGAACATATGGTCCCCAACAGAAAACTCTAGCGGCCTACGATGCTGGTCTGCCCAATGACGATGCCGATCCTGCGTAACTCGAAGTCGCTCTCTAATTCCCTTGATCACTTCAACGGTCTGGACAATCATTTTCGGGCCTAACATCTTCCTCTCTCCGATATCGTCCCATGCTAGTGGCGACCTACACTTCTTACCATATAGTGCTTCAAATGGCGCCATCTGGATACTGGTTTGATAAATGTTATTGTATGAGAATTCTACTAAGTGTAGGTGGCTCTCCCAAGATCCTCCAAAATCTAGGGTGCAAGCTCGCAACATATTCTCTAAAGTCTGAATTATTCTTTCTGATTGCCCATCCGTCTGGGGATGGTAAGCCGTGCTAAATCTTAACTTGGTACCCAGACTATGATGTAAGCTCTTCCAGAAATGTGATGTAAAGCGGGTATCTCGGTCTGACACAATGCTGACGGGGACTCTATGCTGCCTGACTATCTGCTGCATATACAATTCTGTCAACTTTTCTGTAGATTGCCCTACTCTGAAAGGAAGAAAATGTGCCACCTTTGTAAGCCGATCTACTATCACCCAAATAGCATCTTTACCACTTGGTGATCTCGGTAAACCGATCATAAAGTCCATTGTGATGTGTTCCCACTTCCATTCCGGGATAGGAAGTGGTTGCAATAACCCAGCTGGCCTCTGCTGTTCTGCCTTCACTTGCTGACATACCAAGCAACGAAAAACAAATCTAGCTATCTCTCTCTTCATCTCGTTCCACCAGAAGTACTGCTTGATATCTTGGTACATCTTGGTCCCTCCAGGGTGTATAGAATATTAAGAACTGTGGACTTCTGTCATAACCTCTTGTCTGATATCTCCACTAGGCACACATAGGCGTGATCCAAACCTAAGGGTACCATCTTTATGAATTTTCAACTCCTTTCTGAGTCCTGACTCACATTCTGCCCTAAGCTTCTGAATCCTTGGGTCCTGTGCCTGAGCTGTCTTGATCCTGTCTACCAAGTCGGATTGAACTTGTAGACTCGCCAGAATTCCTATATCACTAGGAAGTATAACTTCGATGCCCACCTCCTGAAGGTCTTCTAAGATGTGCTTCTGCGTTGTCAACATAAATGCGCCGCCTCTCCTGCTAAGAGCGTCTGCTACCACATTAGCCTTGCCTGGATGATACTGAAGCTCTACGTCATAATCCTTGATCAACTCCAACCATCATCTCTGTCTCATGTTCAGATCCTTCTGAGTAAAGATGTACTTCAGACTTTTATGGTCTGTGTACATATCCACTCGGTCACCATATAAGTAATGCCTCCATAGCTTTAAAGCAAATACTACTGCTGCCAACTCCAAGTCATGAGTTAGGTAATTCTTTTCGTGGTCTCAAAGTTGCCTAGATGCGTATGCTATCACCTTCCCATGTTGCATTAGGACGCACCCAAGTCCTTTTCCTGACGCATCACAATATACTGTAAAACCTTCGGGTCCAACTGGCAATGTAAGAATAGGCGCTAATATCAACTTCTGCTTCAGATTCTCAAATGATGCCTGGCATTCGGCCGACCGAACAAATGGTACATCCTTCCGTGTCAAGCGGGTCATAGGTGCTGAAAGCCTTGCAAAGTCTGATACGAATCTCCTGTAATATCCTGCCAATCCTAAGAAACTTCGTACATCAGCTACGGTCTTGGGTACTGGCCAACTCTCTACTGCTTCTACCTTCTTGGGATCCACTGCTACTCCAGCTCCTGATATGATATGACCCAAAAATGAAATGTGATCCGACCAAAACTCACACTTGCTGAGCTTGGCATACAACTGGTTCTCTCTCAGAACCTGTAACACTTTCCTGAGGTGGTCTTCATGCTCCTCTTCACTTGCAGAATATACGAGAATGTCGTCAAGAAATACAACGACAAACTGATCTAAGTATGGTATAAAGATGCGGTTCATCAAATCCATAAATATTGCTGGAGCATTGGTCAAACCAAACGGTATTACTAAGAATTCATAATGCCCATACTTCGACCTGAATGCTGTCTTGGGAATGTTCTCCTTCCGAACCCTCACTTGATGATACCCTGAACGAAGATCTATCTTGGAGAAAACTCTAGCTTTGCTCAACTGATCAAATAAGTCGTCGATCCTGGGTAGTGGGTACTTGTTCTTTACTGTCGCCGCGTTAAGCTTCCTGTAGTCAATGCACAATCTGGATGACCCATCCTTCTTCCCCACAACTACCACTGGTGCTGCCCATGGTGATATGCTAGCTTGGATGAACTTCTTCTCCTTCAATTCCTCTATGTGCTGATATACCTTGGCCTGCTCTGAATCCTCCATTCTATAAACTCGATCTGATATCGGTTTAGTTCCAGGTACCAATTCTATGCTGAACTCAATATCTCTTACTGGTGGTAGCCCTGGAAGTTCTTCGGGAAATACATCAAGAAACTCTTCAACTACCTTCAGAACTTGAACTTCTTCTATTGCCGTCACTACTCCCTGTTCTGGTCGAGTTGCCACTGATCTGATTAAGGTGAACCTCTTCATGCCTGGAATATCAAAAGATATACTCCCTCTACGATAATCTATCGTCGTATGACTGTCTTTCAGCCAGTCCATGCCTAAGATAACATCAAAATTTCTAACAGAAAATTCTATCAACCAGGCGGGTAAGGAACGCCCGTAAACTACAACGCTACACGCTAGAATAACTCTACTAACTCCTACGAGCCCATTGCCAGTGAGTATATTCAACCTCCCTGGCAATGTCTCGAACTCCATTCCTAGCCGTGACACAAATTGTGCAGATATAAATGAGTGTGATGCTCCTGAATCAAACAATACTACTGCGGGATGTGAGGCGACGAGAATGTTACCTGCCATAACATCTCCCGATGCTAATGCCTCCTCCAAGGACAGAGTGAATGCCTGCCCTCGACCTCCTTGTTGGTTCCCATGTTGCGGCCTAGCCTGGTGCTGCTGCTGGCCCCTGCCTTGGTGATGCTGGGGTGGTCTATGCTGGTGTTGCTGCATCGGCGGTCCCTGCTGCCAAAACATCTGAGCCTGTGGCATTAACGGACGCTGGGCCAATGGTCTCACTGCCACTGCTGGTCCTCGATACTGTCCTACCCCTGGTACTGGCAGAGCAGGAAACTGCTGCACGGGTCCTCCTGACCTCGAATTCATGGAACAGGTGGTAACCCGATGATCTGGATTTCCACATATCAAAAACAGCCCGTTCAATGCCCGACACGCATCTCTAGTGTGCCCCATCTTTTCACAATAAGTACAGCCCGCTGGGGGTTGCTGATTCTTCTTCTGCTGCTGCTGCTGCTGCTGCCTGGGTGGTGGTGCTGGCCCTCGCATTGCCACATCATGAATGCGAATGCCAAGGGATGGTGCTGTTGTTCGGGGCGCTGCTCCCCCTCCTCCTTCAATCTGACTGTGATATCTTTTCTGACCTCCAGTCCTTGCCGTGATCCTCTGAATGGTGATTTTATGCCTTCGGGTTGCCGTCAATACTTCGTCAAAAGTTTGGTAATTGTGCCCCTCTATCAATTGCAAGAGCTCAAGATGAAACCCTTGCTGAAACCTCATAGCTTTCTGGCTCTCCGTTGCTACCATCTCTGGGGCGAACCTGCTCAATCTGCAGAACTCTGCTACATAAGCATCTACCGTCTTGTCGGCTTGCTTGAGGTTAATAAATTTCTGTTGTAGCTCAAACTGCGCCACAACTCCATAGTACTTTGTCTTGAACCTTATTGTAAAATCGTCCCAAGCAACAGGACGTCTGATGCCCACTTCCTCTGATTCCCACCAATCACGTGCGAGATCTTGAAGTAACAACTTTACTTGATCCACACGTTCTTTTGTCGGCACCTTAGCTGCTGTCAGAATAGCCTCAATATCCTTAAGCCATGCATCTGCTGAGATGGCATCCTCCGTTCCTTCAAAACGGCGAGGGTTGAACTTGCAAAACCTGGCTGATGCTCCTGAATCTGTCCTCGTCCCTCTTTCCAAAGCCGTCTGCAATCCTTGATTGAGTAATACATTCTGCTCTTGCAACTGAGCGTGCATGCGCTGCTGGGCTAACATCTGATGTTGCTGAGTAGCCATCATCCCTCTCATGATCTCCAGAAGAGCCGGTGTGTCCATTTTCGTAGGGGTAGGTAGAACTGTTGGTAGTGGTGGAACATCCGGATACTGCGATCCAGCTGCTGCTTCCACTATCACTTCTTCTTGGATAGCCTCTTGAGTTAGTACCGGCCCTTGTTGCTGACCAACATGGTCAGGTTGTCCGTGTTGCTCTTATTGTTGTTATCCAGTCCTGGCAGATGCGGACGAGGTGCCCCTAAGAAAAGGGACAAGCGAACAATCAAACGACCGGACAGGAAAGATCAATGAAGTCAAAGGATACCGGAATGTCAAGCTAGAGTCGAGAGTAACGAATCATGAGATCAAGGGGGAACATGTGTGATTGAGACATCCTATAAATTAAAATACCCCACAAGTCTGAAATCAGACCTGCATGGGCCACCACTAAAACCTTGTCACGCCCCAGAACCAGAATACTGGAGAGCGGGGGAATGACTCAGCCAGCTACGTATTACGGGTAGATGAATACCGTATAATACGATCAATGCTGTGTAAAAGACGAGAGGGTGCATACTACATGAAAGTCTCACTATGGTCACTTCACATCTATTGTCTCAATCATTCAAATAAGAAACAAAAATAGAGAACATGTAAGATAAAGCAGTAAGGCGTCCCAAACGCTCAGTTAAAATGTTCTTGATATCTGGCTTTACAAAATATAGCCAGATGATGTAGCAAAGTATACACAATTGTTATCAGCTGCAGTCTGACTTAATTATAATTATGCAAAAGTAAGTGCAAGACAATCCGACTAACATATCGGTGCCAAACGGCAAAGTATAAAGTAAATAACAAAACGAACGGGGAGGTAAGGAACCCACTCGAGTCCTCCTGCGATCATCCCTCTAGTATTGACCATCTTGGAGGTGGAAGTAAGCTGAGTCCTCGGGGACCGGCTCTAAATCTGGCCATGCAAAACCAAAGAGGTTAGACCTCCAATAGCAAGTACCACAAGGAAGCACGATATGAGGAATTAAAACCAGTAATAAGAGAATATGATAAGTAGATCTCTGTTTGCCACTGGAATTCACATAACATCACGACACTTCGAACCAACCTCCCAACCAAACAAGGACAGAAGTTGGCCCGTCATGCCCTGACATTCTGATCATCTCAGTTAGGTAACAGAGTAGGTACAGTACACAAACAAATCAATTTAAACGGCCATGCAACTACTACGGCTTGCTACTGTGAGTTCCAAGTTATCCTGGAATTATGCAATAAAGGATTCCTCAGTTCTTACTATGTACAAGCAAGGCTAGTTTACCAGTCAATCAATTGCGCCAATCATGAATTAGACGAGTCCCAGCGGGACGCCCATCATCAATATATAATATACAATAAATAATATAACCAGATACCGCTCCATGCCCGTGTGGCAGGTTTGTAGTATCTGTGGGGACCAGCCGGCCTGTCGGGCACTACTAGTCCAAAGAGGGCTGCCATGTAAGAACTCGAGAATCCATTCTCTCCATGCAATCATTATTTTTATTTAACTTAATAGTCTCTACGTTGAATGAAGTCCCATGCCGTGGATCATGGTCACTCAGAATGAGTACTTTCGTACGGGGTACGATATGCACAACTCTACAATGATGCCCGTGCGGTTAGGTTGTAGGTCTTACATAGCGTAATGCAACAATCAAAACTAACCACGGAATAATCATGCCTTGACCATAAGTACACATGCTTCTTTTGTAGAAAATTAATAAATAAATTGAAGCCTGCATGTGTGCCTGTATGTCAATATTCGGGATCGGCCAATCGATTATAATAGTTCATAGTTAATATGAACGTGTCTCATTCATTCAATTAAATAAGACGACTAGCCAGTCTCTTAGTTCCAGCCAGGAACGCATGATCAATCATTAGTCAAGTAACAGTTGGGGTCAATTCGTGACAAGGCATGAAAGTCAAATTAGTATCAAGCATGATCGAGTCCATAACTAGTATTAAATAGTTGGTAACATATTCTTGAAGCCAAGGAAAAGATCTACAAATTTCATGTTGGGAGTTGAAAGAAATTATAGCCACAATTCAGTCAATTAGGACATATAACAGTCAGAAACAACCAAATTATGCATATGCGGCCTATTCTGCGACATGCATGCAACCGCGATACCATATGCGCCTACTGCGACATGCGGCTCAACTGCGACATGATATGCGCCTACTGCGACATGCGTCTCATGCGGCTCAACTGCGACATGATATGCGTCTACTGCGACAAGCGCCTCATGCGGCTCAACTGCGACATGATATGCGCCTACTGCGACATGCGCCTCATGCGGCTCAACTGCGACATGATATACGCCTACTGCGACATGCACCACATGCGGCTCAACTGCGACATGATATGCGCCTACTGCGACATGCGCCTCATGCGGCTCAACTGCGACATGATATGCGCCTACTGCGACATGTGCCTCATACGGCTCAACTGCGACATGATATGCGCCTACTGCGACATGCGCCTCATGCGGCTCAACTGCGACATGATATGCACCTACTGCGACATGCACCTCGTGCGGCTCAACTGCGACATGATATGCGCCTACTGCGATATGCGCCTCATGCGGCTCAACTGCGACATGATATGCGCCTACTGCGACATGCGCCTTGTGCTGCAGATGAATATAGGAACGAACCAAAAATACGTTTGCCATAACTTCCGCAAAATAAATCGAAATGTAACTTTTCAAAAGCCAAACTTTAGTAGAATTAAATTCTCTACAACATGGAACCACTTATTTTCGAAAACAACAATATTTGATAGAACAAAATCCCAAAAATTCGTAAGAAAAATCTAAAACTTAAAACTTAGATCTACACCCAACCATCCATGGAAAATAAAAACTTCAAGACCTAAACTTGTAGAGGAAGAGAAGATGAACAACATAAACTAAAAATAAATGGGGATGCATGAAATCCCTCATGGTGTACAAGATGTACTTGCCTCTCACAAGTGGGTTAGGGTTTGGTGGAGGAGTAAATGTGAATGAATGAAGAGAGAGAGAGTGGAAGAAGAACTTTTATATCAAGGTCAAGTGGATCTCCACCATTCATTCTCTCCACCAAATCCAAGCCATCCATTCCTTTCCATGTTGAACCAAACCGAACCAAGTTGGTTTCCCATGAACCGAAATGAACCAAGAGCCAAGAAAAAGCAGAAAATAAAATACAAAAAAATTAATAAGCACAAAATTGAAGAATTTAAATACAGAATAAATGCATGATAAATATTAAATAAATACATTCAAGCAGTACATGTATAAAATACTTATTCTGGGAACGGGGAGTGACAATTACAAGTCATGAAATTAATTCTAAGTCATAGGTCATGCACAAAATCACTAGTCTTCCTATTCAAACCTTGATTTCTAAATGACTAACCTAGATTGACTTAAATTAGACTAGGGTCTCACCATGCTAACCTAGTCACCATGGTTAGGGTCAAAACCTAGATTAGTCTACAAAGTCTCAACTTATTCAAAGTCAAAATCACAATCACCAATTAAATAAATTAAATAAATTTCAAAAATCACAAATGACCAAAATGCCCTCAATCTAAAATGTGGTAGTGACAAATCTACCCTCCTTAAAAGAATTTCGTCCTCGAAATTAAAAGGCGAAATTAAAAGGCGAAATTAAAAGGCGAAACTAAACTGATGACAAATCTACCCTCCTTAAAAGAATTTCGTCCTCGCGCATCTCATCCTCCCGCTTCCAGGTAGACTCTCTTGGAGAATGATGCCTCCATGTGACGTAAACCAAGGGTATCACCTGGTTCCTCAGCACCTTCTTTCGGCGATCCAGAATCTCCACTGGCTGCTCTAGATAACTGAGAGTAGGCCCTACCTCAATCTCTGAATGATCAAGTACATAGCTAGGGTCAGCCACGTACCGTTTCAACTATGATACGTGGAATACGTTATGGACACCCACTAGTGCAGGTGGCAAGTCTAGCCTGTATGCCACGTCACCGACTCTTCCACTGATCACGAAAGGTCCGCTGAAGCGCGGGCTAAGCTTCCCACCTCTACCAAAATGTATAGTACCATAAGTCGGAGATATCCTCAGAAAAATCATATCTCCGACCTAAACACAAGCAATGTCTCAAGTTACTAAATAGTCAAACATGATCAACAACACAACAACAACTTGCTTCTAATTCTATCTCCCGTCAACTAAGTCAAACATAGACAATGGTCAACTACTGGTCAATAACTAGTCAATTTCTTAGGATTTTACCTATGCTAGCTATCTAGGTGTTGGCAACTAGAATTTAGCAAAAAGAGGAACTCTATAATAGACTAACTCTTAACTTTTCAAATCCTATCAAGTCACCCATAACTAAATACCTATGTTCTAAGAACACAAATCCCAATACCGCATATACATAAGCTCAAGAACCACAACCCATTATATATACCCTAAGGATGAATGGTCTGAATCATCAGTGTAGGCAAAAAGGAATGATGCTAAGGAGACTGAAATTATAAGCTAAATGACAGGACATTTGGGTCCACTTGTAAAGTTAAAGTGAAAGAAAACCTACATGGCGACTAAAATATGTCTCTAGATCAACCTGGCCTCTCCTCTCTATCTGGCTGAACTAACTACATGCAGGACAATGGTCTGAAAGAAGTGAACCAAACTGGTGTACAGGGAATGCAATAGGTGGTATACTGCAAATGAGTGCAGGCTACATACCAAATCAAATTACATTACATATATATACAAACTATATATATACATTAACCCTCATCACCTCAACTCTACTCAAGGTCTAATAACACACACTCCCTTCCATATGCCTATCACTCCAATGAAGGGGTCAGATACTGTAGGGTGTATTGAGACAGAACAGTGAACTGTCTCAAGTGGTGAGTGCAGACCTCTAGTATGCATAATACTAACTCTCCAGATATGCAGAATATGGTAAGGGGTTGATGGTTATATTGGTGAGTCAATAATTGGGGTCTGAACAATGGTCCAGTGAAATCTATGATACAACATGGTAGGTAATGAAGTGTTGAGTGCAGTGAACCACTTGTACAAGTCTGAACCAAAGGGACAAGGTATCTAGTGAAGGGTCTGTATACGGCCTATAAAGGTTGATCAAACATGGCTGAACTCAACACAAAGAGAACTTAACTAAAATAGAAAACTGAACCAAATATAGGCTAAACAACATGTCAATACCCTATACAACAATGGCCTATAGATACCAACCAACCCATATCCCATATGCCAATATCATCTGCAATCTATCTATATATATAGACCTCTCAGTCTTAGGTGAAACTACAACTATACTCGACAGGCTCTGGTCATGGGTGCCTCACTGGAAAGGGTAAGGGTAAATAATAATAATCATCAAGACTGTAAGGCATACTAACATCCTATATGTAAACTGGTTGGTATTATAAATAACAGGAAAATTATCTACAATGGGTTACTATTCTAATACCAATGCTAACTATCATCTCTAGGGTACAGACACTCTACAAGTCATCATAACACTATGAAAGAACTACATATGAATAAGCTCTACAAAACTAAATATCCCTACTCCTAAGTTATTTGATAATGAAATACAATTTTATAACCACAGAAAGGTATGATAGAGATGATATGTTTAAAAATCTTCTCAAGATACAATCTGATAATCGTATGCGTTTGTCCAAAATTATGTTACTTAGATCTTCGTCATGCTAGTGAGCAAGGCTACGATAATCACAGAGTCCTTGACTAAGGTACATACCTCTAGATTCATGGTATTTAAAATTTTTGCATTATCGTATGCTTGACAGTGAAAACCTTAAATTCCTACACCTGAGAAATACGTCCAAAATCTGACTATATGTCCTCACTATGCCAGCTAACACGACTATCGAAGATTCTAGATCCCATAACTGAGGTGACATAGCCCATATGATTTTCTCAGAAGAAAACAAACATAACACAAGAACAACAGAATAAAATTGATCAGTCAACAAGGAACAGATGGGATCGAATGTCAAGATAATTATAAGAGGCAATTGCAGAAATAGAATCGAGAAGAACGGAACCTACAACAAGATCTGCAATGGCCTGTGCATCCTCGACTGTCCTGGCGAAAGCTCGCCCCTGCTGGTTTTTTTTGGCCTGCTGTTGATGCTGCATGAACCGCTGCTGCTGAGAGAGTCGAGAATAACGGGGAAAGGTCTTCGTACAGGCGGAGGTGCACCTCTAATGTAACAGAAATGCAAACCTGAGTCGGCACAACAGAAGCTATGGTCTCGAGGCCCTGCGGAACAGGACGAGAGGTGGCCAGCCTCTCGATAGTATCCCCCGGACCGGAGTGATGAGATCGTGCCTCCATACCATCATGAAGACAGATCAAAACAAGAAGCAATTACTGAGAAATGAAGCAAAAATCAAAAGATGACAGTTTATATTCAAGGGAAGACAATAAGCAGCAATTTAGATAAAATGAATCTGATTAAGAGTTTTTTCTAGTGTGATTGAGTATCCTCAAAATATCCTAATCCTACTGCAGGCTGTAGTGATACTCTAGTTCGAATACCACTACATAAACTCGACCTGCATAGGCCACCACTAAAAATGTGTCACGACCCGCACCCACTACGAGGGTACGCCATAATGTCGGCGGTAAAATGCTGTCCTAGGTCAATCATCTAACAATATATAAGGTACCTGTACAGTATATACACTCCGAATGGAGGTGACATAGCAATACAGTCTCAATCACATCTAAGGTAGATTGCGATAAAAAGATAGATAGATATGAAACGAAATGAATCCACAGAGATATAATCAGATAGAAGTCTAAGTTTCTAAGATAACATCTCCATAACATCAGATAAAACAAACTCTCAGTATATATACAATAATGTATCAATGAGAAAGATAAGATAAGAGTCTAAACTAGCAGTCTAAACCACTGGTGGTAGATCCTCTACTGCAAGTGGGTCCAAGTCACAAGTGTTGTCTAAAGCTGCACCATAATGGGTAGACACCAGAGCCTCATCATTCTATGTAAAATTTTCAACAGGTCCAGTCAGGACAGGAGCGAGCACATTACATCTCAACAAAATTATAACAGGATAGGAAATATAATCATGCTAGAGAGTAAGATACATGAAACTGAAAGAATAACATGATATAGAAGAGAGAGAGACTGTAAGTAAATATCTACAATATAATAGAGGACTAATCAGTGACTAGTGATTCAGAGTACAAGATAAACATGTGAACAACTGGAGGGTGATTCATGACTATACTAAAGAGGTGATTCATGACTATACTACTTTGGAATTATTCACATGTTCATTTTTACTCTCCCATCCCCAATCAATATACAAGGATCCAGTCAAGTTACATTAAGATTCATGACTATACTACTGGCCCATAAAGGGTGATTCAAGAGTGATTCATGAAGATTCATGAAGGCTCTGTGATTCATGAGAGTACATGAATCACAAGCTCTCATGAATCACAAGCTCATACATGAAGATTCATGATAATAGAAGCATGAGATACATGATGTAAGTGAAACACACGAGACAAGAGTATCTGATGCTCCCGAGGGGGATAACATCTCATAAAGGAATCCATATAGTACCAATCCGTGTTACCAACGTGTCAGCATCAAGTAAAATAATATAAAGCAGGAAATATAATCCTAAACAAGATATGAAATGATCAGAGAATGTACTCGTCTGGTATCCTGAATATCTGAAAAGAATATACTGTCCGAGGAGTGGTGTCTGTCTCCAATAGAATAATACAAGTCACTACATGTCTAAAATAATAAAATAGACTGCTACAATGCATCTACATGATGTTTGGGGTCAATCTAGGTTAAAGTCAATTTTTGGTCAACTCTATTCAACTCTAACAGTCAAACTAGGTCAACTCTAGTCTAGTTAGGTCAAACAGGGTCAAACAAGGTTAAACTAGTCTAGATTGGTCTAACCTAGGTTTAACAAGTCAATCTAGGCCTCTAACCAATTAGCCTAGAAAGCACACACCATTCAAGTCACACAAGTTTTCAATATACTAAAGTCATGTGGATACAATCCATATACACAAAACTTCCTCATTAGGATACCATAGGCTAACTACATAGGCCATGAGCCATACACACCTGTTAGGCATTGCACATAACAATTTCCATATTTACATACCAATTTTCCCACATACTATTTATATAGGCAAAAGTAATATTCATGTCACCTTACATTATCACATTCACATATTCACACTAGGTTATATATTATATATTATATTATATTTTATATATATATATATATATATATATATATATATATATTTTATATATATATATATATATATATATATATATATATATATATACACATACACATAGAGAGGGATAGGCAATTCAAGGCAATGTGTGTGTGTGTGTCTCATATGTGATATAAAAGTGTGACAGGAATTTGTGTGTGCAAAACATACATGTGTGTCTAGATAGGAGACCTGTGTGTGTGTGTGTGTTTACATAGAGGACCTGTGTGGGTCTGTGTGTGTGTAAATATGAGTGACAGAAAACCAACAGTATTGTTTAATAGGTGTCCATAGGTGAGTGGGTGTTAGTAGTGTCAATGTGACAGGAATACTAGAATAGAGTGTGTGTGTGGGAAACAAATTAGTATGCCTTTGTATGTGTATGTGTCATAAAGGGTTGTGTCAAAGTGTAGATTAGTGTGTACATGAGGGTTCATGGCATAAGTGTGTCTCAAATTTCAGTCCCAGTATAACAGATGAAGGTGTGTGCATGAATACTAGGTTCGCAGATTTATGAGTGAATCACAAAATAGTGTGTGACAGTGTTGGCATGACATTAGTTCTCAGATTTGGGGATTACACAATGTTCTCAGAATTCCAAACAAAAGACAGTAGGTCATATAGTGTGTAACTGACAGAAAATATAGAGTAATATGTGTGTAACAGTGACAAGAATCATTCTCATGTGTGCGAGCGTAAACTCATGTTCCCAGGTTCAAATTTCAACAGGGAGTGTGTGAGTGAAATCAACCAAATAACAGTCCATACCAAACAACCCTAACAGTTAGCATATCAAAACCACATTCGAAAACCCAATTACTAGCACAAAACATAACTCAACATTATAGTACACTAATACATATGTAGATAAGTAAATCACAGTGATTAAATCATTACCCAATAGTTAAAATATAAATAAAAAACTCAGAATCGAATTAATGAAAAACTGTGTATCAGTCGAGGATCAGGATTTAGGGGATTTTATGATTTCGAGTTCAATTAACATAGTAGAATGCTAAGTAATGGTTGGTAAACCTAAATACACATGTGCACGTGTCTTTCGAGTCATTTTGTGTCCAACAAGCATGACACAGACATGTCCACAATAATGCAAACACATGGGGTGCACCCGGTGTATCACAGCATCGTGCACGAGTGCACACGCGTGTAGGACACGACACACGATACTTCGTGTCACGTGCACACACCCATATGTTCGCCTAGGATAGGTCTACACATTGGGCAGCCTGACACGTGTCTACAACATGTCCACAGTGGACACGAGCGTGTGTTTGCGCGTGTCTGTGCGTGTCTTAGCTGTCAGCGCGCGACAGCGCGTGTCCAGTGCGGGTCGAATTACTTCCTAACCAGTCAATAAAATCTTACAAAATTTTGTAGGCCTTGTGTCAGTCGTCTAAGAAGTGTCCATGCCAAATTTTGTGTCACGAAGTGGCGTGTCCAGTGAGAACTAGGACACGGGCAGTAGGGCACCAAAACGAGCCTCGTGCTGCGTGTCCAAGCACAAAATTCGACACAATTCGACACGAAATCAATTTCAGTCTTCACAAAAATTATTACATACACCTAGATCTAGAGATCTATGAAATTAGTTTTTCAAAATACGAAAATAAATTCCTAAGAAGCATTTTAACAAACACCTATGTATCCACTATGATACGTGTCGATACGGACACCAAATGGACACGAATTGTGCCTAAATTTCAGGGACAACTAGGGGTCTCCTAGATCTAGCCCTAAATGCAAAGAAAACAGAATATTAAATCAATTTTTGGAGTTTTACCTATAGGTACAATATCAAAAAAATGCTTCAAATGGGGGGTTTCTTCTTGCTATCCAAATGCTCCCAAATTGCACAAAAATTGAGATGAATCTCCAAAAACAGTAAATAAACAGTAATTAGAACCTAGTGCAAAAGACTAGAGTCAAAACGGACTTGAAATGAATTTAATAGGATTTTAGGAGAATGGGGATTTACCTTGCCTTCAAAATCTAGGTCAAGCACAAAAGAGGCAAGAACAACTTAAGAGAATACTTATAGGCAAGGGGAAACCGTAAGTGTGGCTGTTCATGGGTGGGTTGTTTGGGTTTTGGGCTTAAGTCATGGACCTATGGCTCAATTACAAGTCATGAAATTAATTCTAAGTCATAGGTCATGCACAAAATCACTAGTCTTCCTATTCAAACCTTGATTTCTAAATGACTAACCTAGATTGACTTAAATTAGACTAGGGTCTCACCATGCTAACCTAGTCACCATGGTTAGGGTTAAAACCTAGGTTAGTCTACAAAGTCTCAACTTAGTCAAAGTCAAAATCACAATCACCAATTAAATAAATTAAATAAATTTCAAAAAATCACAAATGACCAAAATATCCTCAATCTAAAATGTGGTAATGATATTGTCCATCTACGGGGTAGCAATATATGTGTCCATGTATGAATGTTGCGACACGCAAATATTGTAATTTTGTTAATTATCAAAATATGAGATATTGTTGACCCAAACTGGATCGCAGTCAACCTAATCTTGATAATTAACAAATCAATATTTGACATGATCCAACTCGACACATACATTTTCATCAAAGCTACAAAACAGACGACTTACACACATCAAGTCGGACAATCATCATCGACGACTACTCGACGAATACTGCTGGAACTTGTCTTCGGAAGTCTATATTTTTATATTTTATTTGAGTCTAGGCTATTGTACGTTGAGTCGCACTGAGTACCTCAACCATAGACTAGATAACCAAAAAGCTCCACAAACAAAAAGCCAAACTGCCAAAGCCCATTTAGCCCATTGAGCAATTCTGTCTCCTAGGAGGCAGAGTTCGGGCCGAACTCTGCTTCCACACAGAGTTCGGGCCGAACTCTGCTCCCACACAGAGTTCGGGCCGAACTCTGTGTCCTAATTTCTAGGAGCTAATTTTTAGGGATTGCTCATTGCAAGTTGTCCAGCGGCCATAATTTTTGAATTTTGGACAGAGTTCTGGCCAAACTCTGCCTCCCAAAACTAGTATATATAGGCACCCTTTTCTCCCATTTCAATCCATCCAATCTTTTCATCTCTTCTCTTTTATAGCCTATACATCCCAAAGAGCCATACTCTTCTCATCTACTAGCTATAAAACTTTCCAAGCCTACAAGGTACTCGGTGCGAGTCAATTAGAAGTTTTGTGCAAGAGTCTTCAAGAAGTCACTTGAAAAATTCCAAGTTTCGCCTCAGCGATCTTTTCAAGAAGTTGGCGTGCTTTTCTTTGTAAAGGCACGTGGTTGTAAAGCTATTTCACAAATAATGGATTTCAATCCTGAGCTAGAGTTCTCAGGCCTGGACCAGTCCTCTACGAGGAAAACCAGGTTAAAAATTGTTGTGTCTGCGTACGTTTTCTAATCTCCACTTTATTTCTGTATTATACTCTGATTAATTATTTACTAGTTGGGATTGAATAGAGTTGATTCTTTTAATTGATCATTATTTTCACAAGTACTCTATTCATCCCCCTCTAGAGTTGCCTACACGTACTTCAGAACTGTCAAATGGATGTGTACTGTAGATTTATCATGCTAAGGTCTGCTTAAGTGAATCCATGTAAATCATATAATGAATTAAATATCGAATTATGAAAAATATTGGACTAGCAGTGGTCGACTTGATGTCTGCACATTGATCAGAGAAGGGTTTTCATGAGTATCATAGTTCACTTGATACTTAATGGGATAACAGGTATCAAAGTTCTGGAGTTGGTCGGTTGATCTCTAGGAGATAACCATGTTTCAATTTAAAGGATAGAATATGGGAAGTTGTAGTTAGATGATCTGAGTTAGGCACTGAACCAAATCAGGTTTTACCTTAAAATCCTGTAGGTTTAATCCTAATTTCTATATCCTTTCTTGCTGTTCAGTCTCCATAGAAACCTGCAATTTTAAATACTTATCTACAGATACCAAGTTCTTCATCCCAGTAAATAGTTAGGACCTGGTTATAGCTTTACTTTTGGCAGAGGCAATTTAACTAACCATTTATATTGCTCTAACTGTTCTTTGAATGTTACCTTAACTGTTATTCATAGAGATTTCAGGACTACCTAAGTTTGTAGGATTAATTATATTTTGACAACTAAACTCAACTTGAGATATACTGATGCATGGATGTTCAGCATACTACAACACTGTTGTCCCTGCATCTGGGTAAGCTGCAACCAAATCCAGTGTATCTGTGTTGAGCATCAGTTGTAATACTAATTTGAGCATTTCATTTGGAGTACTGATACCTGATTTTCAGTAAGTGATGTCTGGAAGGTTTTGCATTCTTAATCTCAACTGGTTGTAGCAGTAGACTTATGACTTGGATAGAGGGATCTGGAAATGGATATGATAAAGATTAACTTGGTAGCACTTGCTAGTAAGGACTGTCCTAGTATTGGATTATGATGAGGTTTAGGTAAGCAAGTATCTTTTGATATAATCTAATAGACTAACTTATAGTCATTATGGCTTAAGTTAAAATTATGTACCATTTGTTAAACCTGGTTTAAAGATTAGTTGAATATCCTTCATTAAACCAGGTTTTCATTTAAACAAGTTAACAAAGTTTAATTAGTTATATGGGCAAACTGTCACTTAAAGTTGTCCCTATAACTTGGAAGTAATAGCTCATGTCAACTTGTGAGTAGATTTAGTGTATTGGAACTGATTTGTAATAAGATTTTGAATAGAGAACTAAAAAGTATATCCTATTTTTATCGTTAAAATCATAATTGAAAATCATATAACTAACTAGAACTTATTTAGTTTATAACCAACTTGTACCTATTAAACATGAGGACATCCAGCTCCATACATTACCCGTACTTTCCCGGAGTAAGGCAAGTACATTCTATGGTCTTGTGCATTTACATTCATATATTGTACTTCTTTTGATGACACGATGTGACACGATATCATGTTCTCTTATACCTTCATGTTCTTGTACTTACTTGTAGTTGGGAGGGGAAATACATTAGCTATGTGACCAAACCCATGTTCTGATATTCATGTAGATAGCTTAGGCCTCGCACTGTGCACGCGAACCCTAAGCCATACCAATATTCATGTACTCCTGTACTTATTTCTGTGCTCACCCCAGTCGGTTACATATGCTAGTTGTATTTCAAATATTGTACACATGTCATGTCTTGTACTTCAGGTTCATGGTTTACATTATTGTACTTTATTTTCTGTACTTATATTCCTGTACTTTCATGTTCTTTACTGTACTTTATATTTTATGTTCTCATGTACTCATTTCCATATCATGATGTTCTTGTTTATTACCTAGAACTGTACTTTTCTCCGCTCCTGATTGGATATGTTGCAGGTGAGATGGAGGCGATGTGTGACACGTATTATGGTCGTGAGCCTGCAGACGTGTTAGAGCCAGCTGGAGCTGCACTAGACCTAGAGGCCGAGGAGGCCTAGCTATCTTTCCTTTTAGATGCTTTACTTTCATTGTATTAGTGACTTTATACTTTACCTTACTTTCTGGATGAATGTAATAATCATAGAATTGTACTTTGAATTCTGGGATCGTTTATAGAGATGCTGTGATTTGTACTTATTTTATATTGCCTTGTAGTTTTCCTAGATTGGTACAGCTTACTTCGCCGTGTCTAACGACGAAGGCTGGACGTGTCTGATTCATGTCCGATTATTCGGGAGTGGGTCGTGACAGAGCCCTTTTTCTATCTCGATGCACTTGCGTCGCCACCACAGCATAGCATCATCAAAAAAAATAAAAGGATACTGTATTTACCTTGTCGGTCTCATCCTCGATGTGAACCGCCTTCAGGTATCACTCGATGTTCCAGAGGAAGTTATCCACCTCCTTCGCGTCTCACACGCCAGTGAATGATTTTGGTTCAGGATACTTCACCCTCTATGTCAACTCCCTCCTCGGAGTCGGACCACCAGCAATGGCCCTCTCGAGGACCTCCGCCTTGGTTTGTAGTTCTTTGCGTAGTTTGGCAATCTCCGCCTTAGTGGCCTTTCGTTCTTCCTCGAACTTGGCCTGCATCTCGCGGAGATGCTCTCGGAACTCCGACATAGCCGTGGAGACGTCCGCCTCCAAACCCTGGGCAAATTTCTCGTGAGCCGTCTGGTTTTGCTCCACTCGAAATTCGACGCCCGTCACGCCTTTATCCAGCATCTCTATCGGTTCAGCCAACTCGCCAAGAGCCCGTTCCATCGACAGTTCTTTGCTCTTGCCCTTCCTCGAGGTCTTCACCTTCCCCTTAGGCGATACAGGTTGGTCGTTGAGGACTGCTTCGGTCGAAGACATGATGGCGATCGAACCTTTGCTCTGATACCACTTGTCACGGACTTAGTGTTTTTGCTAGCACTTTGTCCCGTGTGACGTACTATCTTCCTCCAAGAAGACTCGTGCAAGCCTTCCCAACACGACTTAGCTAAATCGTTAAGAAAAATAAGAAGAGTGGAACAAAGTAGGACTCGTAAGAACTTCTTTATTGAATTGGAGAATGCTTACAAGTTTTAGGTGATGAGGAACAAATGAGGCCTCCCCCTTATTTATAATGGCTTATAGAGCTTTACATGGAAAGTCCTGGAATGAATATTCCAAGGATTATTCTCCAACCATAACTGGAATGGCATATTCCAGGTTTATTCTCTAAGAACATAAAAGGAAACTTCACGGGCCATCCAGAAGGTTCTTGGGTCTCCTAGAAGGATCTTGGGCCTTACAGAAAAATCCACCGTCTTTCATAGAGTTCCGTCATCTTTTGGAATGTTCTAGAAGCTTCCCGTATAACCTTGGTCCGTGGAAAGGTTATGCAACTTGGCCTCGGACAGGACGCAACATTTGGGACGTTACAACAAACTGTGATAATAAAAACTTCTACATTAAAAAAGAATGAGAATGAGAGGAGGGACTAATTTACAACTGACTGGGCTATAATAGAAAATTTTAACAAAAAAAATGTTACAATCAGAATTATGTAGAAAATTTAACAAGTTTTTAATGTACTGTTCGTGGTATTACAATTTTAGAAAAATTATAACATTTCAACAAGGTGTCTTTTCGTTCCATAACAAGCTAACAAGAAACATTATAATTAGCTCACAAGAAAAATTATAATACGCCCACTTCCAAGCTACATTTTATGTTAGGGCTTGTTTGGTAACAAGGATTTGGGTTTGGATTTAAAAATCCAAAATCCAAATTCAAATCCAAATTACGAAATTCGAAATTCAAATCCAACTCCAACTCCAACCAAACATAGAAATTGGTAAACTATAATTATGATTAATAATATATTAATTAATAAAATAAGAATTAATTAATTATTATAATTATAATTATAATTATAATTATATTTATGATTAATAATTAAATTACTATTATAATTATGATCATAGTTATGATTAATAAATTATTAATTAAGATTATAATGATGATTAATAAATTATTAATTAAAATTCTAATAATATATTAATTACTAAATTATTGAATAATAAATATATAATTCTGATGATAATTGTGATTAATATATCATTAATTAAGATTATAATAAAATAGTAATTAATATTTATAATTAAGCTTATAATTTAGACTAATAAATTATTAATTAAGATTATAATTAAATATTTATTTATTATTTATTAATTAAAATTATAGTTATGATCAATAAATTATTATAATTATGATTAATAAAGGTTATAATTAAATATTTATTTGATGAACCGTAAAATTATTAATTAAGACTATAATGTTGATTAATAAATTATTAATTAAAATTATTATAATATATTAATTATGAAATTATGAAATTACTAAATTATAAATTATTTTTGATTAAATGTTATTAATTAAGATTACAATAAAATAGTAATTAACAAATTATTAATTAAGATTATAATAAGACTAATAAATGATTAATTATGATTATAATTGGATATTAATTAATAAATTATTACTTAGATTATAGTTATGATTAGTAAATTGTTAATTAAGATTATAATTATGATAAATAAAGTTATAATTATTAATTGAGATTATTATAAAATATAAATAATAAAACTATTAATTAATAAATATTAATTTATAATTACGATAACTAATTATTAATGACTAATTTTTATTTAACTAATAGTTAATTCTTAATTATTTATAAATTAAATATTTTTAAAAATAATAATTATAAAAAAATAATATATAAGAAATAACTGATTAATTATTAATTAGTATCAACGGAATATTTAATAGAAAAACGAAATTATTAAAAAAATAATTAACTTTTTCCTCCCAAATCCAACTTTCTCTTTCTTCCAAATTGAAAATTTGGATTTTGTCATACTTTCCATATCCAAATTCATTTCCAACCAAACATAGGATTACATAAATTTGACTCCAAATCCATAAAATCTACCTCCAAACTACATTAAAAGAGAGATAAAAAGAGAGTTGTATTTTTTCATATTGAATAGAGACATTAGTCTTTTCCTTAAAAAAGAAGAAGTGACATTAGTGGTGGTAAGATGGGGGACACCCCCCCCCCCCCCCCCCCCCGCGGGGATTGGTTGGGTGACTATTATAGCCACGAGTCTGAGCCAGGTCAGTTGGGTGGCTCTCCTAGCCACGATCCTGGCAAAAAAATACTGACATCATAGTTTAATTGACATTTTTTATAAGTATTGATTTTCTTTTATTTGGCTCAAGTCCGATCCAATTTGCATGTCGTGAGCCACGTGCCGGTTGGGCTCAACTTTTCATTCTTAGACTGTGTCTGGCCCAGCCCACTATAGTGTATGGTCCTTAGATGTCCCGCTCAGGTCCGATCCAGCCCATCCAAATTTCAGATCGGATAGGCTCGGTCTGGCCCACTTGACTGCTCTAGTTTCCATTAGTTTCTCAGCAACCTTTGATTGATCAGAATGATTCGATGCACATCACAATCTTTGTGCATTATTGCTGTCCTAGGATCAGAAGAAACACCCTTTCCCATTGTGCAGTTGGATGCAAATCCAGGAAGCTAGCATGGGTCTACATCCCTTTCTCTTGTTTATGTATGTATATATTGGAAACAAGGAATTTTTTTTTCCTAGAGCCATAGTTATAACTCCTCCTTGAGAGTTAGTTGCCAGTCATGGGAACAGGCTATGCGGAAGGAACCGGCGGCAAGGATCTCACAGAAGACCGGAGAGGCTACTCGCAGGGGGGGAAGATCATGCTGTTCGTTGCTGTCATCCTCTTCGCGCTCCTCGTCTTCTCTACAGTCCTGTGCATCCACCTGAGACGCGTTAGGAGGCTCCGACGAGGCCAAGAAGACGACTGCGATGCGCGGGCGGCCGAGGGACCGGCCGGGGGATCGAAGGGGCAGCTCGACTTCGCCTCGGGCGGCCACCACTGATTGGTTCTGCACAACGGCCGGTGCCGATTGGGAGGCGCTTATCCAATACAAAGATGTATGGTATGGAGTTCAAGGGTTCTGTCTGTGTGTGTGTGTGTGTGTGTGTGTGTGTGTGTGTGTGTGTTGTGTGTGTGTGTGTGTGTGTGATTGTAATTTGGATTTGGAGTGTGGAGATTATCAGCCAAGTAAATTTTGCCAAGGTTGAAAAGCTTCCACATAGAAGTCAAGATGTAACAGTTTGTTAGTAGTTTTCATATGGTATGAGCTGCATTGCATGTGTATACTTTGACATAATCTCACACTTTGTGTATCAGTTAACCACATTTTAAACCTGTAATGTGTAATGAGAGAGTTTATTTTAATCCATGGGCCGAATATGAAATATATTCCATGGGCATTTACGGATGGTTACCGTGTGTTCCGGTATCATATATATATATATATATATATATATATATATATATATATATATATATATATATATGCACATGCATTTTACATATTATTATTAGAAAGATTAAAAGACAAATATTTAATTAATTCTAATATTTTACTAAGACTACTTAGAAAGGCGAAAAGTCAGCAATCTTAATTAATCTAAAATTATTATTACAAAGGTTATAAGTTAAATAAGTTATGAAACCAAGGGCCATGAGTTACATAAGTTATGGAAGACCAAAAGACATGGGACATCCATATTTACAACACTCCCCCTTGGATGTCCAATGAAATATGCTTCGTTAAAACTTTGTCAAGAAAAATCCAATGAGATAAAAACTTGGACGAAGGAAAAAGAGAACATATTCATATAGAATGCGTAAGCGTGATAAATTGCCTCGTTAAAACCTTGCCAAGAAAACTCAGTGGGATAAAAACTTGGTCGAAGAAAAAAGAGTACAATGTGAGAATTATTGATCACGCTCCCCCTGATACGGGCAAGAGATCCTTTAGTTGACACATCCCAATATTCTGAAATATCTTTTTGAATGTTGTGGTTTGTAATGCTTTTGTCACTTCCCGTTTCCGGAATACGTATTCTAAATACATGTACTGCTGGAATATATTTATTTAATATTTATCATGTATTGTTCTATATTTAAATTCCTTCACTACCAAAATAAGTTATATTGGCGACGAATTTAGCGACGCAAGTCATATACGTCGGTAATATTTGTGAATTTAGCGACGTTGTATAAAAAACGTCGCTGAACGTCACTATCAGCAACGTTTAGCGACCGTTAGCGCCACACATTATGCTTTGGAAAGCTGATGTCGCGGTCTAGTCGCAGAACGTCGCTGTTTTGTTTAACTCAGCGACATTTTGCGACTCCACATTAGGGACGTCGGCAGTTTTTTATTTAATAGCGACGTTTAGCGACGTCCTTTGTGGACGTCGCAAAAATATTTCATATAGGGTTCTACCCGATCGATCTTTGCGACGTCCTTTGAGTGAGTTGAAATGATCGAAATCCTTCTCTATTTATAGGAATTCCAAAGACAGAATTCTGGCAGAATTCGGACAGAATTCGGGCAGAACTCGATGAGAAAATCTCGGTCAAATCCGCAACTGCAGGAGGACCAAGTTCCAAAGAATTCAAAAATCAAAACGGCCACTAACCGAACTCTGGCCGAGTTCTGTCAGGGTTAGGTTAGGTTTTTAAAAATAGTTTTTGGGAATTTTTGAAACCTTTTTGAAAACCTTTTTGAAGCTTTTGTTAATATGAATGTTTTTCAAAACTAAGGATATTTTAAAAAATATTTTGAAATTATTTTGGAATAGCCTATTTGCCAGTACGACTCGGTGTACAACGTATTCCTAGACTCAATAAAATGAAAAATACATTGCTCAAAGAAATACAGACTCGAACAGACAAACATTGCTTCGGTCTTGAACTGAGTAGATAGCTGTTCTTGATCATGTCCAAGAGTCCGAGATATCCTGACTAGCTTCATATATCCAGACAGAGTTTGATCAATTATTAAAATCAGTTTGACCATATGACCAATGGGCCAACAATCTCTCCCATTTTGATAATTGACAAACTATGAATGATATAACATCTTTGCTTGGAATAAAAATCAAAAATAGTAAATTGTTCATATTCCTGCATTTTCTCAAAAAGAATGTTAGATCCTTTATTTTCTCCCTCGTTGTCACTTAGCAAAATAATTGCAAAAGAGAAAAACTCTCCCGCAATCAATGCATAAGTAACAAACAGTGAAGAAACACAAAAAAAATCAAGACATATATAATGACATAAAAAAATAATGACATCACAGGCATGTATTTGTCTCAGGCAGTTTATAACAAAGAATTATTTCACAGGCAGTTCATAATATTAAAGCAGATAAAGATGCTATAAATAAGTAAATAAACCGATGTGAACCATAAACTACGCATCTCATAAAGATAAAAGATGTTCAGAAGACATCAATAAATAAATCCAGTACAAGTTCTCAAAAGAAATACTGATAATAAAGTCTAAAGACAGAAACTTGGAATGTCGGAGCATTTCCAAGTATACAGTAGATAATGTCTATGTCTCAAAAATCAACTAATATATCACATCTCCTCATCATCATCATCATCATGACCGGCATGTCCAGAAGGACCAGCTGCAGAGGTACCAGCTCCAGAAGGGTGAGGAGGAGCGCTAGTGTAAAACTCACCGACATAGTCTCGAGGAGCACGGTCAGAACGGTACCAATCATATGCATTACCGGGCTGAAAGTAGGCATGAACAGCCTCATCCTCACAGCGGTAACCAGAGAAGGCTGGATCTCTAGGAATAGAACCGGCAGAATGTCCAGTCTGGACGAATCGGAGATCAGCGAGAGAATTTGCTATCGCCTGATAACGAGTGACATCGCAGAACTCACGCTCACGAGCCATATCCGTCATCGAGACGTACAAATCCGAAAGGTGCTGGTATATGCCCTCAAAAGTCATGGCATACTGCTGAGTAGGTGGAGGAGGTGGAGCAGTAGCAGGAGCAGCAGCAGTCATACTACGACGAGATAACTTCAGAAACTTGGGCTCAGGGTCTTGAGTACAAGTTGACAAATCAATATCGAAACGCTGGAAGATGCGTGGAAGAATCATCGCATAAGAGAGATTTCTATCTCTTGCACGACAACGTCCCATCATCTGGATAATGGTCTTAGGGGCAGAAAATAGAATCCCCTTAAGAATGTGATACATAGCAGATAATTCAAGAGATGTCACATCATCCTTTGAAGTAGACTTCGGAAGGATAGTGGAGTAAATGATACGGTGCAATTCATAATTAAACAAGTTCAAGTTGTTTGCCTTGAACTTTTTGGAGCGAACACGATCAGGTGTACAGAGTTCTGTTTTGAAACTAGTAAGTGTTGTACCGTCGGAGAATTCAAATTCAGTGATATCAACAAGCGGTTCACCTTCGTTGGGAATACCAAGGATTTTTGCTAAGAGAACATCATTGAAATTGATATCTAGTCCGCCAACACGAGTACTTACGTCAAACGTGTTTAATGTGATATTGCAGTAGAACAGTCTAATGGCATTAGTTGCTACTGGGAAACAAAGTTTAACAAAATATTGTAACCCTAATGCCTCAAAATAAGGGCGGTGTTCTGGAAACACAGTCCACTTGATAGGAACGCCTGTGCATATGGATCGCATGGAAAAGTCTCTATACCACAGAAGGGCTTGATCTAGGGTTTGAAAGTAAAACCCATCGAACGCGCCATCGCTTGATTGGACTGGCAAAAAGAGGGAATCCGTGGGTGGATTCGAAGATGATCCTTCCTCACTAGGATTGGTCGTCTTCTTCCTCTTGAAGGGGTTAAATCCCTTAGGTGCCATTGTGCAATAAAAGTAAATATGTACGAAATTGAAAGGAGGAGAGATACGGAGTTATACCTCTCGAGATTTAAATATGTTGTAGAGAACAACGAACTCCGCACGAATCCAAGATTTGGATAGATTTCACCACGTAGATTGGGAGAGAAGGAGTGGTGAGAACTATGGTTTTAGAGCTTTTCGCGCGGCTGCTGTGCTGTGATGCTGGATTTTAAAAGCAATGAAGAAGAAAGGCTCTCGGGTTCTGGTTATATAACCTGATACCCTAACCGAACTCGGACCGAATTCGGTCCGAAGTCTGGCCGAATTCGCCTGGGGTTAGTTTGGAACACTTTCTTTTTCATTGGCTCATTTCAAATATTTAATTCAAAGATTAGTAATTTTGACATTCAATTAATATAATTAATGTTATTTTATAAATTAAATTTTGTTACACAGCGACTGTTTCAGATTAGCTGTAGGAGTACTGTCCCAGCTGGCGGAGGTTCACCGGGAAACTCTTAAATACCGCTTCGCTTCAACCATAGTTGTGGTGACAGACAGACTCTTTATTGCTTGTCTCTAACACAGTTTTTGTATATTGAAATAAAATCATAGAATAAAATCAATTAACATTATTGACGTCCAAAATTCCTAATTCTCGACATAAATAATTGAAACAATCTTCTGCTAGAGGTTTTGTGAAAATATCAGCGAATTGATTCTCAGTATCTATGTATACAAGGTCAATATCTCCATTTTGATGATAATCTCTAAAAAAATAATGTCAGATCTCGATATGCTTAGTACGAGAATGATATACTGGATTCTTAGTCAAATTAATTGTGCTCGTGTTATCACAGAAAATGGGAATGTGTGTGTAAAATAAATTATAGTCTTCTAAGGTTTGTTTCATCCACAAAATCTGAGCACAACAACGTCCTGCGGCGATATACTCAGCCTCTGCTGTTGATAGGGCTACAGAATTTTGCTTTTTACTAAACCATGAGACTAAAGCCTTGCCTAAGAAATGACATGTGCCGCTGGTACTTTTTCTATCATCTTTGCATCCAGCAAAATCTGCATCCGAGTAACCAATAAGGTCAAAGAACTTAGTTTTGGGATACCATAAGCCAACAGAAGAAGTGCCCTTAAGGTATCGAAAGATATGCTTAACTGCGCACAGATGTGATTCCTTTAGATTAGCTTGAAAACGTGCATACAGGCAAACACTAAACATAATATCTGGATGACTAGCAGTTAAATAAAGTAAACTACCAATCATACCTCGATACTTACGTGTGTCGACCGGCTTGCCTTGTTCATCAATATCAAGCTTTGTTGAAGTTGCCATTGGAGTGCCAATAGGTTTGACATTGTCCAGATCAAACTTCTTTAGCAAATCTTTTGTGTACTTGGCTTGATTTATGAATGTCCCATTGTCAGTTTGTTTGATTTGCAGTCCGAGAAAGAATTTTAGCTCTCCCATCATGCTCATCTCAAACTCATTCTGTATACAATTAGAGAATTCTTGACACAGAGATTCATCAGTAGATCCAAATATAATATCATCAACATAGACTTGTATTAAGAGAAGCTTGCCATTAAAAGACTTAATAAAAAGTGTAGTGTCAACCTTGCCTTTTGAAAAATCGTTGTCAAGTAGAAAAGAGCTTAGACGATCATACCAAGCACGAGGGGCTTATTTTAAACCGTATAAAGCTTTCTTCAACTTGAAAACATGATCAGGGTTTTTAAAATCTGTGAAATCTGGAGGTTGTGCTACAAAAACTTCTTCTTTTATAAAACCATTTAAAAATGCACTCTTGACATCCATTTAAAATAATTTGAAATTATGAAAACATGTAAATGCACATAACATGCGAATGGATTCTAATCTCGCAACTGGGGCATAAGTCTCATCGTAGTCGATACCTTCTTCCTGATTGTATCCTTGAGCTACGAGTCGAGCCTTATTACGAGTCACTAAACCATTCTCGTTCAGTTTATTTCGGAATACCCAACGGGTGCCAATGACCGGATGATCAATAGGCTTGGGAACAAGTTCCCAAACTTGATTCCATTCAAATTGGTTCAATTCCTCTTGCATAGCATCTATCCAAAAACTATCACTACATGCTTCATCAATAGTTTTGGGTTCTAGCTGTGAAATGAATGCAACACTAGAAACAATGTCTCTACTGGATGTACGAGTACTTACACCTTTGGTAATATCACCAATTACCAAATCCTTTGGATGATCAGCCATAAATTTCAATCTTTTCGGCAGACTCTGAAGGTAGCTGGTTCCTGGATCTTCTCTAGGAGGATCAGCTAGTGCCGAGCTTGGTTGAGAATCAGCTGTTGTTGAGCTTGGTACAGTTAGATCTTCGTCATTATCATCGATAGTCATTTGATTCAGTTCATCAAAAGTGACGTTGATTGAATCTTCGATGATCATAGTTCGTTTGTTGAAGACTCTGTATCCTTTGCTCTTGGCCGCATAACCTAAAAATATACCTTCATCGGCCTTTTCGTTAAACTTTTCCAAATTATCTTTTGTATTAAGAATAAAGTATTTACAACCAAATCTTCTAAAATATGAAACTGATGGAATTCTATCAAATCATAACTCAAATGGAGTCTTCTTCGATTTGGGTCGAATTAGAACTCTATTGAGAACAAAACAAGCTGTATTGACAGCTTCAGCCCAAAAATATTTGGGTAGACTAAACTGGTTTAACATTACTCTGGCCATTTCGGATAGAGTTCTGTTCTTACGTTCCACAACTCCATTTTGTTGTGGAGTCCTAGGACAGAAGAACTCGTGTACAAAACCGTGTGTGTCACAAAATTGCTCAAACTCTGTATTCTCGAATTCGCCACCATGATCGCTTCTAATACGAGTGATCATGTAACCTTTTTCATTCTGTACTTTCTTGCAAAAGGCGACAAATTCGGATAATGCATCATTCTTGTGTGTCAAGAAGTATACCCACGTGTATCTAGAGTAATCATCTACAATTACAAAAGCATAAAGCTTACCTCCGAGGCTAGCAACTCTGCTAGGACTAAATAAGTCCATATGTAGCAATTGTAGAGGTCTAGTAGTACATACTGCGTTTACTGACTTGAATATGGATCTGGTAGCTTTGTTCTTTTCACATTGGCTGCATACCGAATCCTTCTTGAATGTTATGTCCGGTAAACCGCGTACAAGCTTCTTCGTGGATAATCTTGAGATTGTGTCCATATTTGCGTGACCGAGTCTTATATGCCACAGATGACTCTCATCACTTTTAGCCATTAAGCATCTACCTGAAATGTTAGTTTCTTCCAACAAATAGAAAACATATATGTTGTCTTCCCTGATACCTTCAAAGATAGTACTACCAGTTGAGCTATCAACTATAGTACATTTGCCTTTGCCAAAGTTGATGCCATAACCATGATCAGCTAGATGACTTACGCTGAGTAGATTATGTTTTAACTCAGTAACCAGATAGACATCCTTAATCATAAGATAGGAAGACTTACCAACATCACCGATACCAATGATATACCCTTTCAAGTTATTACCGAAGGAAACATAACCTTCCTTCTTCTTCTTCGACAGTGTTGCAAATAATGTAGCGTCACCGGTCATATGCCGTGAACAACCGCTGTCGAGGATCCATTTGCTTTTAGCATGTGAAAGGTGTTCCACCTACAAAACAGTTTATAGATGAAACTTTTGGTACCCATTTCTTGTAGGGTCCTAAAATGTTAGCTTTTGGTATCCATGCATAAATATTTAAATCAACAAGCTTTCTGATTCTACATGCAGAAGAAATATGACCAATGTGGCCACAATAATGATATTGTGCATGTTTAGTGTTGAAAGCTGAGTGATGTGCACGGTTGGTAGGTTTAGGTTTTCTAGTATAGAAGAAAGTATACCTATAATCTTGTTTGGGCTTAACCTTTTGGGGTAAAGGTTTGATAGGGTTAGGTCTGACAGTGTTTGGTTTAGGAATGTTTCGATTATTCGGTAAGTGACACGTGTTAGGGTAGGAAGCAGCAGTCTCAGGCTGTTTTTCTAACCTAATTTCTAATCTTTTGGAAGTGTCATACAACTTAGTATAATCAGAAGTGAGTGTTTCTATTCTGATTTGTGCACTTTGAAGACTTTTCTTCTCTTTAGAAAGTTCTTCTTTCAGTTGGTCAATAACCTTGTCTTTCTCTTCAGATGACTTGGTAGTCTCGTGTAATAAGAGCTTAATAGAGGAAAGCTCACCAGACTCACTAACATTATTTCTAACCTTAGCTAGTAGGTCGGTAAGTCTTCCTATTTCACCTTTGTACTCTTTGAGTACCTTCTTAGAGGTCTGATATTTGCTACGCAGTTTCCTGTAATCACTTATCAGTTCACTGAAGGCATCTCCTAATTGCTCAAAGGTGAAGTCATCATATATATCAACTACAGGTTCAGTGGGTACCTGATCGGATGCCATAAAGTATATGTTTGCAGCGTCTTCTGATTGTTCATCTTCTGCGTCGCTGGCTTCACTTTCATGCCATATGCTAGTGTTGGCATATCTCTGAGATGTTGATCTCTTCAGGTTCCATTTTTCATACCTGTTGCTCTTCTTGCTTGATGATGAGTTTGTAGGACAATCCTTCTTCATGTGTCCCTTCTTCTTGCAGCCATAGCAGACAGCATCATCTTGATACCAGTTGTTGCTGCTATTTTTTTCTTTGGCTTTCTTCTCATATCTCATGAATCTTTTGAATTTTCTTGCTAGAAGTGCTTGATCTTCAGCATCAGATTTACTGCTGTCTGAATCACCTTCAGCAGCTTTTCTGTGCTGAGCCTTGAAAGCGATTGTCTTCTCCTTTGGTGCAGGCTCTTCAAAATCTTGTAGCTCCAGTTCATGAGTGAGTAGCTTACCCATGAGTACTTCAAGGGACATAGTTGTGAGGTCGTTTTCTTCAATGATCGCAGTAGCCTTTGGAATCCAGTTCTTGGTAAGTGCTCGCAGGAGTTTGCGAATCTTTTCATGGTTACTGTAATCTTTGCCTAGGGAGGACAAAGGATTTATAATATCTAAGAATCTTTCGAACATCTGAGTAACTGTTTCGTTGGGCTTTATCTTGAACACCTCATACTCTTAAGTAAGTCTGCTGACTTTTGATTCTTTGACTTGAGTCGTGCCTTCATGTGTGACTTCAAGAAGCTTCCACACTTCATTAGCAGTTGTGCAGATAGATACCCTGTTAAATTCAGTTCTGTCTAAAGCACAAAATAAAGCGTTAATAGCACGTGCGTCAAGACTGGCCTTTTTCTTTTCTTCCTCTGTATATCTGTTATGGGGTTTTTCAACTAAAACTCCATCAACATTTATACGAGGTGGCTTTTGATAGCCATCAATAACAATAGACCATAAATCAAAGTCAAGTGATTTCAAGAAGAAACTCATTCGTGTTTTCCAATAGGTATAATTCGTACCATCAAACAGTGGAGGTCTGTTTGTGGCCTGGCCTTCACTTGTGAATTTTACAGTTGCCATGTGTTGTGCTGTGATCTAAATAACAATTAATTAAATGAATAAAATAATTGCAATGTTACCTTGCTTTACCTGTAACACCCACTTTGATACCAATTGTAGGAACGAAATCGTAAAGCACAATACTCTAGAGGGGGGTGAATAGAGTTGGCAGCAAAAAAATGCTAATTTAAAAATGTTAGCAGCAAGATCACAGAATAATAATCACAACTAAATAATATAAAGGCAGAGATAAGAAAGCAAACGCAAAGACAACGATGTATACTGGTTTTCCTCTGTTGAGGACTAATCCAGTCGGTAGAACTCTTGCTACCAGTTGAATCCACTATTGGCAAAAACCGCAAGTTTTCTTACGAAGTCCTTGCAACTTCTACAATGCGAGCTTTGATACGAAGAACTCGTCCAACTTTAATTTTGAAGAGTTGAATCTTCTATCAAGCCTCTGATTACAATCACTCTGAAACTTCTAGACCGTACCGCACTGGCAAATCGACTAGAGGATTGTAACTGGCTTGGGATCTGAAATTTGAAGCTCGAAAAAACTCTTTGGAAGACTGAAAGCTTTTTAGAAGAGAGAAGATTGAAAGTGAATGAGTGAGTTGAAATGATCGAAATCCTTCTCTATTTATAGGAATTCCAAAGACAGAATTCTGGCAGAATTCGAGCAAAATTCGGGCAGAACTCGATGAAGAAATCTCGGTCAAATCCGCAACTGCAGGAGGACCAAGTTCCAAAGAATTCAAAAATCAAAACGGCCACTAACCGAACTCTGGCCGAGTTCTGTCAGGGTTAGGTTTGGTTTTTAAAAATAGTTTTTAGGGATTTTTGAAAACCTTTTTGAAGCTTTTGTTAATATGAATGTTTTTCAAAACTAAGGATATTTTAAAAAACATTTTGAAATCATTTTGGAATAGCCTATTTGCCAGTACGACTCGGTGTACAACGTATTCCTAGACTCAATAAAACAAAAAATACATTGCTCAAAGAAATACAGACTCGAACAGGCAAACATTGCTTCGGTCTTGAACTGAGTAGATAGCTGTTCTTGATCATGTCCAAGAGTCCGAGATATCCTGACTAGCTTCATATATCCAGACAGAGTTTGATCAATTATTAAAATCAGTTTGACCATATGACCAATGGGCCAACAGTTGCATGGCCGTTTAAATTGATTTGGTTGTGTACTGTACCTACTCTGTTGACTAACTGAGATGATCAGAGTGTCGGGACATGACGGGCCAACTTCTGTCCTTGTTTGGTTGGGAGGTTGGTTCGAAGTATCGTGATGTTATGTGAATCCCAGTAGCAAGCAGAGATCTATTATTATATTCTCTTATTTACTGGTTTAAATTCCTCATATCGTGCTTCCTTGCGGTACTTGCTATTAGAGGTCTAACCTCTCTGGTGTTGCATGGCCAGATTTAGAGCCGGTTCCCGAGGACTCAGCCTACTTCTACCTCAAAGATGGTCAATACTAGAGGAATGATCGCAGGAGGACTCGAGTGGGTTCCTTACTTTCCCGCTCGTTTTGTTACTTACTTTATATTTTACCGTTTAGCACCGACATGTTAGTCGGATCGTCTTGTACTTACTTTTACATAATTATAACTAAGTCAGGCTGCAGCTGATAAACAATTGTGTATACCTTGCTTCGTCATCAGGCTATGTTTTGTAAAGCCAGATATCAATAACATTTTGACTGAACGTTTGGGATGCCTTACTGCTTTATCTTACATGTTCTCTATTTCTGTTTCGTGTTTGAATGATTGAGACAATAGATGTGAAGTGACCATAGTGTGACTTTTATGTAGTATGCACCCCCTCGTCTTATTAGACAATATTGATCGTATTATACGGTATTCCTCTACCCGTAATACGTAGCTGGCTGAATCATTCTTCAGCTCTCCAGTATTCTGGTTCTGGGGCGTGAAAAGGTTTTAGTGGTGGCCCATGTAGGTCTAATTTCAGACTTGTGGGGTGTTTTGATTTATAGGATGTCTCAATCACACATGTTCTCCCTTGATCTCATGATTCGTTGTTCTCAATCCTAGCTTGACATTCTCGTATCCTTCGGCTTCATTGATCCTTCATGTCCGATCGTTTGATTGCTCTCTTATCCCTTTCCTTAGGGGCACTTCGTCTTCATCTGTCAGAACTGGACAGCAACAACAAGGGCAACATGGACAACATGACCAGGTTGGTCAGCTACAAGGGCCAGTACTACCTCAAGAGACTATCCAAGAAGAAGTGATAGTAGAACCAGCAGCCGGACCGCAGTATCCGAAGGTTCCTACACCACCCATAGTTCCACCTACCCCAGTAGAAGTGGACACACCGGCCCTTCTGGAGATCATGAGAGGGATGATGGCTACTCAGCAACACCAGATGTTAGACCAGCAGCGCATGCATGCTCAGTTACAAGAGCAGAATGTACTCCTCAACCAAGGATTGCAGACGGCATTGGATAGAGGGGCAAGGACAGATTCAGGAGCATCAACCAGGTTTTGCAAGTACAACCTCTGCCGTTTCGAGGGTACGGAAGATGCCATCTCAGCAGATACGTGGCTTAAGGATATTGAGGCTATTCTGACAGTAGCTAAGTGCCGGCAGAAGAACGTGTGGATCAAGTGAAGTTGTTACTTCAGGATCTCGCACGTGATTGGTGGGAATCAGAGAAAGTGGGCATCAGACGTCCTGTTGCTTGGGACGACTTTACTGCAAGATTCAAGATGAAGTACTATGGAGTTGTGGCACAGTTTGAGCTGCAACAGAAGTTTATCAACATCAAGCAGGCCGGCAAGACGGTAGATTCTTATGCAGCGAAGTTCTGCAGATTGAGTAGGTTCGCCCCGGAGATGGTAGCAACAGAGAGCCAGAGGGCTATGAGGTTCCAGCAAGGGTTTCATCTTGAGCTCTTGAAATTGATAGAGGACCACAATTACCAGACTTTCGATGAGGTATTGACGGCAACCCGAAGGCATGAGATCACCATTTAGAGGATCACGGCAAGGACTGGAGGTCAGAAGAGATCCCACAGTCAGATTGAAGGAGGAGGAGGAGCAGCGCCCCGAGTAACAGCACCATCCCTTGGCATTCGCATCCACGATGTGGCAATGCGAGGGTCTGCACCACCACCAAGGCAGCAGCAACAGCAACAGAGGAAGAACCAGCAACCCCCAGCGGGCTGTACTTATTGTGGGAAGGTAGGACACACTAGAGATGTGTGTCGGACATTGAACGGGCAGTATTTAATATATAGAAGCCCGAATCATCGGGTTACCACCTGTCCTATGAATTCGAGGTCAGGAGGACCAGTGTAACAATTTCCTGCTCTGCCAGCACCAGGGGCAGGCCAGTATCGAGGACCAGCGGTGGCAGTGAGACCGTTGGCACAGCGCCCGTTCATGTCACAAGCTCAGATGTTTCGGCAGCAGGGACCGCCGATGCAGCAACACTAGCATAGACCACCCCAGCATCATCAAGGCAGGGTCCAGCAGCAGCACCGGACTAGGCCGTAACATGGGAACCAACAAGAAGGCCGAGGTCAGGCATTCACTCTGTCCTTGGAGGAGGCATTAGCATCGGAAGATGTTGTGGCATGCAACATTCTCGTCGCCTCATATCCCGCAGTAGCATTATTTGATTCGGGAGCATCATACTCATTTATATCTGCACAATTTGCAACACGGCTAGGAATGGAATTCGAGGCATTATCAGGGAAGTTAAATATACTCACTGGTAATGGGCTCGTAGGAGTTAGTAGAGTTATTCTAGCATGTAGCGTTGTAGTTTGCGGGCATTCCTTACCCGCCCGGTTGATAGAATTTCCTGTTAGAAATTTCGACGTTATCTTAGGCATGCACTGGCAGAAAGATAGTCATGCGACAATAGATTGTCATAGAGGGAGTGTATCTTTTGATATTCCAGGCATGAAGCGGTTCACCTAAGTCAGATCAGTGGCAACTCAACAAGAGCAGGGAGTAGTGACGACAATGGAAGAAGTTCAAGTTCCGAAGGTAGTTGAAGAGTTTCTGGACGTATTTCCCGAAGAACTTCCAGGTCTACCACCGGTGAGGGATATTGAGTTCAGCATAGAATTGGTACCTAGAACTAAACCGATATCAGATCGAGTTTACAGAATGGCGGATTCAGAACAGGCCAAGGTATATCAGCACATAGAGGAACTGAAGGAGAAGAGTTCATCCAAGCTAGCATATCACCATGGGCAGCACCAGTGGTACTTGTGGAGAAGAAGGATGGGTCATCCAGATTGTGTATCGATTACAGGAAGCTTAATGCGGCAACAGTAAAGAACAAGTACCCACTACCCAGGATCGACGACTTGTTTGATCAGTTGAGCAGAGCTAGAGTTTTTTCCAAGATAGATCTTCGTTCAGGGTATCATCAAGTGAGGGTTCGTAAGAAGGATATTCCCAAGACAGCATTCAGGTCGAAGTATGGGCATTATGAATTCTAGGTAATGCCGTTTGGTTTGACCAATGCTCCAGCAATATTTATGGATTTGATGAACCGCATCTTTATGCCATACTTAGATCAATTTGTCATTATGTTTCTTGACGACATTCTCGTCTACTCTGCTAGTGAGGAGGAACATGAGGACCACCTCAGAAAAGTGTTACAGTTTCTGAGAGAGAACCAGTTGTATGCCAAGCTCAGCAAGTGTGAGTTTTGGTCGGACCATATTTCATTTTTGGGGCACATCGTATCAGGAGCTGGAGTAGCAGTGGATCCCAAGAAGGTAGAAGCAGTAGAGAGTTGGCCAGTACCCAAGACCGTAGCAGATGTGCGAAGTTTCTTGGGATTGACGGGATATTACAGGAGATTCGTAGCAGACTTTGCAAGACTTTCAGCACCCAAGACCCGCTTGACACGAAAGGATGTACCATTCGTCTGGTCGCAGAATGTCAGGCATCATTTGAGAACTTGAAGCAGAAGTTAATATCGGCACCTATTCTTACATTGCCAATTGGGCCCGGAGGTTTCACTGTATATTGTGATGCGTCAGGTAAAGGACTTGGATGTGTCCTTATGCAACATGAGAAGGTGATAGCATATACATCTAGGCAACTTCGAGACCACGAGAAGAATTACCCAACTCATGACTTGGAGTTGGCGGCAGTAGTATTTGCTTTGAAGCTATGGAGGCATTACTTATATGGTGACCGAGTGGACATGTACACAGACCATAAAAGTCTGAAGTACATCTTTACTCAGAAGGAGCTGAACATGAGACAGAGAAGATGGTTGGAGTTGATCAAGGATTACGACATAGAGCTTCAGTATCATCCAGGCAAGGCTAATGTGGTAGAAGACGCTCTCAGCAGGAGAGACGGCGTATTTATGTTGACAACACATAGGCATATCTTAGAAGACCTTCAGGAGATAGGCATCGAAGTTATACTTCCTAGTGATGTAGGAGTTCTAACAAGTCTACAAGTTCAATCCGACTTGGTAGACAGGATCAAGGCAGCTCAGGCACAGGACCCAAGGATTCAGAAGCTTAGGGCAGAATGTGAGTCAGGACTCAGGAAGGAGATAAGAATTAATGAAGATGGTACACTTAGGTTTGGGTCACGTTTATGTGTGCCTAGTGGAGATATCAGACAGGAGGTTATGGCAGAAGCTCACAGTTCCCAGTATTCTGTACACCCTGGAGGGACCAAGATATCAAGCAGCACTTCTGGTGGAACGGGATGAAGAGGGAGATAGCTAGATTTGTTTCCCGTTGCTTGGTATGTCAGCAAGTGACAGCAGAACAGCAGAGGCCAGCTGGATTATTACAACCGCTTCCTATTCCGGAATGGAAATGGGAACATATTACAATGGACTTTGTGACCGGTTTACCGAGATCACCAGTGGTAAAGATGCTATTTGGGTGATAGTAGATCGGCTTACAAAGGTGGCACACTTTCTTCCTTTCAGAGTAGGGTAATCTATAGAAAGGTTGGCAAAATTGTATATGCAACAGATATTCAGGCAGCATGGAGTCCCTGTCAGTATTGTGTCAGACAGAGATACCCGTTTTATATCATATTTTTGGAAGAGCTTACATCATAGCCTGGGTACCAAGTTAAGATTTAGCACGGCTTACCATCCCAGACAGACGGGCAACCAGAAAGAACAATTCAGACTTTGGAAGACATGTTGCGAGCTTGCACTCTGGATTTTGGAGGATCTTGGGAGAGCTACCTGCACTTAGTCGAATTCTCATACAATAACAGTTATCAAGCCAGTATCCAGATGGCGCCATTTGAAGCACTATATGGTAAGAAGTATAGATCGCCACTGGCATGGGATGATATTGGGGAGAGGAAGATGTTAGGCCCAGAAATTATTGTCCAGACAGTTGAAGTGGTCAAGGGAATTAGAGAGCGACTTCGAGTTACGCAGGATCGGCATCGTCATTGGACGGACCAGCATCGTAGGCCGTTAGAGTTTTTTGTTGGGGACTACGTGTTCTTACGGATCTCACCTACCCGTGGGGTCATTAGATTTGGCGTTCGTAGGAAGTTGAGTCCGCGGTACGTGGTCCCGTTTGTTATCCTTGATCGGATAGGCGATGTTGCTTATCGTTTATCCCTTCCACCTTCGTTACGAGAGGTGCATAACGTGTTCCATGTATCTAAGTTACGTAGGTATGTATCGGACCCAAGCCATATCCTTGATCATTCTGAGCTGGTTATTGGTACCAACCTGTTTTACGAGGAACAACCTATGTCTATTTTGGATCGAAGAGAGAAGATACTCAAGAACCGAACAATTAGCCTTGACCGGGTTGCTTGGGGTCATCACTCTTTAGGGAAGTCAACGTGGGAACGTGAGGATGACATCCGATCACGGTATCCGCACCTGTTTGATTCACAAGGTATATATCTTTCTGTATACCTTGATTATCTTAACTCCTCATGCTCGTCACCTTATGAGTAGAATTGCTTGGTGTCATCGATAGTTAAACATAGATATGTTACTTGCTATTGGCATTGTAGAATGATTGCTTACTCAAATTGCTTATACTTAGATTAGTTTAGCTCCGATGTTTCTATCCTGCTTGGATTTGAAATTTCGAGGACAAAATTTTTCAAAGGAGGTTAGAGATGTCACTTCCCGTTCCCGGAATACGTATTCTAAATACATGTACTGCTGGAATATATTTATTTAATATTTATCATGTATTGTTCTGTATTTAAATTCCTTTAATTTTCTGCTAATTATTTTTCTGTATTTTACTTTCTGTATTTTACTTTCTGCTTTGCTTTTGGGTTCGGCCCGAGTTGGTTTATTTTTCGGCCTTGGATGGTTCAACATGAACCCACCTACCACCACCTCCATTTAAAACCCCAAAACCCTTTCTCTATCTTCATTTTACTCCTTCTCCATTACTCTTCTTCTATATCCTCCATAATTCTCCCCACCTATCCAGCCGCATAGGCAAGTGGCAACTTGCTTCTTGATGGATTTTCATTTTTGTTGTTCCATTGTCTTCCTCTCAAGATTCTTAGATACTTTAGTACTTAGCATTTTCAATTCCCATGGCTCATTTCATGTAGATCTAAGTTTAACACATTTTCAGAATTTTTAGGTTTTGATCTATAACTTTGTTATTTTTCAAGTATTGATTGTTCCATGTTGTAGGAAATTTGATTCTATCCAATTTAGACCATTGGAAGTCCTGATTTTGACTTATTTTGAGTGATTTATGGTCTTTTGGTTCATGGGTTTTATGGCCATTGGAGGCTGGTTGGGGAAGATGAGCAGTATATGCTATTTGCTGGAAAAAAGTTGTTGCCTGCTGTTTGCTGGCGCATGCTGTCCTGGCGCATGCTGTTTCCTGGCGCATGCTGTTTGCTGGCAAAAAGCTGTTGCCTGCTGTTTGCTGGTACATGCTGTTTGCTGGGCCACCACTAAAAACGTGTCACGACCTACACCCTAGAGTAAGGGCACGAGACGTGGGTACTCCAGCCTACGCCTCAGTGTCGACGGTAGAACGCTGTCCTAGGTCTCATGCATCTAACAGTATAATACTAAGCAGTTTATACTCCCCGAATGGGGGTGGCATAGCAGAATGTAAACTCAATCACAACTAAGAAGAAGCACGATATGATATAGAACTCAAAATGAAATACAGATGATAAGAAGAGTCTAAGTGTCTAAGATAACAACTCAGCAAACATCCAGAAATACAAAGTCTCAACTACATAATATGAAAGAACATATTCAATCCAGATCTCAAATGACAGAAATAATAAAAACCTAGACTAGGGAGCCTCAGTCTCTATAGCTAGTGGATCCGGCTGGAAATCCGGATCACAGGTGTCATCTAGAGCTGTCCCATAAAAAGTGTCAATATCAGCCTCATCCTCGTCCTTTGTAAACATATCAACGGTGCCCAATCAGGACGGAGCAAGCACAATACATCTCAATAGATCATAGCATGTTAGAAAATATAATCATGCAGTAAAGTAAGATACAGAAAACTGAAAGAAAGTACAGAATGTAAAGGAGATAGCTGTAATGGAAATATCTACTATAAATAGAGAACTAACAGTAGCTAGTGAGTCAGAGTACAATATAGACATGTGAATGGCATAGGATGATTCTGATGCTACACTAAAGAATAATTCTGATGCTACACTACTTGGATATTATTCACATGTCCACTTCTACTCCCCCGTACCCCCAATCAATACACAAGGATCCAGCCAGGTTATGTTATGATTCATGTAACAGCCCCCGAAGGGTGGTACATGATAGTCCCATAAATGGGGATTCTAGGAAAGTCCATAAATGGGGGGATTCAAGGAAGACTCTGTGATCTTGAGAGTACATGTCACAAGTGATTCATTAAACCATGAAGCATAGTGATACGCAATGTAAGTGAAACGCACAGAACATGTAGTATCTGATGCTTCCTGGGGGGATAACATCTCAAGAAATGATCCATATAGTACTAATCCGTGTGATCAACGTGACAGCATCAAGTAAAGTAATTTAAAGCAGGAGAATAATTCTAACAGGATATGAAATGATCAGAAAATGTACTCGCCTGATAACCTGAACAACTGATAGGTATAGAGGTCCAAACTAAAGCTACAGAGTCCTATTTAGAGCAACACAGGTCAAGATGTATACGAGAGATGATAAATGAAATGTACAATGCATCTGCATGCTGTCTAGGTCAAACTAGACTAAAGTCAACACTTGGTCAACTCTAGTCAACCACACTAGTCAAATTAGGTCAACTAGGTCAAGTCCTAGCCCAAACAAGTCTAACAAGTCTTACTAGGCCTAACCAAGCCTAGGCTAGCACTCACATAATCACAAGACAATGTGAACCACAATAATGCATAATATAAAATAGATAATATATATAAATACATACCTTCATACATACATGCATATCCACATTACATACATATATATATATATATATTTTTTTTTACATACATACATATATATATATATATATATATATATATATATATATATATATATATAGGCATATGTTACATCATGCATATTTACATAGTTACATAGATATATACATTCATGCACATTTACATACATACTTTTATACATTATATATGTTAACATTCATTACAATGCATTATATTTTACTTATACCTCTGATTGATTCATTCATTCATATATGACATTCATTCATGCATTTATACATTGCTTACATACATTATATTAATTGCATTCCTACATGCTTGCATTCAACCATATATATACATTAATGTAAAGAGGATATATATCATTTCATTCATCTAACATATCATATATTACATACTCTATATTTATTTAATATCCATACTACATAGGCTCATAGGTTACACAAAATACGTATATCGTATAGTCACTCTTCTACTTAAAACCAATACTGTACCAATTGGGCCTCTACTAAATTCTAGGATTAAAGTATATTGTAGCCCTTCGTGTTAGCTTTCCGAAACTTCAAACAGATCACATTTTCGTGTCCGAAAGCTCCCGAAATCGCGAAAATACCGAAACACGTTCGTCTTTCGTACAGCTGACACTCAAATAATTCTACAGAAAGTTACAGAAAGAATTTGGTTTATTAAAATATATATTTGGAAAGCTAACTTCGATACGGTTCTTTTAAAAAATGGGAGATAATTCGGAGTTCTAAGCTAAAAGTTATGATATTTCTAAGTTGCTTTGGTTAATAAAAACGTGGATGAATATTATGACGAATTTGAGTTATTTTGGACAAAAGAACACATATATGCCAAGATACTTGGATACAAACATAGGTATCCAAATGAAACTCATTCTAACCATCCTAACTAAGATCAATCCACTCTCTAACCATTGTAAAACTGAATTTAAATATCTATTTAAACTATTATCATACATACATACACATGGGGTGTCCTAATTTGGGATCTATCACAAGACACATATCTAAAATCCTCAAGAGAGCTCCAAATGGCCTCAAATTTGAATCTAAATGGGACACATGCATGAGGATGGATCCTACGGATTCAAAACTAATTAATATGCAAAGGAAATCGATTTAGAGGATGGGTTTTACCTATTGGGAGTGGAATTCCAATAAAATCCTTTAGGACACGGCTCCGATACGAAGATCCCTCAAAGTGGACACTCCTCCTTGCACTCCTCTTCCAATTCATGGTAGCACCCTTCCCTTGGAGAATGGGAATGATTGAGGGAAGGTTTGGTGAAGGAATGATTTGATTTGGAGATCAAATCAATGGGAAGGCTATCTAAAATTAGGGAAGAACAAAAGGAAAATACTAGAGGCAAGATTGTAATGAATGAAATGAATCATTCTCCCCTAAAGGTGGCTGCCATAAAGTGTCCATTAGGGATAATGGAAAATATCCTAATTGCCCCTCTCTAGTCTCATATGGTTAAGTCTAGACTAGGTTCAAGTTTGGGGTCAAAATGATCTAGTTTTGAGTCTCTAACTTAACCATTCTAACATGATAAAAATTAGTTTAATTAACTAACTTAAATGTTGGGTCTTGTGAGCCATGCTTAACTTAATATTGGGTTCCATCTAGAGTTTAAGCTACCCGGGTCACAATACAAGTCGGAACGATACGAAACTCAAACCCGACTAAACAAATCCAATAAAAACAATATTAAAAATATAAAATTTTCCCAAAATATTAAAATATAAAAATAACCAAAATCATAATACATTAATTTAAATATTATTAAAATAATCTAAAATTCACCAATTAATCAAAATCCTAAATAATTCAAAAGTCACAAAATGACCAAAATATCCTTAGCCTAAAAAGTTGTAAATAGTCATTCTAATCACATGGTTAGGTCCCCATGGTCATGGTTAGTCTCTAGGCTCAACAGTTCTAGAGTTCACTAGCTAACACATCAAAATTATAATTCACCAATTTTAAATAGTATTAAATTAATTAAAAATTCCCATAAATTATAAATCCTATTATTAAATAATAAACTTTTACAAAAGTTCAAAATTACCCTCATTTTAGAAAAGTTGGTATTACAAGTCTACCCTCCTTAGAAAATTTCGTCCCCGAAATTAAGATGGTCGTACTTCTTCTAGAGTCTCGTCTCCAACAATCAAAGTCTCAGAACTTACCTAAATCATACAATTTAAAAGAATGGAATACGGGATCATGGCATACGGTGGTAGTGTAAGTCTCATCTAGGTATACTAGTTACACTAGATCAAAACAATCATAGGGTATCAAAACTTACAAGCAATCAGGGGTGTTAAACTGGAAAAGATACAGAAATAACAAATCATCAAGGCTTTAAGGCATAATCAAAATCAAAATTTAAAGCACAAATGTCGAACATTAAAATCCAATCACAATATATATATATATATATATATATATATATATATATATAGAGAGAGAGAGAGAGAGAGAGAGAGAGAGTGTTAGAAGGGGAAAATCTAGCATTATGTAAAGGTTATGTGGTTAGTGTGTGTATGGGTGTATGTGGACATGTTCATATGATTAGATAGTAGGCATGTGTGTATATAAAATATACATGAAAGTGTATATGAGGATTTGGGTTTCAAAACAATAGCTATCTAGTTACACTACTCATGGCATATTGGTTAACAATCTACAATGCACAACCTATTTACTCAAAACATGCATGGCTAACCATATATATATATATATATATATATATATATATATATATTTTATATATATATATATATATATATATATATATATATATATATATATATATATATAAAGAGGTAGAAATTTAGTTATGTATCTATATACATTATAACATGTATGCATAAACTCTATATCTATCTATATAGATATATGAACTTAACATAGAGAGGAAGGGTTAGGTTTACATGGCAGTGTATACTAAGTTAGGGTGTGTGTGTCCTTGTACAGGGTTATAGCTTTAGTATTGACAGGTTAAACCCATTTTTAGTGTCACGATCCGCACCCTAGAGTAAGGGCACGAGACGTGGGTACGTCCAGCCTACGCCGCAGTATCGACGGTAGAACGCTGTCCTAGGTCACAACATCTAACAGGTAAGGGTAATATACAGTTATACTCCCCGAATGGGATGACATAACAGAATAACTCAATCACAACTAAGGTAGAACAGGAATGAGATAGAAAGATAAAGATAGATAATATCCAGGAATGTAACATCACAGAGATACAAATCCAGAATTCTAAGTGACTAAAATAAATACATATCTCAGAATATCCCAGAATCTAAATACAGTGATCCAGAAAGTAAAGACAATCCTAATCTAGGAAGTGCCATCAACTGCTATCAGGTCCAAGTCACTAGTGATGTCTAATGCTGCACCAAGAGGGATAGACACCAGAGCCTCATCATTCACTGTAAAATTTTCAACAGGTCCAGTCAGGACAGGAGCGAGTATAGTACATCTCAACAAAATCATAACCGGTTAGGAAATATAAACATGCTAGAGAGTAAGATACAGGATCTGAAGAAATAATATGATATAAAGAGAGAAACTGTAAGTAAATAGCTACAATATATAGAGAACTAACAGTACTAGTGATTCAGAGCACAAGATGGTTATGTAGACGGCACGATGTTATACACGAGTAATCTACAGAAGTTGTACACGAGTAATCTACTGGGTTGAATACATAACCACTTCTACTCTCCCGTCCCAATCAATACACAAGGATCCAGCTACGTTATGTTATTGTACACGAAGGTCATGTGAATACATGATTATACACGATTCACACGTTTCTTACACGAATGTAACAAATACAAAGAGTACACGGTGTTCCCGATAAAGTACACGAACACGAATACCCGATGTATCCGCTAAGGGGGATAACATCGCACAACCAGATCCATATAGTACTAATCCGTGTTTCCAACGTGTCAGCATCATGTAAAGTAATCTAAAGCAAGAATATAATCCTAAACAAGATATGAAATGATCAGAGAATGTACTCGCCTGTATCCTGAGAATCCGGAGAATATATACTATCCGAGGAGTGGTGTCTGGCTCCTATTAGAACAGCACAAGTCACAACAAGTCCAGAATGGTAATAAGATGCACTACAATGTGTTCTACATAAATCTAGGTCAATCTAGACCAAAGTCAACTCTTGGTCAACTCTGGTCAACCCTAAAGTCAACCTAAGTCAAAAAGTCTAATCTAGGTCTAACAAGACTATTCTAGGCTTACTAGGCTATTCTAGGCAATACCATGTCAAGCCTACCAATACACATCTACCCAAGATTATCACTATAGCTAACAATACACACATTGGTATATAGATTATAATCTAATCTTAGAAATGCATATCCTATAGCCACTATACCACATTACCCAATACTCTATAACATAATCTATAATACACTATATCATATATACAATACATTAAGTCCTATGGTATTCCATACTCTATGACATCATATCATAACATAAATCCCACATATCATGACACCATATATATAATATATATATATTAAAATACAAATACACATATATAGGAAAGCTTGTATATATATATATATATATATATAACAAGGCTTATATATATATATATACACACATAGGGAGTGAGGGGGAACACATGAGTGCACGTGTGTGTGTTCAGAAACTGGTAAACAGTGAGGCTAATAGGAAAACAGTGAGGTACAAGAGTGTAAAACATGTGTGTGTGTGTGTGTAGGACTTGTGTGTGTGTGTGTGTGTAACATGTAGTAGAGGAGTGAACTCAAGTGTGTGTTATTTGAGAGTGAAGGAGGGGAAATCTTGAAATTAGGAACAGTGCATACATATATCAAATAGGAACAGTGAAATGAAACAGTGGCAGGGCATATATATGTGAGTGAGTCTAGAGTGTATTGTGTGTGTTGACAGTGCGTAGGAGAGGAAGGAATTCCATTTTGCAGTTCAACAAAACCCCCAACCCTCATTCACAGAATTGGAACCTAAATCACAGGTTTTAGAAGAATCCAATTCCAGGTTCTCAATAACTGGAACACAACCAATATCAGTTTTGAACCAAGAAAATCTCAGATTTTTGAAATTGAAAGGGAACAATGTACAGTGGCATCTCAGGTTTTAAAACTTAGTCTCAGGTTTATGTAAAACTGGGAACTAAATCTCAGTAATCAAATACCAATCCCAAACTCAGGTTTTCTGAAAAATGAAAAGGAAGGAAACCAATGCACAGCCTAACCATTATAAACCAATATCTAAAGCTCAGTTATCACATTATATCTATAGCTATGGTTCATAAATATCAATTCCCAATTACAGAGATAATCTCAGGTTTCAAATAACTCAAAATCAGTTCAACATTGAAAGAGGACATCACAGGTAACAGTTAAAAAGAAACCACATTCCCCATTCAATTCCCAGGAAATGCATTTGATTCTCAGGTTCATATTGACTGAAAACACAAACTAATCTCAAGTTATCAAACAAGAATCTCAGAATTTTACATGTAATGTAAGGGAAACCATTTCCAGATTCAAACAGTGAACTCAGTTTAACAATTTAATTGAAACTCAAATCATCCTCTAATCAATGAATAAACAATACCATGCATGGGAATTTACTCAGGTTTAACATTTCAAAAGGAGAAGTATTCAGGTTAACAAGTTGCACAGGAAAACAGTTTGGTTATCACAGTTAGCAAGGGTTCTCAGGTTTTACGTTAGGAAAGGAAATGAAAACAGTTTTAACCCAAACTTAACATCCTATTCTTATTTCCAGGTTTACTAAAACTCAGTCAAATAAAACTTAACTGGAAACCTAAGTTAGTTTAGAATGGAACTCCCAGTTTCAGTTATCAATTGAAATCGACAACCCACATACCAATTCCCATATCACACCATACAAACCCAAATCTGGAATGAAAATACTTAGCTAACATGAAATGAAACATGAGGGAATCAATATCAATTGAAAACATAACATAAAAGAGAATTAACTGCTTGGGAAAACTGGGAATAATCAGTATCAGATAGTGTATCAGGAATAACCCCAAAACCCATGCTCGAAATCAAATTTTCTAAACAAAACCTAAACTAACATGGAAACTGAATCTAACACATAATATACATAATATTTAGGAACTATTTAACAATTTAAAACACAATTTACAAGAATTAAAAATGATTTATAACACAGAACACAATACTGACCACTGGACTGCAAAGCGCACCACACTTGCACAGACCATCACGTGTCCGACACGACACGAGAGTCCCTGAAACTCTAGAGATCTCGTGTCAGTCATGGACACGACTCCTATGTCAAGTTTCAAGCATCGAAACCCTCTGTGCACAGAAAAAACGTGCACGAGCAGCAGGTGAGAAATCTGCCCGCGCGCGTGGGTGCACGACCGCGTGTCCACGCGCTCGTGTCGGCCCAACCCGACACGAAAATGTGCTCAGTGTCCAAGAAATGTATAAGCGAGCCTAAAATAGATTTTTCTATTCAAACACAATCACAAAAATCGATCGAAATACCCTTTGAGGCATTTCGTCGAACACTTATCTATACACACTGGTACGTGTCCGATACGGACACGAAATGGGTCCAAATTCTAGGGTTAGCCTATCCTACTGTTAGGTTAGGGCTAGGGCATTCCTAAAATGATTTTTAACAGAATTTATGAGCAAAGGAAAGGATTATACCTATAGGTGAACAAGCTCTCAAAAAGCTTCAATGAAATGATTCCTCAAACCACCAAAAGTTCTCCAAATTGATTCCTCCCTGTAAAAACTCAATACCAACAGCAAGAATAATGGATTTAGGTCCTATTGAAATTTGTTTGAAGGAATTTGAAGAAGAAATGGATTTTCTAAGGATTTACAAGGATGGGGACTCACCTCTTCCAAATGGCAAAGTTTCCTAAAGAGGCAACCCTAATTTTAGGAGCATATAAATAGGGGGGCTGACCATAGTGGCTGGTCAGATTTCTAGGGTTAGGGCTTGGTTCAATGGGTGTGGGCTATGGGCCATTAAGCCTATTAGTCATAAAATGACTTGTGACTTCACAAGTCATTCCTTAATCAAACTAGCTCATATTTTCCCCAAATTAATTCCAATGAGTCAAACCTTACTAACTTAAGTCAACCTAGGTTTTCAAATCCTAAATACTTAGTCAAGACCTAGGTTAGCCACTAGGTTAGTCTACAAGGTCAACATAAGTCAAAGTCTCTAAAACACCCAAAAATCAATTATTCTAAAAATCACTTAAAAATCACATTAATTTTAAATAATAATAATAATTCAAATTATATTCTAAAATTTTGAAAATGACCAAAATACCCTCATTTGGAAAACTGGGTGTTACAATCCTACCTACCTTAGAAAAATTTCGTCCTCGAAATTAAGATGATCGTACCCCTTCTAGGTCAACCCCCCCACAATCAAAGTCTCGGAACTTAATCAATCATAAAATTTAAAAGGACGACATACAGGATCATGGCATACGGTGGTAATGAAAGTCTCATCTAGGTATACTAGTCACACTAGACCAAAACAATCATAGGGTATTAAAATATACAACAATCTGGTAGGGTGCATCAATATTCAAAGACTGGCTAAGATATAGGTCAAGGACTCACCTCCAACTAGGGCTGGTGGCTGGAACTCCCTCCCGAAGGCGGAGTCTTGGCTGGGATAAGTGCAGCAGGACAGTCTCGCAGCCTATGTGCAGCCGACCCACATAGCAGGCACACCCCTCTTCTCTTCCTACAGATGTCCCACACATGTCCAGGCTTCTTACAGAAGGTGCAGGTAGGCACTCTCTCAGCTGGCCTCTGCTGAACAGGAGTCTGGACTGGGTAGGCTGGTCTAGGCTGATAGTCTGGGTGCTCACGGGGCTCTGGGTATACACTGCTCCTCGGCCTCTTAGAACTAGGCTCTCCTCCTGAATGTACCAAATCCTACAGCAGTTGGATTCCACGGCCCTGTTCCTTCAGGATCTCAGCCTGAACTCTCTGTGTCTCCAACACATCCCGGAGAAGTCTGGATATCTGAGCTCCGTCAAGAAGCAAACCTGCCGAGGGTATGGTATGGGGTACTGCTCCTGGAGGCAGAGGAGGAGACGGGGAAGGACTCTTGGTCTCAGATGAGACTGCCACTCTCTCCTGAGTAATAGGTGGTGGAGGGTAACTCTCTGGTGAGGATGCTAACACCTCCTCGATGGCGGGAGGTGCCACTACCCTTGGGTCAGCCTGAAGGGTCACTACCTCCTGAGCAATAGGAGGTGGAAGCACACTGTCAGTAGCTGCAGCTGCTCTCAGGCGACAGGCTTGGGTCATGGGTGCCATACTGGGAAGGATAAACAAGAAAACAACAATCATCAAGGTTGTATGGCAGTCTACCATCCTATCTGAAAACTGATAATTATCAAAAAAAAATAAAATAAGACAACTACTAATCATCTATAAAGGGTACTATTTAAAAAAAAATCAAAACCAAAAGTTTAAGGAACGAAAGTCAATATCATTGAATCCAATCACAATCTAATATATATAGAAGAGAGAGTGTTAGAGGGAAAAAGCTAACATTATGTAAAAGTTATGTGGTTAGTGTGAAATATACATGAAAGTGTATAGGAGGATTTGAGTCCCAACTGTAGCTATCAAGTTATACTATTCATGGCATATTGGTTAAGCAGTCTACAAGGCACAAGCTATTTACTCATAACATGCATGGCTAACCATGTATATATGTATATCTATACGTATAGAGAGGTAAAGATTTAATTATGCATCTACATACATTATAACATGTTTACAGAACTATATATATATCTATATAGCTATATGAACATAACATAGAGATGAAAGGTTAGGTTTTCATGGCAGTTGTGTACATTAGTGTAGAGTGTCATATGTACATGGGTTAAGACTTGAAATGAAGGGTTCATCATTCAGCTAGCTCAACATTACATATTAGGTCTGAAATTGAACTACACATATTGAAAGCAATGTAAAAAAAAATGTTAACATGTATTCAGTTTTCAAGGTTTTGGAGAAATTTGAACATCAAAACCAACTCAATGTGTACCCTAACCACAACTTAACATGTAAGAGTACGAACCTAACATTATATACCTGCACACAACCATGTATACGGCTCAAAACTTTACAATTTAAAACTGTAATTTGAACTAAACACTTAGAATCCAAGGTTAAGGGTTTACTATGCACACAGTCTCAGATTTGACAAATTCAAACACAAACTCAACCAATTTCTTTAAGAAATGAAACCCTGTATATAACATACATGTGTAGTGATGCAAGCAAAACTAATAACATGAAATTTAAATTTAAATTACGAATTTAATATGGAGTAACAGAGAACTAGTCACTGATACTGCACTATATTAGAATACTAGGATTTGAGAACTTAACATTAATCATATTAACATGCATTTAGATAGGTTGGTAAACAAGTGTAGTATGCATACGTGTCAGGCAAGTATCTGTGTCCACTATATATATATATATATATATATATATATATATTAGGGTAATACAAGAATCAATGGCAAGAAGAAAATAATGATAAAATCTGTTCTGCCCATCTGTTTAAAAGAAGGAACTATTTGAAACCAGAGTTACAATATCAAATCTAAGTCTAGCAAAATCATTGATTCATTATATTAGGAAGAAATTTATAGCAAAAGTTACACAAGGTTCATAATAACAGCTAAGCTACTCCTACTCATACTCCTACTCCTAAGTTAAATGATGATGGAAACAATTTATAATAACTAGAATGAAGATAGAGACGATATATTTAAGAACCTTTACAAGATACAATCTGATAATCATATGCGTCTGTCCAAAATCATGATACTCAGAATCCTCGCCACGCTAGTAAGCAAGGCTGCGATGAACGGTAGAGTCCATAACAGGGCATGCACCTCTATAGTCATGTCGTCTGGAATTCTCGCTATGCCGACTAGTATAGCTGCGAGAAATTCCAAATCTCATAACCAAGATACGTACATCGGAAGTCAGGTCTCTATGTTTCCGCCACGCCAGCTAATATAGCTGCGATAAACTCTAGGTTCCATAACCAAGTAGACGTTTATTATCCCCGTTATTCCGTCAACATATGTTATCAGAAGGTACCGTAACTCAGGCCATAAAATTCATCTCGATGGGAAAATCAAAATCAACAACGATTCATCAAAATCAAATTCAATAATCAAGGAGTGAGAGCGAACAAAACAAGGGGAAGGATTTCAAATTGAAGTTTAAATAAGATTCTCAAGGGTCATCCCAGGAATCTCTCAAGGAATCCTAACTGTGATTGAGTACCCTCAAAGCATATCCTAATCCTACTGCAGGCTGTAGTGATACTCTAGTTCGAATACCACTACATAACTCGACCTGCATGGGCTACCACTAAAAATGTGTCACGACCCGCACCCTAGAGTAAGGGCACGAGACGTGGGTACGTCCAGCCTACGCCGCAGTGTCGGTGGTAGAACGCTGTCCTAGGTCACAACATCTAACAGGTAAGGGTAATATACAGTTATACTCCCCGAATGGGGTGACATAACAGAATATAACTCAATCACAACTAAGATAGAACAGGAATGAGATAGAAAGATAAAGATAGATAATATCCAGAAATGTAACATCACGGAGATACAAATCCAAAATTCTAAGTGACTAAAATAAATACATATCTCAGAATATCCCAGAATCTAAATACAGTGATCCAGAAAGTAAAGACAATCCTAATCTAGGAAGTGCCATCAACTGCTATCAGGTCCAAGTCACTAGTGATGTCTAATGCTGCACCAAGAGGGATAGACACCATAGCCTCATCATTCACTGTAAAATTTTCAACAGGTCCAGTCAGGACAGGAGCGAGTACAGTACATCTCAACAAAATCATAACCGGTTAGAAAATATAAACATGCTAGAGAGTAAGATACAGGATCTGAAGAAATAATATGATATAAAGAGAGAAACTGTAAGTAAATAGCTACAATATATAGAGAACTAACAGTGCTAGTGATTCAGAGCACAAGATGGTTATGTAGACGGCACGATGTTATACACGAGTAATCTATAGAGGTTGTACACGAGTAATCTACTGGGTTGAACACATAACCACTTCTACTCCTCCGTCCCAATCAATACACAAGGATCCAGCTACGTTATGTTATTGTACACGAAGGTCATGTGAATACATGATTATATACGATTCACACGTTTCGTACACGAATGTAACAAATACAAAGAGTACACGATGTTCCCGATAAAGTACACGAAAACGAATACCCGATGTATCCGCTAAGGGGGATAACATCGCACAACCAGATCCATATAGTACTAATCCGTGTTTCCAACATGTCAGCATCATGTAAAGTAATCTAAAGCAGGAATATAATCCTAAACAAGATATGAAATGATCAAAGAATGTACTCGCCTGTATCCTGAGAATCCGGAGAATATATACTGTCCGAGGAGTGGTGTCTGGCTCCTATTAGAACAGCACAAGTCACAACAAATCCAGAATGGTAATAAGATGCACTACAATACGTTCTACATGAATCTAGCTCAATCTAGACCAAAGTCAACTCTTGGTCAACTCTGGTCAACCCTAAAGTCAACCTAAGTCAAAAAGTCTAATCTAGGTCTAACAAGACTATTCTAGGCTTACTAGGCTATTCTAGGCAATACCATGTCAAGCCTACCAATACACATCTATGCAAGATTATCACTATAGCTAACAATACACACATTGGTATATAGATTATAATCTAATCTTAGAATTGCATATCCTATAGCCACTATACCATATTACCCAATACTCTATAACATAATCTATAATACACTATATCATATATACAATACATTAAGTCCTATGGTATTCCATACTCTATGACATCATATCATAACATAAATCCCACATATCATGACACCATATATATAATATATATATTAAAATACAAATACACATATATAGGAAAGCTTGTATATATATATATATATATATATATATATATATATATATATATATATATATATATATATAACAAGGCTTATATATATATACACACTTAGGGAGTGAGGGGGAACACATGAGTGCATGTGTGTGTGTTCAGAAACTGGTAAACAGTGAGGCTAATAGGAAAACAGTGAGGTACAAGAGTGTAAAACATGTGTGTGTGTGTGTAGGACTTGTGTGTGTGTGTAACATGTAGTAGAGGAGTGAACTCAAGTGTGTGTTATTTGAGAGTGAAGGAGGGGAAATCCTGAAATTAGGAACAGTGCATACATATATCAAATAGGAACAGTGAAATGAAATAGTGGCAGGGCATATATATGTGAGTGAGTCTAGAGTGTATTGTGTGTATTGACAGTGCATAGGAGAGGAAGGAATTCCATTTTGCAGTTCAACAAAACCCCCAACCCTCATTCACAGAATTGGAACCTAAATCACAGGTTTTAGAAGAATCCAATTCTAGGTTCTCAATAACTGGAACACAACCAATATCAGTTTTGAACCAAGGAAATCTCAGATTTTCAAAATTGAAAGGGAACAATGTACAGTGGCATCTCGGGTTTTAAGACTTAGTATCAGGTTTATGTAAAACTGGGAACTAAATCTCAGTAATCAAATACCAATCCCAAACTCAGGTTTTCTGAAAAATAAAAAGGAAGGAAACCAATGCACAGCCAAACCATTATAAACCAATATCTAAAGCTCAGTTTGGTTCATAAATATCAATTCCTAATTACAGAGATAATCTCAGGTTTCAAATAACTCAAAATCAGTTCAACATTGAAAAAGGACATCACAGGTAACAGTTAAAAAGAAACCACATTCCCCATTCAATTCCCAGGAAATGCATTTGATTCTCATGTTCATATTGACTGAAAATACAAACTAATCTCAAGTTATTAAACAAGAATCTCAGAATTTTACATGTAATGTAAGGGAAACCATTTCCAGATTCAAACAGTGAACTCAGTTTAACAGTTTAATTGAAACTCAAATCATCCTCTAATCAATGAATAAACAATACCATGCATGGGAATTTACTCAGGTTTAACATTTCAAAAGGAGAAGTATTCAGGTTAACAAGTTGCACAGGAAAACAGTTTGGTTATCACAGTTAGCAAGGGTTCTCAGGTTTTATGTTAGGAAAGGAAATAAAAACAGTTTTAACCCAAACTTAACATCCTATTCTCATTCCCAGGTTTACCAAAACTCAGTCAAATAAAACTTAACTAGAAACCTAAGTTAGTTTAGAATGGAACTCCCAGTTTCAGTTATCAATTAAAATCGACAACCCACATACCAATTCCCATATCACACCATACAAACCCAAATGTGGAATGAAAATACTTAGCTAACATGAAATAAAACATGAGGGAATCAATATCAATTGAAAACATAACATAAAAGAGAATTAACTGCTTGGGAAAACTGGGAATAATCAGTATCAGACAGTGTATCAGGAATAACCCCAAAACCCATGCTCGAAATCAAATTTTCTAAATAAAACCTAAACTAACATGGAAACTGAATCTAACACATAATATACATAATATTTAGGAACTATTTAACAATTTAAAACACAATTTACAAGCATTAAAAATGATTTATAACACAGAACACAACACTGACCACTGGACTGCAAAGCGCACCACACTTGCACAGATCATCACGTGTCCGACACGACACGAGAGTCCCTGAAACTCTAGGGATCTCGTGTCAGTCATGGACACGACACCTGTGTCGAGTTTCAAGCGTCGAAACCCTCTGTGCACAGAGAAAACGTGCACGAACAGCAGGGGAGAAATCTGCCCGAGCTCGTGGGTGCACGACCGCGTGTCCACGCGCTCGTGTCGGCCCAACCCGACACGAAAACGTGCCAGTGTCCAAGAAATGTATAAGCGAGCCTAAAATGGATTTTTCTATTCAAACACAATCACAAAAATCGATCGACATGCCCTTTGAGGCATTTCGTCGAACACTTATCTATACACACTGGTACGTGTCCGATACGGACACGAAATGGGTCCAAATTCTAGGGTTAGCCTATCCTACTGTTAGGTTAGGGCTAGGGCATTCCTAAAATGATTTTTAACAGAATTTATGAGCCAAGGAAAGGATTATACCTATAGGTGAACAAGCTCTCAAAAAGCCCCAATGAAATGATTCCTCAAACCACCAAAAGTTCTCCAAATTGATTCCTCCCTGTAAAAACTCAATACCAACAGCAAGAACAATGGATTTAGATTCTATTGAAATTTGTTTGAAGAAATTTGGAGAAGAAATGGATTTTCTAAGGATTTACAAGGATGGGGACTCACCTCTTCCAAATGGTAAAGTTTTCTAAAGAGGCAACCCTAATTTTAGGAGCATATAAATAGGGGGGCTGACCATAGTGGCTGGTCAGATTTCTAGGGTTAGGGCTTGGTTCAATGGGTGTGGGCTATGGGCCATTAAGCCTATTAGTCATAAAATGACTTGTGACTTCACAAGTCATTCCTTAATCAAACTAGCTCCTATTTTCTCCAAATTAATTCCAATGAGTCAAACCTTACTAACTTAAGTCAACCTAGGTTTTCAAATCCTAAACACTTAGTCAAGACCTAGGTTAGCCACTAGGTTAGTCTACAAGGTCAACATAAGTCACAGTCTCTAAAACACCCAAAAATCAATTATTCTAAAAATCACTTAAAAATCACATTAATTTTAAATAATAATAATAATTCAAATTAAATTCTAAAATTTTGAAAATGACCAAAATACCCTCATTTGGAAAACTAGGTGTTACATTTAGTTCAGCATTTACATACAAAATCTAAAAATAAGCTAACATTTAAACCAGTGTAATATTAACATAATGCAGTTTCAGAGTTCAAGGGTTTGAAATATCACAACCAACTCAATGCTCCCAACACATCCTAACATGATAGAGATAAAACCCTAACATACTATCCATACATTTTGCTATGCATACAGTTGAATATTACATATTAAATCTGAATTTGAACTAAACATTTGAAATCAATGTAAAAATGTTAACATGTATTCAGTTTTAGGATTTTGGAGAAATTCGAACATCAAACCAACCCAATGTTCATCAAAACCACAACCGAACATGTGAGAGTATGAACCCTAACATTATATCCCTACATACAAAAATGTATACAGCTCTAAATATTACATTAAAAAAATGGCAAATTGAACTAAACATTTGGAATCCAGTATTATGGGTTAATATGCACACAATCTCAGATTTGACAAGTTCAAACACAAAAGTCAACCAATTTCTTTAAGAATTGAAACCTTGTGTATAAGATACATGTGCAGTGATGTAAACAAAACTAATAACATGAAATTTATATTTGAATTACGAATTTAAACTGGAAAACCAGAGAACCAGTCTCTGATACTGTACTGTATCAGAAATATTGGGGTTCTGAGAATTTAAACATCAATAACATATTAATATGTATTTAGATAGGTTGGTATTCAAAGTGTAGCATGCATACGCATCAGGCAAGTGTCTGTGTCCACTATATATATTCTCATGTCCCAATATACAAATCAAATTCTATATCAAGACCAACATTTATGTTCCTACCAAGATTGCAAAGTAGGTGATTGATGTAATCAAGACAGTTTTATTATTACTATTTTTAATACAAGAATAATAGCAAGAAGGAAATAACGATAAAATCTGTTCTGCTTATCTGTTTAAAAGAAGGAACCATTTTGAAACCAGAGCTATAATATCAAATCCAAGATAATGTCTAGCAAAAATTATCAATTCATTGTATTAAAAAGAAATTCATAACAAGAAGTTACACAAGGTTTATAATAACAGCTAAAGCTACTCCTTCTCCTAAGTTAAATAATGAGAAGCAAAGCAATCAAAACAAAACACTAATAAATTTTTTTTGAAAAACTTAAACAAAAGTAGAGAAAACATGTTCAAAAGTATTTAAGGTACAATCTGATAATCATATGCGTCTATCCAAAATCATGGTACTCTAAATCCTCGTCATACTAGTAAGCATGGCTACGATAATCACAGAGTCCTTGACTAAGGCACATACCTCTAGAATCATGGTATTTAAAATTTCCGTATTGCCGCATGCGACGGCGAAAACCTTAAATTCCCACACCCGAGAAATACGTCCAAAATCTGACTATATGTCCTCACTATGCCAGCTAACACGACTATGAAGATTCTAGATCCCACAACTGAGATGACCTAGCCCATATGATTTTCTTAGAAGAAAAAAAACATAACAAAAGAGCAACATGACAAAATTAATCAATCAGCAAGGAACAGATGGAATCAGATTTCAAGGTAATTATAAAAGACAATTGCGAAAATGGAATCGAGAAGAACAGAACTTACAGCAAGATCTCCAATGGTCTGTGCATCCTCGACTGTCCTGACGATAGCTCACCCTGCTGGTTTTCCCTGGTCTGCTGCTGATGCTGCATAAACCGCTGCTGCTGAGAGAAATCGGGAATGACGGGAAAAGGTCTCTGTACAGACGAAGGTGCACCTCCAATGTAGCAGAAACGCCAACCTGAGTCGGCACAACAGGAGCTGCGGTCTCGCGGCCCTGATGAACAGGACGAGAGGTGGCCAGCCTCTCGATAGTATTCCCCGGACCGGAGCGACAAGATCGTGTCTTCATAACCATTATGAAGACAGATCAAAACAAGAAGCAATTTCTGAGAATGAAGCGAAAATTCAAAAGGGAACAGTTTATATTCAAGGGAAGTCAATAAGCAACAATTTAGATAAAAGGAATCTGATTAAGAGTTTTTCCTGGTGTGATTGAGTACCTTCAAAAATATTCTAATTCCTACTGCAGGCTGTAGTGATACTCTAGTTCGAATACCACTACATAAACTCAACCTGCATGGGCCACCACTAAAAACGTGTCACGACCCGCACCCTAGAGTAAGGGCACGAGATGTGGGTACATCCAGCCTACGCCGCAGTGTCAGCGGTAGAACGCTGTCCTAGGTCTCATGCATCTAACAGTATAATGCTAAGCAGTTTATACTCCCCGAATGGGGGTGACATAGCAGAATATAAACTCAATCATAACTAAGGAAGAAGAAGCACGATATGATATAGAACTAAAAATGAAATACAGATGATCAGAAGAGTCTAAGTGTCTAAGATAACAACTCAGCAAACATCCAGAAATACAAAGTCTCAACTACAGAATATGAAAGAACATATACAATCCAGATCTCAAATGACAGAAATAATAAAAACCTAGACTAGGGAGCCTCAGTCTCTATAGCTAGTGGATCCGGCTGAAAATTCGGATCACAGGTGTCATCTAGAGCTGTCCCATAAAAAGTGTCAACACCAGCCTCATCCTCGTCCTCTGTAAACATATCAACGGTGCCCAATCAGGACGGAGCGAGCACAATACATCTCAACAAATCATAGCAGGTTAGAAAATATAATCATGCAGTAAAGTAAGATACAGAAAACTGAAAAAAAATGTACAGAATGTAAATGAGATAGCTGTAATAGAAATATCTACTATAAATAGAGAACTAACAGTGGCTAGTGAGTCAGAGTACAATATAGACATGTGAATGGCATAGGATGATTCTGATGCTATACTACAAAATGATTCTGATGCTACACTACTTGGATATTATTCACATGTCCACTTCTACTCCCCCGTACCTCCAATCAATACACAAGGATCCAACCAGGTTATGTTGTGATTCATGTAACGGCCCCCGAAGGGTGGTACATGATAGTCCCATAAATGGGGATTGTAGGAAAGCCCATAAATGGAGGGATTCAAGGAAGACTCTGTGATCATGAGAGTACATGTCACAAGTGATTCAATGAACCATGAAGCATAGTGATACACAATGTAAGTGAAACGTACAGAACATGTAGTATCCGATGCTCCCTAAGGGGATAACATCTCAAGAAAGGATCCATATAGTACTAATCCGTGTGATCAACATGACGGCATCAAGTAAAGTAATTTAAAGCAGGAGAACAATTCTAACAGGATTTGAAATGATCAGAGAATATACTCGCCTGATAACCTGAACAGCTGATAGGTATAGAGGTCTAAACTAAAGCCACAGAGTCCTATTTAGATCAACACAGGTCAAGATGTATACGAGAGATGATAAATGAAATGTACAATGCATCTGCATGCTGTCTAGGTCAAACTAGACTAAAGTCAACACTTGGTCAACTCTAGTCAACCACACTAGTCAAATTAGGTCAACTAGGTCAAGTCCTAGCCCAAACAAGTCTAACAAGTCTTACTAGGCCTAACCAAGCCTAGGCTAGCACTCACACAATAACAAGACAATGTGAACCACAACAATGCATAATATAAAATAGATAATATATATAAATACATACCTTCATACATACATGTATATCCATATTACATACATATTTATATATATAGGCATATGTTACATCATGCATATTTACATAGTTACATAGATATATACATTCATGCACATATACATACATACTTTTATGCATTATATATGTTAACATTCATTACAATGCATTATATTTTACTTATACCTTTGATTGATTGATTCATTCATATATGACATTCATTCATGCATTTATACATTGCTTACATACATTATATTAATTGCATTCCTACATGCTTGTATTCAACCATATATATACATTAATGTAAAGAGGATATATATCATTTCATTCATCTAACATATCATGTATTACATACTCTATATTCATTTAATATCCATACTACATAGGCTCATAGGTTACACAAAATGCATATATCGTATAGTCACTCTTCTACTTAAAACCAATACTGTACCAATTGGGCCTCTACTAAATTCTAGGACTACTAAATTCTAGGATTAAAGTATATTGTAGCCCTTCGTGTTAGATTTCCGAAACTTCAAATGGATTGCATTTTCGTGTCCGAAAGCTCCAAAAATCGCAAAAATACCGAAACACGTTCGTCTTTCGTACAGCTGACTCTCAAATAATTCTATAAAAAGTTACAGAAAGAATTTGGCTTATTAAAATATATATTTGGAAAGCTAACTTCGATACGGTTCTTTTAAAAAAATAGGAGATAAATCGGAGTTCCAAGCTAAAAGTTATGACATTTCTAAGTTGCTTTGGTTAATAAAAACGTGGATGAATATTATGACGAATTTGAGTTATTTTGGACAAAAGAACACATATAGGCCGAGATACTTGGATACAAATATAGGTATCCAAATGAAACTCATTCTAACCATCCTAACTAAGATCAATCCACTCTCTAACTATTCTAAAACTGAATTTAAATATCTATTTAAACTATTATCATACATACATACACATGGGGTGTCCTAATTTAGGATCTATCAAGTAGGACACAAGACACATATCTAAAATCCTCAAGAGAGCTCCAAATGGCCTCAAATTTGAATCTAAATGGAACACATGCATGAGGATGGATCCTACGGATTCAAAACTAATTTATATGCAAAGGAAATCGATTTAGAGGATGGATTTTACCTATTGGGAGTGGAATCCCAATGAAATCCTTTAGGATACGGCTCCGATACGAAGATCCCTCAAAGTAGACACTCCTCCTTGTACTTCTCTTCCAATCCTTGGTAGCACCCTTCCCTTGGAGAATGGGAATGATTGAGGGAAGGTTTTGTGAAGGAATGATTTGATTTGGAGATCAAATCAATGGGAAGGCTATCTAAAATTAGGGAAGAACAAAAGAAAAATAAAAGAGGCAAGATTGTAATGAATAAAATGAATCATTCTCTCCTAAAGGTGGCTGCCATAAAGTGTCCATTAGGGCTAATGGGAAATGTCCTAATTGCCCCTCTCTAGTCTCATATGGTTAAGTCTAGACTAGGTTCAAGTTTGGGGTCAAAATGATCTAGTTTTGAGTCTCTAACTTAACCATTCTAACATGATAAAAATTAGTTTAATTAACTAACTTAAATGTTGGGTCTTGTGAGCCATGCTTAACTTAATCTTGGGTCCCATCTAGAGTTTAAGCTACCCGGGTCACAATACAAGTCGGAACGATACGAAACTCAACCCGACTAAACAAATCCAATAAAAACAATATTAAAAATATAAAATTTTCCTAAAATATTAAAATATGAAAAATGACCAAAATCATAATACATCAATTTAAATATTATTAAAATAATCTAAAATTCACCAATTAATCAAAATCCTAAATAATTCAAAAGTTACAAAATGACCAAAATACCCTTAGCCTAAAAAGTTGTAAATAGTCATTCTAATCACATGGTTAGGTCCCCATGGTCATGGTTAGTCTCTAGGCTCAACAGTTCTAGAGTTCACTAGCTAACACATCAAAATTATAATTCACCAAATTTTAAAAAGTAGTAAATTAATTAAAAATTCCTATAAATCATAAATCCTATTATTAAATAATAAACTTTTACAAAAGTTCAAAATTACCCTCATTTTAGAAAAGTGGGTGTTACAACTTGGAATCCACAATAGCAAGCCGTAGTAGTTGCATGGCCGTTTAAATTGATTTGGTTGTGTACTGTACCTACTCTGTTGACTAACTGAGATGATCAGAGTGTCGGGACATGACGGGCCAACTTCTGTCCTTGTTTGGTTGGAAGGTTGGTTCGAAGTGTCGTGATGTTATGTGAATCCCAATAGCAAGCATAGATCTATTATTATATTCTCTTATTTACTGGTTTAAATTCCTCATATCGTGCTTCATTGTGGTACTTGCTATTAGAGGTCTAACCTATCTGGTTTTGCATGGCCAGATTTAGAGCCGGTTTCCGAGGACTCAGTTTACTTCTACCTCCAAGATGGTTAATACTAGAAGAATGATCGCAGGAGGACTCGAGTGGGTTCCTTACTTTCCTGCTCGTTTTGTTACTTACTTTATATTTTACCGTTTAGCACCGACATGTTAGTCGGATCGTCTTGTACTTACTTTTACATAATTGTAACTAAGTCAGGCTGCAGCTGATAAACAATTGTGTATACCTTGCTTCGTCATCTGGCTATGTTTTGTAAAGCCAGATATCAAGAACATTTTGACCGAGCGTTTGGGATGTCTTACTGCTTTACCTTACATGTTCTATATTTCTGTTTCGTGTTTGAATGATTGAGACAATAGATGTAAAGTGACCATAGTGTGACTTTTATGTAGTATGCACCCCCTCGTCTTATTAGACAGTATTGATCGTATTATACGGTATTCCTCTACCCGTAATACGTAGCTGGCTGAGTCATTCCCCCGCTCTCCAGTATTCTGGTTCTGGGGCGTGACAGCTTTAGTGAATAAATTTACAAAATTATTACTCGATTGTATCTGCCGAACATCAATGTCACCATTCTTCTGTAGCTCGTGAGTGTAGAATTTTTTTTTTTGGTGATATATGATTCGTTCTGTCACATTTGATGTAGCCATTTCTGATTTGTGTAATACAAGCAGCATTATCTTCGTACAATATCGTCGGAGTATTTTTTTGAAGATAACCCACATGATTCTCGGATATGATGAACCATCGTTCTCAACCATATGCACTCTCGACTTTCTTCATGTAATGCCAAATTTTTTGAGTGATTAGAAGAATAGCTACTAATGTTTGCTTTACCGAACGCCATGATATTGCAGCACCGCCACAAGTAAATACATATCCACTTTGAGATCTTTCTTTATGTGGGTCAGATAGATAACTAGTGTCAGCATAAGCCACAACTTGTGATTCTTAATTTTTTGAGTAAAACAAGTCCATGTCGGTTGTTCTGCGAAGATAACATAATATATGTTTAATATCATTCCAACATCGTTTTGTTGGTGCCGAGCTATATCTTGCCAATAAATTTACCGAAAATGCTATATCAGGTCTTACTACAAAAATTTTGTCAGATTAGCGACGGCTAAATATGTCGCTAACCTCGGTGAAAACGTCGCTAAATCAATTTTGCGACGTTTAAGGTGACGTTTCGGGAACGACGGAAAAAAATGTGTCGCTAAACGAGAAAACGTCGCAAAACGTCGCTAGGACGACGTTTTTTGGCGACGTTATTAACGTCTCTAATTAGCGACGTAATTTGCGACGTTTATTGGTTGACGCTAATTAGCGACGTAAATGGCGACGTTATTGTGTTATCGCCGTTTGGCAACACTGTTGCGACGTTTTGGCGACGACGAGCTGACATCAGATTATGGTGCCACGTGTTGCCCCGTCAGCATTTAGCGACGCATTTAGCGACATTTATTAACGTCGCTAATGTTTAGCGACTAATGTTAACATCGCTAAAAACGTCGCTAAGTTAAAAAATATAAAAAAAAGGTTTCAGAATGCAAATGGTGCTGGAGCTGGAGCCTGAGCCAAAATACAGAATACGAAATACAAAAACAGAATCCAATCCCTGGGTTCGTCGACCCCCTGGGTGGAACACTCAACACCGGTACGCACAATACATTCCAGAATATACAAAAAATATAAAAAAAATACTATCCGTAACGAACAATGTCAATATATAATATCCTCAACAAACCAAATCAATATCCGCAAATACGTACAAACTCAGTATCCTCAATAAAAAAATTGAATATCCCCAAATACGTACAAAGTCAAAATACAAAATACAGAATCTAATCCCTGGGTTCACCGAAAATACAAAAATAAAGATTGACACATAATTCATATGTGTTTTAAGTGTGAGAACGGATGGCTCAGAACACAACCCAAAAATCATTCTAGCATACATTAGTGTGAATCATCTATGTTCTCTACATATGGTGTAGTATACGTTCTTATCGAATCTAGTATCTAGTATCTGAAGAATGTAACAGAATCAAGATGAACTCACATAATATAATACTAAAATATCATCTACTACTATATAAGATATAGTGATAGGTTGTCGTATCATCATTGCCGAGGGATGAGGGTCGGAGGACAGTCAACTTTATCTACGGCTACATAGTTGCTGCCTCGCCAGTCGAATGGCTGCAGGAACTATGTCCTGATCACCATGTCGTACCATAGTTTCTGCCTCGCCAGTCGAATGGCTGTAGGGACTATATGTCCCGATCACCATGTTACCAATTAACCAACCAACAAAACTACTTGTTACAAATATCGGCACTATATGTCGCGAAACGTCGCTATGACGTCGCTAATAGCGACTAATTTAGCGACGTTTGTATGAACATTGCTAAATTCTAATTATATTCCCCCACCAATTCATTTCCCCCCATTTTACTCTCTCACTCTCTCTCCTCCCCCTTCGACGCTCTCACTCTCTCCGGCGCTCTCACAGTACTTAAGTGTAAGAACGGATGGCTCAGAACAAAACCCAAAATTCATTCTAGCATACATTAGTGTGGATCATTATGTTCTGTACATATGGTGTAGTATATGTTCTTATCGTATCTAGTATCTGAAGAATGTAACAGAATCAAGATGAACTCACATAATGTAATACTAAGACATCATCTACTACTATATAAGATATAGTGATAGGTTGTCGTATCATCATTGCCGAGGGATGAGGGTCGGAGGACAGTCAACTTTATCTACGGCTACATAGTTTCTGCCTCGCCAGTCGAATGGCTGCAGGGACTATGTCCTGATCACCATGTCGTACCGTAGATTAATGCAAATGGAGTTGGAGCCAGAGCCAAAATACAAAATACAAAATCCAATCCCTGGGTTCGTCGACCCCCTCGGTGGAACACTCAACACCGGCACGCACAATACATTCCAGAATATACAAAAAATATAAAAAATACTATCCGCAACGAACAATGTCAATATATAATATCCATAAATACGTACAAACTCAGTATCCTCAACGAAAAAACTGAATATCCCCAAATACGTACAAAGTCAAAAATATAGTACAGTCCAAAAATACAAAAATGAAACTACTGATCGCCTGGAGCTGGAGCTGGACACGGTGCTGGAGCCGGAGGAGCGCCACCAGATGATGCATAAATACCGCTCGAGTGAGCCAAAGGCATGCATCCACTTTCCTCCCTCCATTCCCCATCTTTCTCTCTCATGCTATCAACGTCACAACTTTTCCAGTGTTGCTCCCTCTAATGATGATGAACGCAAAAATCAAAGACCCCCCTCTCCTTTCTCACTCTTCACAGTTCTCATAACAGGAAGGATCAGTATTTTCTAGTTCTCTTCGATCCATCCATTCCTCCGTTCTGATCAAGCCTCCACATATGATATCCAGCTCAAGTGTAGAGGCGGAGAAGAAGAAGTGGACAGGAGGAGGAGGGAGAAGCAGCACAGCCGACGGCATGACCTGGAGGAAGTACATAGGCTTTCTTCAACATTCGTAGGAGAACTATAAGGATATATTTTTTTACAACAAGTCACCTTGTCGAATACCCTTAATGTGACAACCATGTTACCACGGTGTCGGAAGACTAACATGTCATAATTTTCTAAGCCGTGTGTTTTGACATAATCCTCCCAACTCTTTCCTCCTATTTAGTAATCTTGTATTTCTTTATGAAGTGCAAGATTACTACATAGGAGGAAAAAGTTGGGAGGATTATGGCAAAGCATACGGCTTAAAAAATTATGACATGTTAGTCTTCCAACATCGCGGTAACATGATATTCACATTAAGGATCTTTGACAAGATGACATGTTGTGAAAAGATATATCCTTATAGTTCTCCTACGGATGTTGAAAAAACCCTACTAAAATTTCTCCAGGTCTTGCCGTCGGCTGTGCTGCTTCCCCCTCCTCTTCCTGCCCACTTCTTCTCTCCCGCCTCTACACTTGAGCTGGATATCATATGTGGATGCTTGATCAGAACGAAGGAATGGATGGATGGAAGAGAACTAGAAAACACTGATCCTTTCTGTTGTGAGAACTGTGAAAAGTGAGAAAGGAGAGGGGGGTCTTTGATTTTTGCGTTCATCATCATTAGAGGGAGCAACACTGGAAAGGTTGTGACGTTGATAGCATGAGAGAGGGAGAGGGGGAATAGAGGGAGGGAATTGGCTGCATGCCTTTGGCTCACTCGAGCGGTATTTGTGCGTTAGATAAAATACAAAAAATTTAATTTTTCTCCAAGTGTGAGAACGGATGGCTCAGAACACAACCCAAATTCATTCTAGCATACATTAGTGTGATTCATGTATGTTCTGTACATAGTGATAGGTTGTCGTATCATCATTGCCGAGGGATGAGGGTCGGAGGACAGTCAACTTTATCTACGGCTACATAGTTTTTGCCTCGCCAGTTGAATGGCTGCAGGGACTATGTTCTTATCACCATGTCGTACCGTAGATTTATGCAAATAGAGCTGGAGCTGGAGCCAAAATACAGAATCTAAAATATAAAATACAGAATCCAATCCATGGGTTCGCCGAAAATACAAAAACAAAGATTGACACACAGTTCTAATTCATATGTGTTTTAAGTGTGAGAACGGATGGCTCAGAACACAACCCAAAATTTATTCTAGCATACATTAGTGTGAATCATCTATGTTCTGTACATATGGTGTAGTATACATTCTTATCGAATCTAGTATCTAGTATCTGAAGAATGTAACAAAATCAAGATGAACTCACATAATATAATACTAAGACATCATCTACTACTATATAAGATATAGTGATAGGTTATCGTATCATCATTGCCGAGGGAGGAGGGTCGAAGGACAGTCAACTTTATCTACGGCTACATAGTTTCTGCCTCGCCAGTTGAATGGCTGCAGGAACTATGTCCTGATCACCATATCGTACCGTAGATTAATGCAAATAGAGATAGAGCCAAAATACAGAATAAATAAGAGAACTATCAGAGAATCACATAAAACTAACTAGAACTGAAATACAGTAATTGACAAATAAATGAGAGAACTATCAGATGTGAGGGGGAACAACACAATAGCGTTGATAGCGAGATAGATAGAGAGAGACACAACTAAGTAGCACTTGAACTTTAACTAAGTAGCACTTGACAACCAACTGGAGAGGATACTCTGAGAGATCCATCTGAGTAGGACGTATACTTTGAGAGATCACCTATACAAGAATAATATCAGTAGTGGGATTGAGTGTTGGAGGATATATTATCAGAGTATACGTCCTACTCAGATGGGTCTCTCACCGTTACTATTTTTTTTTGACAGCATGGTGGATGTGCTCCGTCAACAGATTCTTGCTCTGAGCCAAAACTTTGTCCCGGAGCTCAAGTGGACATCCTTCGTGTAGAGCTCGAGCGAGAGGTTCCTGACAGCATAGTGGTCTCCTTTGTCAAAGGATTCTTGCTCGTCCTACAATTGATTGTGGGACGAGCAAGAATCCTTTGACAAAGGAGACCACCATACTGTCAGGAACCTCTCGCTCGAGCTCTACACGAAGGATGTCCACTTGAGCTCTGGATCAAAGTTTTGGCTCAGAGTAAGAATCTGTTGACGGAGCACATCCACCATGCTGTCAGAAAAAATAGTAACGGTGAAAGACCCATCTGAGTAGGACGTATACTCTGATAATATCTCCTCCAACACTCAATTCCACTACTGATATCATTCTTGTAAAGGTGATCTCTCAGGGTATACGTCCTACTCAGATGGATCTCTCAGAGTATCCTCTTCGGTTGGTTGTCGAGTGGCTACAGGGACTATGTCCTGATCACCATGTCGTACCATAGTTTCTTTCTCGCCAGTCGAATGGCTGCAGGGACTATGTCCTGATCACCATGTCGTAGTCCAATACAATCCAGAGATTGACACAGTACTAATTCATATATGTAGTCCAATACAAATAGTCTAATACAAAAATAATCCAATACAAATAGTCCAATACAAATAAGTACTAATAGCTAATGAGAACCACGCAGCTCACGCAAACGCTCAGTGATACGATCACGCAACCACCTCGAATAAGTGGGATCGACGGCGGCAGGAGAGATGTAGTCCCTTACAAGGGCTGCATGAATAGAACTCCCGGTCTCACTAGCCACCGGCGCTGGATGAATAGAACTCCCGGTCTCACTAGCTACCGGTGCCACTTCCTCCTTAACAGTAGGAGGAGCCACCTCAGCATTCACTGTTTCCCTCAAATGACGTACCGCTCCTCGGGTCATGGGTGCCATCTGGTAAGATCGATATTCACAAATAATATAATTGTAACATAAGCAAGCTAACTAAATGAACCATCATGTAATTTGAGTATATTTTCGAAAGCAGATAAAGTACAGAAAATTTGATTTTTTGCCAAGTGTAAGAACGGATGGCTCAGAACACAACCCAAAATTCATTCTAGCATACATTAGTGTGAATCATCTATATTCTGTACATATGGTGTAGTATATGTTCTTATCGTATCTAGTATCTGAAGAATGTAACAGAATCAAGATGAACTCACATAATGTAATACTAAGACATCATCTACTACTATATAAGATATAGTGATAGGTTGTCATATCATCATTGTCGAGGAATGAGGGTCGGAGGGTAGTCAACTTTATCTACGGCTACATAGTTTCTGCCTCGCCAGTCGAATGGCTGCAGGGACTATGTCCTGATCACCATGCCATATTTTCTGTTTCGCCAGTCGAATGGCTGCAGGAACTATATGTCCCGATCACCAAGTGTGAGAACGGATGGCTCAGAACACAACCCAAAATTTATTCTAGCATACATTAGTGTGAATCATCTATGTTCTGTACATATGGTGTAGTATATGTTCTTATCGTATCTAGTATCTGAAGAATGTAACAGAATCAAGATGAACTCACATAATGTAATACTAAAATATCATCTACTACTATATAAGATATAGTGACTATATAAGATATAGTGATAGGTTGTCATATCATCATTGCCGAGGGATGAGGGTCGGAGGGCAGTCAACTTTATCTACGGCTACATAGTTTCTGCCTCGCTAGTCGAATGGCTGCAGAGACTATGTCCTGATCACCATGCCATAGTTTCTGTCTCTTCAGTCGAATGGCTGCAGGGACTATATGTCCCGATCACCATGTTACCAATTAACCAACCAACAAAACTACTTGTTACAAATATCGGCACTATCGGTGCGTTCGAATCGGAGTATCACATTTTTCGGTGTCGGAAAACAAATAATTATTACTCAATTATCAGATTTTTTGGCACTATCGGTGCCCCTGACCAAGCCCCCTCTACACCACCCCTAACCCGAACCCTAACCCTCCACTCCCCCCTGCTCCCCTCTTCCAGCCGCCCCCACCCCCCTGCTCCCTTCCCCCAGCCGCCCATACATACCCACCCCTAACCCGAACCCTACCCCTAGCTCCCCTCCCCCAGCCGCCCTCGTCCTCCCTGCCCCACCCCCCCAGCTACCCCCCAGCCACCTCCGAACCACCCGCATCCCCCTGCCCCTCCCCCCGAGCCACGCGCACCCCCCAACCACCAACAACCAAAACAACCGGAGAGAGAGAGAGTCGCCGGAGAGAGTGAGAGTCGCCGGAGAGAGTGAGAGCGCCGAAGGAGAGGAGGAGAGAGAGTGAGAGAGTAAAATGTCGACGTTAAACCGACAGTCGCTAAATTAGTCGCTATTAGCGATGTCATAGCGACGTTTCGCGACGACTAGCTCATGAAATTAATATACGTCGTTATTTCGTCGCTTACTTCGTCGCTATTAGCGACGATTAGCGACGCCTCACTAAAACGTCGCTAATGTACACAATTTAGCGACGTTAATCGAACGTCGCTAAATTTATGTCGCCAAATGAGCAGATTTTAGTATTGTCTTGTACAATTTACAAGATACATCAAAGCTCCAATAGCACTAAGATTGGTACTTCTGGACCTAATAATTCTTCATTATCCTCTCGAGGACGGAATGGGTATTTCTTTTTATCTAACGATCGAGCAACCATAGGGATACTCAATGTATAAGCTTTATCCATATAAAAGTTTTTCAAATTTTTTCTGTATTGGTAGACTGATAGATAAAAATTTCATTTGATAAATGCTCGATCTGCAGGCTGAGACAAAATTTTGTCTTTCCAAGATTTTATCTCAAATTCTTTCATCTGATATTTAGCGGTTTTTGTGAGTTCTTGGGGAGTTCCTACAAGATTTAAGTCATCAACATATACCGCAATAATGAAGAATCCATTTTTAGATCTTTTGATAAAAACACATGGATAAATTAGATTATTTATATATATCCTTCTCTAACAAGGTATTCACTAAGACGGTTATACCATATTCTTCCATATTGTTTTAGTCCGTATAGGGATCGTTGTAATTTGATTGAGTATAACCCATTAGACATTTTGTTATTTGCTTCAGGCAATTTGAATCCTTCTGGGATTATCATATAAATGTCAATATCCAATGATCCATATAAATATGCGGTAACAACATCCATAAGCCGCATATCAAGTTTTTTTGTGACTGTTAAACTGATCAAGTATCGTAATGTGATTGCGTCAATCACAGAAGAATATGTTTCATCATAATTGATTCCAGGTCTTTATGAAAAACCTTGTGCAACAAGTCGTGCCTTGTATCTAACAATTTCATTTTTCTCGTTGCATTTCGTACAAATACCCATTTGTATCCAATATGTTTCATACCTTCAGGGGTTTGAACTACTGGTCCAAATACTTTACGATTTTCTAAGGATTTTAGTTCAGCTTGTATCGCATCTTTCCATTTTGGCCAATCATTTATATATCGACATTGTTCAATAGATTTTGGTTCAGGATCCTCATTTACTATACCAAGTGCAACACCATAAGCAAAAATATTGTCTATAGTAATTTTCTTTCTATTTTAGCTTTCTCTTGTACTCATATAATTTAAAGAAATTTTTTCTGAAATGTTCATCATCATGTGTCTCTTCAGGAGCTACCTTAGACTGATCTTCAAATTTTCTATAGTGCTTTCATGTTTTGAAACTATTTTCTCTTCAAGAGTAATTACTTATACCCTTTTCTTTCTTGGGTTTTTATCTTTAGCGCCAACATAGCGTCCAGTTTCATGAATGGTTTAGTGTGTCATTATGTTGTCCTTCAGGGATATCAATCCGTGCTAGTGTATATGTATTTATTGCCGGTATATGAGATTTTGTCACTTTTTTAATATCAATGAATGTATCTGGCAACTGATTTGCGATATTTTGCAAATAAATGATCCTTTTTCACTTCTTGCTCACATTGACTTGTGCGTGGGTCAATGAAAGATGGTACACTCCATATAATTTTATGTCGTTCTACAGGAAGTGACATTTTATCTCCCATAATGGCGAGAAAACTTATTCATCAAAATGGCAATCAACAAACCTTGTCTTAAATAAATCGTCCGTCAGGGGCTCAATGTATTTTATTATAGATGGGGAATCAAAACCAATATAAATTCCAAGACGTCTTTGTGGGCTCATCTTTGTTCATTTAGGTGGAGAAATGGGGACATAAACCGCACAACTAAAAACTTTTTAAGTGTAAAATATGAGGTTGCTGGCCAGAAACAAGTTACAATGGTAAATAATGATAAAATAAACTTGGTTGAGTACGGACCAATGCAGCTGCATGTAATATTGCATGTCCCCTATTAGAAGTGGGTAAACTTGATCTTAGAAGTAAAGGTCTGGCAATCAATTGCAACATTTTAATAAAAGACTCTGCAATTCTATTTTAAGTATGCATATGTGCAACTGAATGTTCGACATTAATGCCGATTGACATGCAATAATCATCAAATGCTTGAGATGTATATTCACTGGCATTATCAAGACGAATAGTCTTGATGGAATAATTAGGGAATTGAGCCCTTAATCTTATAATCTGAGCAAGAAGTTTGGCAAAAGCAACCGTTCGTGTTGATAATAGACTTACATGTGACCATCTAGATGATGCATCTATCAAGAACATAAAGTAACGAAATGGTCCACAAGGTGGGTCAATAGGTCAACAAATATCTCCTTGTAGTCTTTATAAAAAATATAGGGGACTCAAGATTAACTTTCATTGGAGATGGTCTTACAATTAATTTCCTTTGTGAGCATGCAACACACACACAATCACGAGGTAAAAGAATCTTCTGGTTCAAAGGATGCCCACGTGAGTTTCTAACTATTCAATGCATCATACTTGATCCAAGGTGGCCAAGTCGTTCATGCCAAAGAATAATTTTTTTTGGATCATTGAACTTCTGGTTTATCGCAGTGTTAGATTCTATGGCACTTATGTTTGCATAATACAATCTTGATGAGAAAACTGAGAGTTTTTCTTTCACATGCTTCTGGCATGAATCATTGGATGTAATACATAGATATTACATATTCTCCTCATTCATAGTCTCGATATGGAAACCATTGAGACGTATATCTTTGAAACTTAGCAAATTTCTTTTTGACTTGCTAGAATACAAAGCCTCTTTCACCAGAATATTTGTTCCATTTGGTAATATAATGTTCGCTTTTCGAGAGCCCTCAATTAGTTTTGTAGTACCAAAAATTGTACTAACATTTGCTTTTGCTAATTTTAAGTTCGAGAAGTATTTTCGATCTCGAAGAATTGTGTGCGTTGATCCACTGTCAACCAGACATATATCTCCACCGTTGGAGTTGTTTACTGCATCTTTATTTTTCACATTTCTATAAACAAAAAATAAATGAAGTAAGAAACATTATGAAACTTAATTTATTAATTTGATATTATAATGACCAAGACTTAGAAACATGAGAATAGAAGCATTGAACTGAAATTAAACTTAGGAAAATAAAGTTCAAATAGTCTAAATCCCAACACAATCATTTTTGTTCTTTCCATTGCCATCATTAGCATTATTACCCCAAAACTTAATCCCATTAATTCCTTCACTTGGCTCGTTTAAGAAATCATCAACATCCAGATGAAGTAAATTCCATTGGATCATTTTCATCTTCAACAATTTTACTGAAATATGTAAAATTAATTTCTTTTCATTTTTCTTTATGCTTGATAGATGTCTGGTAAAGGTCAATTAGGTGCTTTGGTGTACGACAGGTATGAGACCAATGCCATTTTGCTCCACATCTATAGAAAGCCTCTTCATAATTCTTCGGAGAATCTATTTTTGTACCCTTTTTTATCATGTTTTTCGCCATTGTTGTTCCACTTCAAGTGGTATGGCCCAACTGTAGTGCCCCGCCCCGCAAAAGTACTAGATAAACAGAGAGATCGGATTTGCTGGCTCTACAACAGAAGACGATTGATCTGGGTGAGTGGACAAAAACTCATTTTATGATTCGTTTACGCCTAATAAGAAGCTGAGTTTTTGATTGAATGCTATTGTTAATAACAAGATAGTAATCATTGAGTATGCTTAAAGAGAATTCATATGTTGCCATGCTAAAATAAGAAACAGAGATAAATCTGATGCCTTGCTAAGAAATGAACGTTGCCTTGATCAAGAGAACCTTGCCATGCTAATAACAAGAGAAATGAGATGCTTTCATATGTCTACCGTATGCTATCAAGTATGTTTCAATGCTTAATGATATTGAACTGTTGCAAAAGAAATAAAATGTTGGATAGATTTCTATTGTATAAGAATTGCCTGAAAGAATATGATACAGCTTGTCCGTATAGAGAAAAAAGTAGAGCTACTGGCTCGATTATATGAAAAAAAAAAGATAAAGATGGAATGTCTGCTGATCGATTGATGAATTGCTAACAAGAGTTTAATTGATAGATGTTGCATTCATAGAGTCGGTCCTGACAACTTGAGCTCAAGGATGTAATCTCTCGATCAGTTCCAAGGAAATGGAATCGATCGGCCTAGGAGGGAACATAACACCCTGGGGCTAGAAGTCCCCGCGATCAGGGGGGTGTCAGTCTATTAGTGAGATGGACTAGAACGTCCCAACTGCTAATAATGGGAACACCCATGGACCATTATGTAGATAGGTATCGATTGGTAAAGAGCTGAACCCTAAGCCGCAGCTGCTAGTATATACGTTATCAGTACAAAGCTGAATCCTTGGGACACAGCTGCTGGTCTACGCATGTATTAGTGTAGAGCTGAGCCTTGTGTCACAGCTGCCAATCGGATTGCATGAGTCGATAATTGTTTTGCTAAGAGGTATAAATGCAGAGACGAACAGGAGGAATGCTGGTTATATTATGTTTATGCTAATCCTTGTCTTGTGCAGGAATAACTGTCGGCTATGGGTAAGAATCACTGAGAAGTGATATATATGTGTTGCTTAAGTTTTCTATATGAATTGCATGCAGAGATTAATCTATTGCAAAGAAATGCTACGTCCCATTAAAGAAAAGATGTGACATCGTGCTTATAATTGTCCCTAAGAGTGGCTTGAACAAGAGAAATAATATAGCTCATGAAACTTGCTGCGCACTACACAAGAATTGATCAGTCCCTTGTATGCTTGAAAGAAATAAATTGTGGCTTTTCAAAGATGTTTTCAAAAGAGATGTAAACTGACTATGTATTGCATGAAATGAACATAGGTAAAAGTAGCAAGATCACATCACAAAAAATATTTTCTCACTAAATGAACAGTGATCGTTTCAGACAAATATAGGCTTTGTTCACAATCAGCAGTATGCTGATATACTGACCCATCATCAGTCTGTATGCAGGTACAAGATGCATCGAAAAGTATTGTCCGAAGCGATAGCCCGAACCTCATCCTCAGGATCCAGAAATCAGAAGAGATGCCAAAAGATGGACATCTATATACAAAGAGTTGGTTTTGTATATAAGGGGATGTAATGTGTGGAACTGGATCATTGTAATCTGTAATATTTCTGAGAGAATGTAAACATTGTATTAGAGAGAATTGAGAGCTTGTAATCCGTTCAAATAAAATCAATAAAGAAAATTATTTCTTGTTACTATTGTGTTCAATTCATATATTCTACAATATGTTCCGCTGCGTATTGTCTATCTTGTCTATTTTGTCATTGTACAGGTCTTGGTCTTGTGCAAGCGCAACTTAGGCTTGTACGACATCACGTCCAAGCGAGGACGAACGATCTCACAGAGTCTGAAGTGAGGACGAAAGGACTCTGTGGGATCGGGACGTGACATCAACCTTCTTATTGAAGGCACGATAATTAGGAACACCATGATCTCGAGTTTTACCATGACTATAACTACGACCACGGCCACGACCGTGACCATGACCACGACCATGACCACGTCATTGTCTATAGTTATTTGCATTCGCTTTAGGGAATGGTTGTGATCCAGTAGAGTGAGAGTTATGGTTTTTCATTAGGAGCTCAATATTTTGTTCAGCAACAAGTAGGCATGAGATTAATTGAGAATATTTTTAAAACCATTTTTTACGGTACTGCTGCTGTAAGAGCATGTTCGTGGCATGGAAAGTAGTGTATGTCTTTTCCAACATATCTTCTTCAGTAACATTATCTCCGCACAATCTCATCTGAGACACAATTTTGAACAATGTAGAGTTATGTTTGTTTACCGTTTTGAAATCTTGCAACCTCAGGTGTATCCAATCATAACGAGCCTTTGGGAGTATCACACTCTTTTGATGATCATAATGTTCCTTCAAGTTTTGTTTTTTCATAAAACAGCTGGGTCTTTTACTCCAAGATATTCGAATTTCAGCCTTTCATGGAGGTGATGTCGAATGAAAATTATTGCCTTTGCTTTATCTTGTTCGCTTGCCTCATTTTTCTCTTTGATGGCATGTGCAAGGTTCTTTGCACTCAAATAGATCTTAGCCTCTAGAACCCAAGTCAAATAATTTCTTCTGAAAATATCAAGAGCAGCGAACTCAAGCTTGGTGATGTTTGCTATATGTAATTTCCTTGAGCAAATTCGTACTGATAACGTGCTAAACTTTAGAGGAGAACAAGATAGAAAATCTAAGAAAATAGTCTTTCTTCATATCACTAACACTCAACTAGAATGGTTCTTTATAGGCCTACAATAGAATGTCAAAGGCCATAAGTTACATAAGTTATGAAACCAAGGGCCTTGAGTTACATAAGTTATGAAAGACCAAAAGATATAGGACATCCATATTTACAACAATTATTATATTATTTTATATTTACCTCCAAGACTATTTGGGAAGACCAAATGCCATCTCCTATAATTATCTAGTTGTCCCTATCAACTTTGATGAATAATTTCAATTTATAAACATATGCAAGGATATATTTGGAGAGAAATACGGTGAAGTAGAACCCGAACTTTTCTCATTATATAGTAATATAGATAATACCAAGTTATGGACACTTACGTGACAACCATCCATATCTGTTAATGAAATTTTTGGACTCCATGTGTATAAAATTAAAATCCTTTGTCCAATGTATGGACTCAATTAAGGTATCTGGAATTCAATTTAGTCCAAACAAACCCCTTGGTAATTCGAGACCACTTACAAACATCCAAACATATGTTTAGGGCCTGGTCAAACCCACTTCTACCATTCTTTTCAAACAAAAGAATTATCACTTCAAATATTTCTTTTTTCACCAAAACAAAAGAACTTCTAGTGAACCCACTTCCACGGGACCAAACAAGCCACAACCAAACATAGTTTGGGAACTCGTACAATGCGTTTGCATTTTATGCATATGCAATTTTTTATTTTCATCCCATTTTCACTATCCAAATAGGACCCAAGAGGAGCAAGGGTTGACAGTTGAGGAAATGGTTACACGACTTAGATGAGAAGTTTTTTTTTGTGCCATCTATATCCAAATGACAAAAGAAAGTAAATTTTGCATAAAAGTGGTTAGATGTGCGCCTCTCTTATTGCTAACCAAACACATAAAGAAAAGTCATGATGGTAGTTATGTTCTATCTAAGGTTCTATTTGAAGTGCAAATACAAAGTGCTACCCAACTTTATAGCCTTGAGTTCCGTCCAAACCATACGTGCCATTCATTTTGGGGCAGAAGCAACCATTTTTGAGAGGCTGGCCCAACAAGAGAGTATTGCTCCTAATAATAGTCATTTAACTTTAAATTAAACCTATGCTTGAGTGTGAGAGATAAATATGTTGGATTTGAATTTGGGCTCGTTTATAATAAAGGTTGAACCATATATTCAAAAGTTATACCAAAATTATATACAAGCATCTATCCCTAATGTTAGGGTTGGGTGGTATCCCTATGAGTGACGAAGGTTCACAAGTTTTAGTGATGGCATAAGAATGAAATTTAGACAAGAGTTTAGTTCAACAATACAAAACCCGGAGTCAAGCTCTTTGGTACGCATTTGAGGGCTGAAACGTCCAATTTTTTAACGTTTAAGAGGTGGCCAATTTGCGCAAGCGAACACACAGTTATCCTTATTGAGAAGAAGTTCAACTTGAAACGATAAACGTTAAATTTCAAAGAATATAGTGAACTTATGCCTCCCTATACATTTGTCATTCTTGATGGTTTTGCACGATGAAAACGTCAAACGTTGGAACCCTAACATACTCAGAGGAGACAATAGTTCCATTTTACGTATGAACCAAACTAGCAATTAGAGCCTGAAGCAAAGATTAGAGAACGTATTATTGCCTCTGCTCCATCCTTAACTCAACCCATTTTAGTTGAACTCCATTCAAATTCGAGGCTTACAAGAGTAGGATTAGGTCTAAAATCCAAGCCTAAGAGAGTTGCGGGTCAGAATTTGAGTTTACCATTAAACGTAGGTGTGCAACTCAAGCGGGTTGGGTAGGACTTGAGCTCAACCCGAGCCCAACCAGATGAATAATAGGTCTAACCGAGCCCAAGCCCAACCCGACCTCGGGTTCAATATATGAAGCCCAAGACCAAACCCGGAAGAAGTTCGGGTTGGATCGGGTTCATCGGATTTATTGGGCTCTAATATAATATTTAAAATAATTTTAAACAAGATTTATTAAATACACAATCAAATAGCAATCAAGCACCAATCATTACAAAATACCAATTGACATGAGGTTTAGAAGGAGTTAAAGAGTTTGGGTTAAAAATTTAAGGGTACACTTTTTGTTTAAATATTATGAAACAATGTATACATAAATATATATAACTTATATGTATGTCGGGTTTCGGGTTCTTTGCGTAACCCAAAATGTGAACCCGAGCCCAATCCGATTTTTGATCGGGTTCAAATATTTTAACCCGAGCCCAAGTATCTTCAACTCTAACCCAACCCATTAGCGGGTTTTATCCGATCGGACTCGGGTTTAGTCCGTCCGGGTTGCACCCCTAATTAAACGGTTATGACTTTGACTGGGGACGACCCTACTAGCAATGACCATCTTTCCTTTGTGGTCATGTATACATGTTGATTAAAACATATCAACCTTAGGTATAAACATAAGCATCTCATATGTACTTAAATTCAAGTTCTTTTCCATGTCTTATTTACGCGTGTTATTAGTTTCAAATATTCTTTAAAAAAGAAAATAAAAACTAATTCATTGAAACAAAGACAAAAGAACTTTTTTTTTTTTGAAAGTGACAGAAGAACAAATTGAAGTGTGTATTCCCTCCAATTCATTCCAATATACATTGAACAATGTTTAGAAAAAAACGCTTCGATGAGGGGATGAATCCGTTACTTTCCATTTTTCCAAATAAAAAAAGAATCCCTTCAACGAACAATCATTAGCTTCCCACTTTATAATCACACTCCATTTAACACTTAAAATTAATCACTGCCTACCAAATTTGACTCGATCGTTACAATTAGGAATCTCCATAATCATTACACAGAAACAGTCAAGTTGTTGCCAATTAATTGGAAGGTTCCTTTCCGTAATCATTACATGCATGCACAAAATGAAACAGAAGATATTGACTACTTTCCTTTCTAATAAACTTAAAGATGATGATTACTTACTGAATCAATGGTTGGGAGGACTCTATTTTATAATCATTACATGTACATTCACCTACATGTTCATGCACCTAATGAGACTGAAAGTTAACCTAAAAGTTAATTACTGATTAAGTTGTTAATTTGAATTTTAAAAGTAGGGATGGGAGGTGTTGTTCCAGTTGTTTTCTTAATCTTTTTTTGTGACTTGGGGTAGTCTTGTAATTTATCGCTTAATATTTAGTTTACATACAACAAAAAATAATAAACGATTCCTCAATAATACAACCAGTATTGTATTTGACTGACACATCATTTTGTAGATAAGCTCTTATACCAACGTTATTAATCAAATTCATGGAGTTTGTCCAACATTATCAATCAAAATCAAGCTAGTTGTCCAAGTGGAATTCAAAATGCTATCTTTAGTATGTTCTTCAAGTCTTTGATGAAATCTCCTAGGGATCATTTTTTTTGGGTTCAAAATGTATGATGTTAAAGGATAAACTAACTCATTTCCTAAGGGAAAAAAAAATTCCAACACGTGGAATGTTCAAATATTTGTAATAAACATGAGCCACTAACAATTAAGTTGCACATAGATTTGATAACTAAAAGTGTACATATCATTTTTAATTTTAAATGCAATTTTTTGTTTTTTAAAAAAAACTTGCCAATTAGATGGTTAGACCATGATGCTAATAACGCAAGCAAAAATAATAAGTTTTAGACTTCAAAAATAATTTCGAAATAGCGACACATGTCCATATATGATATAGTGGTACAATTTATATTGTTTAGATCATAAAGTGAAACATGAGAACTTCAATATAGCAACTTATGTCCATATAAGATAGAGCTAGTAGGTACAACAATAGTTCAATTCATTCGGTTTAGGTGATAAGTGAAACACGTCTCGCTATTTCATGAAGCTTCTAATGAAGTCTCAAATTTCAATGGCATTATATGGAATAGTGATTCTTATACCTGGATATGTTTAGATTTTTCCTACATTTCTGGTGTAAACCAACTTTTGTAATTTTCAAAATATATTTATTCGCTTGCATGGGTACAACCGTTTATATGTTCTTAACACTTATCATTTTTGTTAAACATCGAATGCACTTCAAAACTGACTTTGTTATGATGTTTAACCCATTGTACAAACAACATAAGAATTATGTACAATAACAGAAATTTATGTGGACCAATGCATAACCTACTCCATGACGTTGTCTCCTAGTTTAGTCATCGATACCATGGTTACATCGCAGTGGAACTCATAAGAGTTTTCTGCAGTATTATACACGTACAAGCTAATATTCATACATCCCAGGAGTCATTCACAAACTTAAAAAGTGACTCCATTAAGTCTCCACTATATCCCATAAAACAAGAACGCAGCTCTAGCATCCAATATATGTGGAAAAAAAATAGTCAAGAAGAAAAGAAAATAATACCCATCAAACACATTTGCTATATGATACATTATTCAACATTAAGCATATCGGCAGATACATTATTCAACATTAAGCATATCGGCAGATACGTTATGTCTTTTTATTATAGGAAATTTTTGAGACGAGCTTGCTCACATCTACTACTTCTCATAAGATGCAACATACAACATAAGACATTTCGACTTCTGATACGAAATTAGAAGACAAGGCCACCAACCAACAGAGATGTCAAAGGCACAGTCAAATTGTCATCCAGTTCCGAACTTATAGGTAATGACTCCACAAATGATGCGACAAGTGAGACCAACAGAAAGCGGCCACTCATTCCCAAGCTTTCTTCCATGTACCCAAATGTGTAGTAGTAGTGCATATACCTAGAGGCCAAAAATACAAATAATAAGACATTCCCAACTTGCAGCAGATTAAATTATAAATGATGCTTGAGCTTACATAATGGATGCTATGAATCCGGCGATTGCCATTGCAATACTACCCTCTAAGGATTTGTTAGGGTTATAAGGCAGCCTCTTCTTTCCAATTCGTCTTCCCACTATGTCAGCAATACCTGGCATCAGATTAGATATCATAAATGTGCCTACTTCAAAAAGATTTTTGTAACTATAACTAATAATAAAACCTTAAAACTTCATTCTTAATTGTCTGATAATCTCCTTAATGGTATATGGTTTTTATGCCTTACTATAAGTGGGTCAGAGCCAGATCATATTTAACGGCACGAAGCAATATATATACCATCTCCAGCACACAGGTTGGAAATTGCAGCTACCGCAAAGGGGGATGTCCGCCAGAAGATTGAGGTAGCCAGAGTTATAGTGCAAGCATAGTATAATGGTCCCTTCAGAAGTTCCCTAGGGTGTTGAAAGTGAAGTTTAGTTGCGGAAATTAGTAAAAGAAATAAGCAGAAACTTAACAGTGAAAAAGAGAGTGAAGGGTATATGGCATGAAATCTAGCCAGATAAGCAACAGAGTTGGTACCGGTAGTCACCACTTCTGCTAATTGACTTGACCATGGCTTCATTTCTCCATATTCCAAGCCCCATCAGCAACATCCGTATAATATTGACACCTGGAGCTAGTGCTGCTAGAAAAGGTGCCTGCCTTCCAGCAACTGCAAACAACTGAGATAGTTTATGCAGATTGTAAACATAAGTGGAAAGAAAAAAGGACGTCCCAGTGCCACGAGTCTCCCGCTTATGCAGGGTTCGGAAGGGTCAAGATGAATGCAGCCTTACCCCCATATATATATATATATATATATATATATATATATATATATATATATATATATATATATATATGGAAAAAAAAAAAAATATATATATATATATATATATATATATATGGACAGACCTGCATCCTCCAAGATGCAAGCAACAAGCCTTACCGTCAAACCAAACAACACCCTCTATTGTAAAGATTAATGTGTAAACCTATGTGTAAACCTTTTAAGAGTCTGATTACCTGAATAGGGGCCAACAAAGCATGAATGCCATCCCAATGCTTATATGTACAAGCTTCCGATTCAATTTCTGGGAGATGGAAAATAGCTTGTATCGGTGGATAAGTTGATAAATCTATGAGCAAAAAAAATTTCAACTATTTATGTGCACTCAATGCCTTTAACTTCTTAGTTTTAGCCATGTGCCTCTTCTCTTTATAGCAAGAGGATGATATTTCTTAATCAGCGTGCCTTGAGATAATTTCCAAAGGACGAGACTACAAAAAATATTTGGCATGGTTTGGTTATGTGTAAGGTAGCATAACAATTGCAGCTAAAGGATGCTATTTACGATAAAGCTAGACGAAGTGCACTCATTAGAAGAAACATGATTTCAGCTGAGGATGCTATTTACAAGAAGGAAGACAGAGTGACAGACAAATTAATACTAAAAGAACCTAGAAAATGGCCATGGTTGCTAAAATAAAGCTGAATACTACAACAAGAACAAAGCCTTTATCCAAACCTTTTGGGGTTGGCAACATGGACCTGTTATCCAATTCTCCTATGTTATTGTTGAGAGTCTTCTCCTTTCTAGTATTAGCGAATGCCATATCTTTTAAAGACTCAAACCAATACATTAGGTCGATCCCTAGTTCTAGCAGCTCCTCCAAGATTCCATCATTCCTTTTGCTGTGCACATGCCGCAACCATCACAGATGATTTTTATTATTTTGTTTTGTTTTGCTCTTCTTGTTCTCAACTCACACCACTTCCAACTTTCTAGAATCATTCATTGGTAATCCTTTCTTTACCTGTGCAGCGCACAGATATATCCATATACCCTAGCTTGCAACAATAGGACAAGAGCTATGATTGCTCTAACTATATATTTCCAACCATTTACTTTCTCACATACTTTGATAATAAAGTAGTAGTTGAAGAAGGCATCATTTTCATGGATATCTTATCTTCCATATAGCTGAAGAGAGCAAGTTCTGCAGTATTGGTATATCATAATCGGTTTCGTACCCTTCTTATGAGTATCGGTATCAGCGGTTCTGGTAGTCCTGTATGCCTATAGTCCAACATTCTGGCCTAGTAGTTGGTCTTATTGCTCTCTTATATATTTCCTTTCAGTGTAAATGTATCTAACGATCACAAAGCTCTAAGATGCACTTAACCATCATGCTTTAGTACTATGAACAACAATCTTCTCAATGTCTAAATCATGATGAATGATTGATCCAAAATAGTGAAAACTATCACTCTTTGGTATCTACTGCTTATCAATACAGAATTGCGGATTACTTCTTCACTTTTGGATTTTTTTTTACTAAAGCTGCGTTTCATGTTCTTTGTTTCGTCCTACTAATTTTAAATCTTGTATATTCTAAATTGTCTCTCCAGGTTCCTATATTTGAAGCTAACTTTCTTTTTAGTCTCATCAACAACACTATATCATCAACAACAAACCTACTCCACAGAACCACATCTTAAATGTGCCCAGTAAATTTACCCATACCATAACTAGTATAAAGGGAGAAGGAATTACTGTTGACACTTGATGCAAGCCTAGAATGATGAAGAATGAAGATATATCTTCTCATAGTATCCTAACAGTAATCACAACTACATTGTACATATCAATAATAAACAACATAATGTTGCACAAGTACGTATGCATGTAAGGATAAGGACACGATATAGATACGGGATATGGAAATTTTAAAACAAGTACATATGTAGTCCCCTATGTGCATGAATACCGACAGGGATATGGGTACATACATGATACGGATACGGACATCATTTTCCTATGTCCATGCAACATATAACATAGCAACTAGAAACTTGTGCCTTTTCCTAAACTCGCCACATGAATTCTCTAGTAACTCTATTGTAAGCCTAAAATCATGTAAATCTGTTTTCTTGTGTCCAACTAATTTCATCAATCCTCCTATAACACAAATAACTTCCATAATTGACATCTCTATGATAAAACCAAATTGACTTTTCAAAGTACTTGTTTTCTCTTAAAAACTTTTCTCAATTATTCCTCTAGAGTTTCATTGATGTGCCAAGTAAATTTAGCCATACCATAAGTAGTATAAAGAGAGAGGGAATTACTGTTGATACTTGACGCAAGCCTAGAATGATGGAAAATGAAGATATATCTCCTCACAGTATCCTAACAGTAATCACAACTACATTGTACATATCCATAAGAATCTCACCGTAGCAATGTTGCACGAGTACGTATGCAGAAAAGGACACGGACACGATATAGATAAGGGATATGAATATTTTAAAACAGGTACACATGTAGTCCCCTATGTGCATGCATACCAACATGGATATGGGTACATACATGATATGGATACGGACATCATTTTCCTAGGTCTATGCAACATATAACATAGCAACTAGAAACTTGTGCCTTTTCCTAAACCCGCCACATAATTTCTTTAGGAACTCTATTGTAAGCCTCTAGTAAGCCCATAAAAATCATGTAAATCTCTTTTATTGTGCCTAACTAATTTCATCAATTCTCTTAGTACACAAATAACTTCCATAAAAGATCTCTATGATAAAACTGAATTGACTTTTCAAAGTACTTGTTTTTTCTTAAAAACTTATCTCAATTATTCCTCTAGAGTTTCATTGTGTGACTCATAAGCTTGATTCCTCTATAGCTAGTACAACTTTGTATTTCTTTCATATTGTTATAAAAATGTACAAATATACTATTTGATGTTAGGTGACCCATTCTAATGAGAGAGGGCTTGGATGATGATATATTAACTTTCAAAAAACTCTAATTCTATGGCAATAACAATAATTCATGCTCTCAACTAGCCCATTTGTTTCTATACCAAGATTTCCTAAATTATTCTTTTTTTTGCGATGTCCGACATAATGCACGGAATTTTGTGCACACAGCGTTGCATGATATTTGGGCCCACTATCCCCAATTTTCACATGCGCACCCACACCTCCCCCACGGTTTGATCCCGAGATAGTCCGCCTAGCCAAGGAGGTTATACCTCTCCTTACTGACCGGAAGAGCGAGTTGAGTTCGGTTTTCCTAAATTATTCGCACTAAAATATTTGTGAAAACAATTCTTCTAGTTCCAAATTTCTTTATATCATTTTCCACTATGACTTGTTAGTTTTCACTCTTAATAGATTGAACATAACCTAAGTTTCTAGTCCTCATTTTCCTACTTTTAGTAAGCATGTAAATATTTTTCATCCCTTAGTTTCTAATTTCCTATTATAAGTCATCATAAGTCGTAGATATTTACCTTCACTCCATTTTGCTAATTTAAAATTTCCAAAGGTGGTTGTAGTATTCCAATACTTTATCCATTCTTTGTAGGATACAATCCCATCATACAAGTAAATCTCTTATTAAACAACAATAAGTTTCCAATTTAGAATATAAATTTGTCTAAATCAAGTCTCTTCTTGCAATTATAAACATTCTCCTTGTTGAGATATATGTTTCTTCCTCTAGTTGTCCCCAAAGTTATAATAGGAAACGAGACAAGTTTTCTATCTAACAAAAAGTATATGGGCACTTCCAACTCTATTAGCATTTCCAGAACTTGCCATAGCATGTGAACCACATGCGCTCTTTGGCTACAATGACTTCACATAACCTATATGATAATGATTTCTCCTAGGGGTGTTAATGAGCGGGGCTTTGAGTGAACAACCCCCTACTCCGACTCGTGCTTTGTAAGAAAAAGTAGAGCTTGAGCATAGGATGAGCTGAAAATCTACATTTAAGATCGTCTTTCAATAATTTTGGCCCTTGAGCTCGGCTCACAAACCAGTCATGTAAATTAGAACGCTTGATGAGATTGAATTATAGACAAGTTTAAGCTCAAATTGAACTTGTTTATAACTTCGTGAGATCTATCCCAAACCGAAAGTGTAGCTTGGAGATCTTAATATCAAATTGTAAGTGTTTACGAATTCATACCAAATTGAAATTGTGAGATACTTTTCTTATATAAATATGTAAATAAAAAGGGAGCTAGCTTGCGAGATCAACGAGTCAAATACCTCTAAGCTCGGGCTCAGACTTGTTTATCTAGCGAGCCTATTCTTAGGCTCAAGCTTGAGCTTTCTAGTAAGCCAAATTCAAGCCGGTTCGTAAATAGCTTGGCTTGTTAACACCACTACATTCTCTAATTCCTCTCCGTTCTTTCCTTTTGAATACTATATTCTTATTGTAGTAACTCTCTATAAAAACAATTTCCATCAATCTCTTAGTAAACACTTGTAATGTTCCATTCTTGGGTTGTCTCATCTATTCGTAATCTTACACTTGTAACGCTCTACAATTTACATCAATGTTCCGGTAGATACTAATATTAATCACATATCACATTCTTACGAACATGCTAACAATTCTTCATTCTTGGGCTAGCACAAATAATTCAAATTAGTCCTCTACTCTTTCCTTGTATATATATTAAATTAATATTTGGGTTGTCTCCAACTAGTCCAATGACTTCGTATTAACCTATATGATAATGCTTTCTCTAATTCCTCTTATTCCTAATAACACTCTATAACACAATTTACATTAATGCTCCGGATGACACTAGTACTTTTCACATATCGCATTCTTATGCACATGACAACCAATATAATCATTCTTGGGATAGCACATGAAGATCAAATTAACCTAGATTCCTCTCCATCTCCTATGTTCACGTATGTATCACATATATTTGTAAAATGATGACACTCTATGCCACAAGAAATTGATGTTTGGGTTGTCACTTGTGGTTCCATGTACAAAATGAATTAGCACTTTCATTCATTTTGACCATTTTTGGGCTAGTCTAACCATTACATGTTAACTTATAGTTTTATGCACATGTCTCTATTCCCCTCTTATATATAACCTCAAACATAATAACTGTGTAGAAGGAAACCAGGAAGAGAAGGTCTTCAGAGCAAACAATGTACTCTCCCTTATCTCCCTCTCTTAGACATTTTGTTTTATGCGCTATTTTTTCTTTCTTAAACCCTTTTGTACATTATTATATATACAACCACCTAGAGTTTCTTTACAAATTTTACTCTTCAACTATGTCGTAGGGAAGATTTAAGGAATGAAGGAACGGAGATGAAGGATGAGCTGATGGATCTGATACCGGATGGTATAGACGACCCACTAATCTCTGTTGCAAAGGAAGAACCACACTCTTGATTCCAAGAAGTTGAGACGGTAGGCTCAACAAATCCTCTCAGCTTATCTACTAAGTTTAAGAATTCCACATTCTTTTACGAGTCACTTTTTGGTGTGGTTTAGTGAAAGACGAGTTCTTCATTTTGATCTACTTATTCATCTTTGTCGGTTGTAGGCTTACTAATATGGACAATCTAGCCAACACCTGCGTCAGAAGGAAATATTGTTGGATCTTGAGAACAAGTACAAAACCTTCACTGTAAGGGTAGCTTTATGAACTATTTTTTTCTTTTCTTTTATGAGATAATAAAATGTTAACTGTTGAATAGTATAAATAATTATCCTACGTCATAAATACTCTAGAGTTTTGGTGCAGTAACATGACTTTAACATGGCATTGGAGCAACCCAAGTTTAATCCCTAAGGTTGCTCATTTAAGAAGGTTCTACAAAAGATTATACTATTGCGATGCGTGAATCTACCTCTCAATCCATAAAATGGGTGTTACATAATCCTCATCCCTCACCAATACTCAAAGAGTTTGGTGTAGAAGCAAAGACGTTACCTGAAAATTAAGAACTAGAAGCTTCCTTAGTATATTATGTGTGCCACTATCAACATAAATTGCTAAGACACAACTGAGGTTATGCTTCAAATTTTACCATCCAAAACACCTTGTGGATAAAATTATACATTTTCCAAGAATAAATTAGAGAAAGATTCCAAAATTGTTAAATTATACATGTATTTTCTGTGTAATGCTTGAAATTATTACCACATAAACAACATCAAGTAATTTTCAAATTGCAGAGCATTCATAGAAAATGAAGGTGGATGTCTTTTTACTTTACCTTTCTATATGAGAATTTATTTTGATTTGCATGATAGCCTAAAGTAACGCTTTTGTACATATTGCTTGCTTCATCGTTTCCGTACTGGTTTTAGACCCTTCATATGAGTATCGGCTTCGGAGTTTCGTGGGTTTGTGGTAGTTCTCAATCGGTTAGTTTCAGTAGTTTCGTCGATTTCGGTATCATTTTCAGCCGATACTGTGACTGTTGACTTCATTCTAGACCTCTTATCATGAGGGATTATTAGCTCATATACAACTAACAAAAGTAAAGCCTGCAAGCTTTGGGTGGCTGAATTGTTTTTCTCCATGCAGTTCTATTAAGGGCCATTTTTCAATCAAATTAGCAAAACCTTCACTTACTTCTTACTACCTTTATCCAAGACCATTTTGGGTCAGACTGGATAGATCAGTGAAAAATAGACGGTCATGGAAGCTTCTCTATCATCTAACTGCCTACTACCTAATTTTTGCAACAGAATAAGCTTTGTTATTTGATATTTGTCTAATTAATTATCATATATGTTTAGAATAAATTAAAAGTTTTTAGTGACCATAACGTATGTAAGAATGAAACTTAATGATTGTTATTATAAATTTAAATATCATGTCTCTCTTGATATTTTATACTTCTACCGTCAAAAGTATATTTAACAACCGGATAATGTGCTTATTTAAATGTAATTTTCTTTCAAGTCAGACATATGAGCAGAAGGATACCTAGGAATTGATGTGGATCTAAAAGTGTTTTCTTTTTTGATAGAGCGCGGCTAGTTTGCCCGCCCACGGGGCTGGCCCGCGCTGGTCCGTGCCCGCGTGGCAGGCAGCCATTGGCTCCCCCGCCTGGTGTGGGCCCAGGTTAGCGGGAGGCAATAGCTACCCGCCACGCGAGCGCGGGCCAGCCCCGCGAGCTGGCAAAATAGACTTTTCGTTTTTGATATACAGATGGAAGTGAAAGTACTACCTACAATCATCGCATACTGAGGAAAAAAAAATCATCTGTACTGAAAAAGGAAAACTATGAGCTCAAGGAGAGCATATTCAATCTTTCACAAAGCATAAGTTACAAGGAAGGTAAAAAAATGAGAGTCCTTGCTTGGAAAAACAAATCATTTGTCACTGTTTGGACCAGAACTCTAATGATACTTTCCTTGCACCAGAAGCGAAGGCACTGGTGCAAAAATAAAGCAATTAGAGTGTTTTTGGGTGAAAAGAGTTCGCAATTCTCTTTGAAAGAAAATTTTCTTTTGTGTAAAGAATTCTTAATTTTTGCTAAGTGTGTAATTACACAAGAATTCGGTTACAAAAGAAGACATTCCGGTGACGTGTGACGATGGAGGTTGGATTGACGTGTGATTCCTTTGCTCCGTTGACGCACGGACGTAGAAGAGGGTTACTGCGATTTTCTCTCGATGCTCGAGACGCTGTTAGGTAGAGTGCTCTCCGGATTTGCGTGCTCAAGCTTTTCTCTCCCCTTGCATCATGCGTAGTATGGCAATGTGTGGCTATTTATAGCCAAAGCCAAGTGATATGCATTCCAGCAGGGTGAGCTTCCAGCGCCGCTTGTTGGCATGGTGCATCAATGATACACATTAAGTCACATCGTACAACTGTCGTTGTATTAATGATAAGACATTAAGTCTAATCATTTAGACGTCACAACATTAATAGTAAACATTAAGTCGCTTCGTATACGGCTGATACGATGTGTTAGTAGCAATAATGAGGGCTGTACTGGGATTGCATTCCAGCGCCAAGGCTGTCCCCGCTGGAACTTAGCTTTCAGCAGCTGAGACATCCACGCTAGAGCTCAGCTTCCAGCTGCTAAACCATCCCCACTGGAACTAAGATTCCAGCAGCTGGCCCTCCATGCTGAAACTTATCTTCCAACGGCTAGACACCAGGGGTAGTCTGTTTGCTTGTTCCCAGTGGCTAAAGGAGGGAGCCAGTCTTTGTTCTCCCTTTCCTGCAGCTTGAATATGGGACATTTGGCACTTTTTTCCCTTGGCCTCCGGTGTCTTCACCAGAATTAGCTCTTTCGTGGGACCGTCAGTTTTATGGATCTACACAGAGGTGTTATGCATTCTGAAGAAGTCTACTTGGCACTACTAAGGGGAGGAGCAACAAAACTTCTAAGAGATCTTTGCGAATGAATTCCAGCTTCCTACAATCTAGGCCTTAGAAGCTTTTGTGACTTTACATTCTCTTATCGTCCTTTCTTCTTACAACTGCAAACTTCCGTTGCCTTTTATGATTTTATCTGCCATTATTATCTAGGTACCTATTTCCAGAGAGAAAAAAAAACTAGTGTTTGTTTTTGAACTTCTTCAGCTTGCCAAATTTAGAAGAATAAAGGAGGACCATTTCAAATTATGCTCAATTACATCGAGGTTGAATGAGAAAATCTCTATCATTGATATGTTCATCTCTATTTACCGACTTCTTAGCATATAATTGAAACATAACTCAATATGGGACTCAATATATGCAGTAAAACATATCACAGTGTTTGTAACAAAAAGAAAAATAAGTTGGGTCTCAAGGTCCCTCTAGAGTCCTCACACGAGAGCAATCTGTGTCAGATGAATTTGCCATTTCTGAAGATGAGCAGATCCTTCTTTCTCTTTCGAAAAACACGAGTCTGCACTCCCTCATTGGATTATATCTAAAAAAAATTATAAGTTGGACATGACACCGATTTTTTGAGCGTCCACAATTCCTAGTTTTAGATGTTTTGGCTATGTTCATTTTTTTAGATGGTTTAGAATTTCCCAAACTCTCAAATCATAGCAAAGCTGACTAATTTCCAGTTCAAGAGACATTCCAAATACACTACCAACACAAAGCAAGGTCTTTACACCAATGGAATCATTCACACTGACTAGATCTTCTGATTTTTTTTTTTTTCATGATTTCATCTCTTCTAGCCACAAATTGCAGTCTATCACCGCCTACTGTTATCAGAACATATGAACAACCACATCTTAGCACGGCCACTCCAAAAATTAGTGCAGTGTCTTTCTCACATTGTATCGTCGGACAAGTATCGAACGCGACACGTACAATCCAAATAAACCAACTATTAGATTAGAACGTATCACCAACACACTAGAAACCACCGACAGGCCGTGTCCGTGTCCGTGTCCGTGTCCGTGTCGTATACAAAAAAAAAATGCTAATTTCATTATGTCAAGAGTAGGAATTCCGAAGAACCTGGTCGAAGACCCCCCTCTTCGCCACCTCCTCCCAGAACTTGAGCAGCCCCAGCACCACACCCGCCGTCACCGCCGCCGCTCCGGCGTCGTGCACCCACTGGCTCTCCGGCGACATCGACGCCGATACCGACACCGACACGACGGGGAACGTCGACGGATCACTCAGAGGTAGCGGGGCGGAGGAGGAGGAGGAGCGGCGGAGCGACGAGGCGGTTACCGGAGCGGAAGGATAGAGTAGAAAGCAACCTGTTTGGTAAACCGTACTCGGGGCCAAAAAAATTACAGCAAGTTGAAATCGATAAAATGTTGAACTGATATAACTCCAGAAAAAGATATATTCGGTTTTGATGACGACGTAGAGCTCGAATTCTGAGTTTCACGACTGACTCATGAGCTACTCAAGGCCTTCCCAGTCGGAACACAAAATATGGGTCTAGGGGATTGCTAGTTCAACTAACATTGAGGAGTTGGGATGGACCGTGGAGGCTCTATTGGCGGAATGGTGGGGACTTAGGGGCCTGGAGCGTTGTCCTAACCAGGGGGGTTGCCCAAGTCCGATGACTTGTCAGACTTACCCTAGGGCCGGCCCTGACCGTACTTGTAGTTAGAATTTAGGATTTTATAGATTGGAGTCAAATTTATGGAGTTATTTGTAGTTGAATTTGGATATGAAAAGTTGATACCAAATCCAAATCTTGGATTTGGCAGAAAGAAAGTTAGATTTTTAAAAAATAATTTATTGTGATATTAAATATTTAATTAATACTAACTAATAATTAATTAAATAAATAATTTATTTAAAGTCAAGTAATAATTAGTTATTATTTTATATATAAATTTTTTATTCTTAATTAATATAAATACGTTCATCACTTAAATAAATAATTATTAATTATTAATTATATTATTAATATTTCATCACAATCTTAATTAATATTTGATTAATTTATTAATCATAATTATAATCTTGATTAATTTATTAATTTATAATTTTATTTTTATATTTTACGATAATCTTAAATAATAAATTATACCTTTATTAATCATAATTATAATAATTTATTAATCATAAATATAATTTTAATTAATAAGTTATAAAAAAAATATTTAATTTAATCTTAACTAATAATTTATTAGTCTTATTTATAATCTTAATTACAAATATTAATTAATATTTTATTTAATCTTATTTAATAATATATTAATAATAATTATCATCAAAATTAATAATTTATTATTTGATAATTTAATAATTAATATATTATTAAAATTTAACTAATAATTTATTAATCGTCATTATAATCATCATTCTAATCTTAATTAATAATTTAGTAATCATAACTATTATCATAATTATTATAATAATTTAATTATTAATCATAATTATAATTATAATTATAATTATTAATCAATAATTTATATATTTATTATTTTATTAATTAATATATTATTATCATAATTATACTTTACGAAATTCTATGTTTGGTTGGAGTTGGATTTGAATTTGGATTTGGATTTGGATTTGGAAATTCATGATTTGGATTTGGATTTGGATTTGAATTTTGGATTTCCAAATCCAAATCCAAATCCTTGTTACCAATAAATCTGAAATTGTCCCGTACGAAAATCTTTGAGCCAAGTTCTCCACTATGATGACGTTCTGGTGACAGTTGTCAGATCCTAATAAATCTGAAATTGTCCCCTACAAAAAAAGGGCCTATGATTGCCGAACTCGAGGGATTCTTGTGGTTACCGGAGAAAGGCATAAGGCGCTGGCTGGCTAGCGGAAGATGAGTGAATCATACCATGAGGACGTATTATTCCCTTACATTATAAAATAGTGGAAGTTGGGGACAGTGAGCCCAAAAGACATGTCTTACAGCGTGCACAAAATATGGTACGTAACGTTGGGCATCTAAAAAAAAGGGGGCTCTAATTCATACCAAGATAGTGAGTTGTCTATTTCCATCTTCATGAAATAATAGCGAAACAATAAGGAGTTTGGTCCGTTCTAAAAGAAAGATATAAAGTTTGCCTATAAAATGGATAACTCCTTTGTTAATTTCTTATGGTTTAGAGAAACCGAGACTTAATTGTTAGTGTTGGATGTGATTCTAATCTATGTGAAGAATATTTCGGAGTGACGAGCGTCATTTGTATGTCGGAGAAGTTGGAAGTCGAAGGCAAAAAAGTGGCTCATTTTGAGCGCGTGTTAGAAACTTTGGAAGCCTGGTCTCAGAGTTAGCGGTATACTACCGGTAAACTGTTATAGGTGGGTACACTGTCGATATACCGGTCTGATGCTATTTTTGTTCCAGAATGTCTCTGTCGCAAAGTGCAATTTTTTTGGTATACGATATCGGTGTCGGGGTGAAGCCATGGTGTTTTATCAATAATGTTGGATCTAGATCAACGATCTAGATGTCTGTGGGATTGTGATGCTTTAAAAAGGACTTTTTATAACCCTAATCCATCATCATCAATACTAGAGAGAAGATAGTGAGTCTCAAAAAGCTTGCAACTTTCAAAAAAGAGAAAGAGGAGATTTGAGGCTATTTCGGAGAGTTTGATTTGGGGAAAACATCGGTGATTGTTTCTCATTATCTCTGTCTTCGGTAACTTGTCGTAATCCATTTTTTTAGTAGTTTCGGTGATCCGGTTGGATCGTTGGAGAAGTTTGTAGGGGGTATATTCTTCTAATTTATTAGTGAATGCTTTTCCAGTGTTGGATTGATCGTCATGTGGTTTTTTCCTTTTGAGTTTTCACGTCAAAAATTGTTTTGTGCTTGCGTTTGGCTTTTTAATGTGATTTTGGCAAGTTGGTTTTGTGCATCTTTCTTTGGTTCTCTTACAGTCTTTTGGTTTGGGAGAACAATTTTTGCGTTTTATTCCCAACAGAGTGGTATCAGAGTTTTGGTTTCAGAGCAGTATCGGGTGTTACAGTTGGCAGTCAAACCCGGTAGAAGAGATGGATGTGAAGCCGGTGTGCATGGTAAGCCTAAATGGTTCTAACCTATTGGCAGACAAGATGAATGATTTATTGTTCTTCAAAAAGCTAAATCTTTCGATATTTGCTCCCGAGAAGTCCAATGATAAATCTGAGGAGGACTGAAAGTTTGAGCATATACAGTTGCGAATATATAAGGCACTTTGTGGATGAGAATGTGTATAATCACATCGCCAATATTGAGATGCAAGGACATTATGAGAGAAGCTGAAATTCTTGTACACAAAGAAGACCGGGGTAAACAAGTTGTTCCTTATCCGACAGATGATGGGTTTCAAGTACAAGAATGGTCGTCCATTATGGATCACTTGAGTGAGTTACATGACGTGGTTGACCAGTTATCCTCTATGAGAGTGTAGTTCAACGATGAAGTACAGGGACTTTGATTGTTGTATACATTGTCAGACTCGTAGGAAATCATACGGATGTCTATGATCGCTTCTGCTCCAGAAAGCATGGATAGTCTAGAGTTTACCAAGAGCGGGATATTGAATAAAGAGATGTAGAGAAAATCTCAAGGCACATCATCTACATCCCATTAAGAGGCACTTGTTTCAGAGAGCCAAGGCATGGGTAAAAATAGGGGTCTGGACAGTGGTAGAGGCAAATCCAAGAGTCAGTACGAGAACTCAAGTATTACTATTATGGCAAGAAGGTCCACATCAAGCAAAAAATGTTTTGTTTGAAAGAGAGAAGAAATGCGACAAGGGGAAGCAATTTGAGAATACAACAACGGCCGTTTCAGCACATGGAGGCGAGTCATTATTGTAGGTAATAAGGTTGTCATGAACCTCGCATGCGATGAAAATTCTTGGTTGGTGGACTTAGGGGCTTCGATACACATATCTTATGTCACGATCTGCACCCGGTTTAGGGGCACGAGGACGTGGGTACGTCCAACCTACGCCGCAATAGCGCCGGTAGAACGCTTTATAGGTTGTCTATAATATCTATTATCTAACAATATGAAATATAAACCTGTCATCTCCGCACGGAGGAATAATAAGACATATGAAATATATAACTCAACCATAAGTTCTAAAGGAAGATGAAGCACGATATTAGGATAGACGATAATAAAGATAAAGTCTGAAATAGTAGCAAGAGTCACAACACAAATAAGTCTACAAGTGTAAGACAAAAGTAAATATCCTGAAATACTATAACAGACCAAATATAGCAATTTGGAGACAAATCCAGCAAAACCTTGCTAATAACTAAGTCACTACTGGAGGTGCATCTTCTACAGGCACCGGATCCACGTGCAACTCCTGAACAATATCCTCATCTACTCCCGACCCATAGTAAGTCGGGCAAAAGGCCTCTAAGTCCTCTAAAAAATAATATCCAGTCAGGATTGGAGCGAAGTACAATCACTAATAGCAGTTTCATTAAATTGACAAGTGCTATAAATAAACAGAATGTAATGAGGTACATGATGGATAACAAAACTGAGTAGTAAAAGATACAGGATAAACATGTCATCATATCATGGTAAGGTGAGAGTATGTAAGTAAATCAGGGATATAATATATTACAAAAAATCTGAATATAACATGTAATCTAAACAGTGCCTTGAGATATTAGAGTGTTATGTGATCTACTTGGGTCAAGATCAGGCTATTCCATATGACCAACTATGCACAAGTACAAGTATAATGGATCAGGCTGTCCACAATGGAAAGTTACGCACAAGTAGTATAAGATCAGGCTACATCCTACGTGTAGTGAGGGTGAACTATGCACAAGTAGTTTGGGTATGATCACATAAACTCTAATAACTCTCCAATCTTCCGAATAGTATAATGGATCCAACCATCAGGTTACGACACGGGATTCAAGAAGCAAGGGGCCAATCCACTCCCAAATCGGTGTCTATACAAGTACAAGAATAATAACAAGCAAGTACTAGTATACCAGGATAACCGGAAATAATATCTCATTACAAGATCCAATATATACTAGTCCATGTATCCTCATCTCAGGAATCAAGTAAAATACTATAACTGAATTTATAGAAAGCATCAAAGTAATGAAAACTATCAGAGAATGTACTCGCCTGCGGTCCTGAGCAGAAAGTAATAATCAAGTTCGTATCAGTGTCCAAGACCTATATTATGAATGCACATCATCAAACTATACAAGCTAGCCTATAAAATCATTCTATCTAACCTATATAACACTAATGTCAAGTTGATATGGGTAGAGAGTACTTCTTCCTACAATTTCTAGTTCATATTTTATCCAAAGATTTTTTTCAAAAGTTTACTTTAACTTGAATTTAGGCTAGTGAACGAGTGGTCATAAATAACGATGAACGGTTCAAACTTAAGAATGCAGAAGAATAATGTTTTATCTAACAGTAGAAGAAAATGCCAAACCAATCCAACGGTTGGATTTTCTAGAATCAAAGCACAAAGTTGCAAGAAAAACTGATTTCAGACTTGGAAATAATTTGAGTACATAAATTTATAATTTCTTCAGTTTTGGAAGCAATGTTTGAGTAAACAAATAATGTTATTGGTGACTTTAATTTCAGGATCTAATATAGAGTTAACTAGAGTTAACTATGAAAAAACTACACATAAATCCAACGGTTTGATTTTCGAGAAATTGAGCTCAAAGTGATCTCCAAAAATAGTTTCAGACTTAAATACTGAAATGTTGTTCATGGAGCTTACTTTGCCCTCAATTTACATAACCCACAACAAGTAGTTAAGTCATAAAACCTATATGAAAATGATTCAAAACTTAACCAAGAATACAAACATGGCACTAAAATATAAGAATAAAATATACACAGAAAATAACACATGTCCAAAGTTGGTAAAAATAATTCTAGACTTCGAATTATTTCACTGTGCAGAAAAACTGTGCATAAAACTGCTCATGATGCATACTTTGGTCTTATTTTACAATAGTAAAACTAACTATTCTGGACATGATCTAAATACATGATTGATAGAAAAAAAATATCATACTTTACATTCCAACAAGTGGTTCTCAAAAATAATTATTACACATAAAGTTATGTATGTTCAAATTTGGAAGAAAACTACAGTTTTTACATTCAGAATTTATGAGGCCAAGTTTGAGCCTAATTTGTACTAATCAAATGAAACATTTAGGACATAACTCCAACATAAATTTTGTGAACAAAATATCCATAATTGTATACAAACTTCTAGAATCGTAAAATATGGTCTACATAAAAGTTACACTACCACAAAGTAGACAAAAATATAATTTTTGGAAAAATAATTTCGGGGTAACGTTTTATCATGAATCCAAGCCTTTAGATACTATTATTTATGGTTTTTGCCTAGGGAATGTTGTATCTAGTTATTACCTATGTCATATAAAAATATATGACGAAAAAAAGGTACTTACCTATGTACGGAACGTGGACCGCTTGTGTGTCGCAAAATTCAGTCCGCGTACCTCTTCGAAAAACGTCTGTACAGAAGAAAATTTGGACAAAACATATAGACTATTATATATCAAAACGACGGGAACGAACAAAGGTTTGCACACCCAATTCTTTGCACAAAATTCATGGACAATACTATTTTTTGGATACATCGTCGTGCGACAGAGGTTTGAGAGGGTCAAAACTCTACCAAAAATGATGTAAAAATATGGAAATGAAAGGTAAGAGATAGAGGAAGATTTTTCGTAAAGGGCTCGAGGCTCGTACCTATTGTTTTCGTGGAGCAAAATGCTGTTGATGTCACCATATCTTGTTGAACCTATGTCTGAATGTTGCTAAATTAATTGCTTTGTGTGGACTGTTTGAGGGTAAAAATTGAATGAAATGATGGAAAAAAGTGTATGAGACTACTACCAAGGGTTAGGGGAAGTTGTGGCCTTAATTTTAGGTGTGTGGGAGGAATGGGGAGGTGGTTTTGACAATTTAAAGTGGTGGTCACCACTTAATTCCGAAAATACAAGTAGCCTA